>OZ024833.1:14649191-14791691 GCA_964016985.1 Anodontia alba | reverse complement strand
GCACAGCGAAGACTCAGACAAGCTTTTATATCTGAGTAGTCTGATCAGTCTACATTTGCTCTATATGGGTAATGAACACAATACGTCTTTAAGTTATTAATGAACTCTTATCAGATTGGACAGACTGATCCAAGTAATTGCTATGCATACATTTTATTATTATTATTAATTTTATTATTATTATTATTATTTATATTTTTTTTTTTTTTTTTTTTTTTTTTTTGGAAATGATATGCCCTGATAGTTGTTGCAATTTAAAAACATAGTAATTTTTAATGGGCCTTGCCGTAAGAGAACATACATATTGCAATTGCATATTTGAATTCCTAAGGCACAAATCACGCTGCGCATCCGCGCAGTCTGATCAATGTCATATTGTTTAGTATGTATGTATGTATGTAAGTATGTATGTATGTATGTGTGTGCATATGTGCGCGTGTGTGTGCTTGCGTATGTGTGTGTGCGGGTAGGGACATTTCTTATTTCTAACTTCTAACTTCTTACCTCTAACTTCTAACTTCTTACTTCTAACTTCTTACTTCTTACTTCTAACTTCTTACTTCTAACTTGTAACTTCTAACTTCTTACTTCAAACTTCTAGCTTCCATGTTGTATGTATGTATGTATGTATGTATGTATGTATGTATGTACGTACGTACGTATTTATGTATGTATGTATGTATGTACGTATGTATGTATGTATGTATTTATGTATGTATGTATGTAGGTTTGTATGTATGTATGTATGCATGTGTGTGCATATGTGTGTATGTGTTTGTGAGTGTGAGACAGAGAGAGAGAGTGCGGTAGGGACATCATTTCCGACAAAACCAAGTTCATGCACAGCGAAGACTCAGACAAGCTTGTAAATCTGAGTAGTCTGATCAGTCTACATTTGCGCTATATGGGTAATAACACAATACGTCTTTAAGTTATTAGTGAACTCTCATCAGATTGGACAGACTGATCCGAGTAATTGCTATGCATATATTTTATAATTATTATTATTATTATTATTATTATTATTATTATTAATTATTTATTTATGTTTTTTTTTTTTTTTGGAAATGATCTGAGTAATTGCTTGCATATATTTTATTATTATTATTATTATTATTATTATTATTGTAAATGATGTGAACCGATAGTTGTTGCAATTTAAAAACATAGTAATTGTTAATGGCCTTGCCGTGAAAGAACCTACATATTGCATATTTGAATAACTAAGGCACAGATCATGCTGCGCATCCGCGCAGTCTGAACAGTGTCATATTGTTTGGAGTGTATGTATGTATGTATGTGTGTATGCATGTGTGCGTGTGTGTGCTTGCGTATGTGTGTGTGCGGGTAGGGACATTTCTTATTTCTTACTTCTAACGTCTTACTTCTAACTTCTTACTTCTAACTTCTTACTTCTTACTTCTAACTTCTTACTTCTAACTTCTAACTTCCATGTTGTATGTATGTATGTATGTACATTTATGTATGTATGTGTGTAAATATGCAAAATGTAGGTTCTCTCACGGCAAGGCCCATTAAAAATTACTATGTTTTTAAATTGCAACAACTATCGGGGCATATCATTTCCAATAATAACAATAAAATTACAATAAAAAAATATAATAATAATAAAATATATGCATAGCAATTACTCGGATCAGTCTGTCCAATCTGATGAGAGTTCATTAATAACTTAAAGACGTATTGTGTTCATTACCCATATAGCGCAAATGTAGACTGATCAGACTACTCAGATTTACAAGCTTGTCTGAGTCTTCGCTGTGCATGTACTTGGTTTTGTCGGAAATGATGTCCCTACCCGCACACACATACACACACATGCACGCACGCACGCATACATACATACATACATACATACAACATGGAAGTTAGTAGTTAGAAGTAAGAAGTTAGAAGTTAGAAGTCAGAAATTAGAAGTTAGAAGTTAGAAGTAAGAAGTTAGAAGTTAGAAATAAGAAATGTCCCTACCCGGCTTTCGTAATTATCGGTTCTTTTTTAGCAAGTTCTGGCTCTGTGCTGTTTGTGTGCCCATGCTCGCCTATATTCTGCATTAAGAGGATTGATGACTATGGTCTGGTCTAAGAGTCTTCTATTCTTTACAAACAGTTATAATGATAACTAGAATGCACAGTCGATGGAGCGAAATCGCAAATCCCCACGCTCTTCACTAATAGCATGACGGATAGACGGACTTGCTCTCCCACACACTTACAATGTTTGGTTAAATTTCGCCCATTGGTTTAGGATTAGATAGCTTGACGGACAGATGGACGGACGCCGGATGGACGAACGGAAGGAAAAATAATGCCGCTTTCGCACACCGTAACCATGAGGGGAAGTAATGTAGCAAGTGTAGTCGAAATCCCGCTAGTGTTTTAGGAGGAGATAGTGTGACGGACAGATGGACAGACGACGGACGCACGGAAAAAATCTTGCTCTCACACACCCTTACCGTGGGAGGAAGAGATGAAGCAATTTTGGCTGAATTCCGCCCAATGGTTTAGGAGGAGATAGCGTGACGGAGAAATTAATGGACGACGGACGCACGGAAAAGTAATGTTGCTCTCGCACATCCTTACCATGAAGTGGGAAGTAATGTGGCATTGATTGAATTTTGCCTAGTTGTTTAGGAGGAAATAATGTGACAGACAGATAGACGGACGATAGATGCACGGACGCACAGAAAAATAATGCTGCTCTTGCACACCTTTAGCATGAGGGGACGTGATGTACTAAGTTTTGTAGAATTCCGCCCAATGGTTTAGGAGGAGATAACGTGACGGACAGACGAACGGACGGGCGGATGGAGCGTTAACAATATCTCTATCGCTTTAAAGATCGTGGAGATCATAACTGTAATAAAGTTTTGTTTATTTTATGTTTTGCAAAACAGTAAATGACAAGATCACTTCTTACTTGTACAAACTGGCTGAATTCCGCACCAATATCCATTGGACAGATGTTCTGTTAGACTTCTAGATGTGTGTTTATAGCCGTTATTACAGGTATTGTTAACAATGGAATCAAATATATAACTATTGGGAAGCCATTGTTTTCCGTTTATATCATTTGATTATTCGGAACTGCAGCTGACAACTGAAAGGTAAAATTATTATATGTGTTAATGTTCTTCAACAACATTTTAGAGTAAGAATTGATCATTCTAATTCCAAGGAGCAATACATTCTGTATAATGACGAGAAGTTTTTTTTCTCATCCCTACATAGTTGTATTTTATAATAAAGTACATGTAAGCCATTGATGACTTTAGAAAACACACACACACACACACACACACACACACACACACACATATATATATATATATATATATATATATATATATATATATATATATATATATATACAGTCGAACCTCAATGGCTCGATCATCTTTGGGACTATGGAAATTCGTTCGAGACATGGGTAGTTCGAGGGACTGAGGGTAAATCATGGCACCAGTTCAGGAAACAAATAGCGATAATCTAAGGAAATCTTTTCAATTTTCAACACAATGATTGTATGTTGAGTGTACCCATTAGAATCGCCTCATCTTTTCCACAATATTTTGTTACCTGTTCTTAGATTTCCATGTTAAAACAGGGACCAGAATTTCACTTCGAGATAAGCGGCTATTTGAGATAAGCGAGGTCGAGATAACGAGAGTCGACTGTATATGAAGTTACAAAGAAAAGGTCACAATCACAAAGCACGACCTTCTTGAAGTACCAAATGAAGAACAGATGACGAAAAATGACAAATAAAATCGGCACGGCTGCACATTCTGCCATTCTAATCACCAGAAACTTAATTCAACAAAGGGATCGCCTTGGAACAATTAACTTGAGGAGCCTAAACTAGTTTTAGAAGCTGAATAAGCTCTGCGATGTATATATTCGGCACAAAGTAAGAATCGGTACAATTCCGGAATCGTCTTGCGCATAGTAAAATTTCTACCTTTGTCCGCCATTTCCGGAATTGGACCGGACAATTCTAGAATTGCGCAGAAGATATTTGTACATATGACTGCGCAAAGTTTGAATAGTTTGAACAAAGTGAGAATATATTAAACTAGTAGTTTGGCTTCGGGGAAGATGGAATGGGAATAAGTTTCTGTTGAAAAAAAGATGACAGCCTTCTACCTACTAACAGCTCCCCTATAATTTTAGAATTTTTCCTCACAGGCAACACCCAAAATTCTAGAAACAGAATGTACCGTCGTGACAAATACAGTTTCTTTTTTATTTCTTTCCATTTCTAGATATGACATGATTAATGCTTTACAGTAAAACCTCTGTAAGACAGCCACCTTTGAAATTGACCTTAGTGGTTGATCTGGAAAGGTGGTTGTCTTATAAAGGTACATGTCATGTAATTTTGCTAGCAAAATTACATGACATGTACCTTTATAAGACAGACAACTTTTTTCACATCAACCACTATTTAAAGTCAGTCTCGAAGGTGGCTCTCTTACACAGGTTTTACTGTAGTTTGCTTTAGATATTGACCTACACCATAAAAGAATATCGAAAGAGTAAGGATGCGAGAATATAATCAAACAACTTTGAGCTAATTAATCAGTTAACTATATGGATAAAAAATATTCCATTTAGCTGACCAATATAAGTCTAGAGTCCAATTTTTTGGACGTACGCAAATAATGCAGCCCCAGAGTGGACGCCACAGTTAGTGGTGTCTGATCAGGATCACCACAGTCTGCTTGCACAAATATCATTTTTTTCCTAACTAAAATAAGATAGTGTCCAATGTTTGGACGTAGGCAAACAATTTAGACCCAGAGCAGACGCTGCAATTAACGGCGTCTGATCAGGGTCTCCACAGTCTTCTTACAGAAATATCAACTTCATAACAAATATAAGCCAGGAGTCTAATGTTTGGACGAAGGCAAACAAGGTAGACCCAGAGCGGACGCCACAATTAGCCTCAACGCTTCTTGGTTCTTGAGAAAAAGGTGTTTAAGGTGGTGGGGGGAGCGAGGGTTACCATATGGGCATGCCATGGCCATCATCTTCAGTGATGTGGAACCATTCAAGAAAATTGTCAATACCTTATCGACAGAAGACCCCATGTGAAAATGACACAATCCATACATATAAAAATTGCCCAGTGGCATGGGCAGATAACCCTCAGGGGACAAAATTTTATTTGTAATTTTCACGTTTAACCACCTCATTTATGAGTCGTATGTTTCAGCCTTAAGTCTTTGATTCATTTTTCGAGAAACAGACACATTTCAAAATTTTCTCATTACAAATGGGGGCAAAATTTGAGCTTGCCGTAAAAAGGTCAAAGCTCAACCTTCGATGATCATTTAAACAGACTTAGTAAACCTTGAGTCCCCGATGCTACGAGGGTGCGTCAATAAGCAACCAGCCTAACTTATTTCCGGTTGAGATCCACCTCTTCTTTTTCGATGTAATTGCCCTCTAGTGTGATGCACTTAGACCAACGGTGTTCGAGTATCATCAGCCCAGAACTGAGAAAGTCAGGGTCCTTTCCATTGACCCACTCCTAAACTGCCGTCTCGACTTCTTCATCAGACCGGAAATGAAGTCCACGGATATCCTTTTTCAAGTTTGGGAATAGGAAGAAGTAGCTAGGAGCTAGGTCAGGCGAATAGGCAGGATGTGGTATTAATTCATACCCGTTTCGCTCTACAGCATCCATTGCAACTTTGCAAGTGTGGACTCTCGCGTTGTCCTGTTGCAGTAAAACACCTTTATAGAGTTTACCTCGGCGTTTTTCACGGATGGTGGTTCTCAGCTGGTCTAACAAGTTTGCATAGTACACTCCAGTTATTGTACTTCTCTTGGGGTAAAAAGTCCAACATAATAACGCCTTTTGCGTCCCAAAATACTGTGGCCATCACCTTGCCAGCAGATGGTTGCTTCTTGAACTTCTTTGGCCTCGGGGACCTAGGCCCTACCCACTGACGACTCTGAGCTTTATTCTCTGGCTCATAATAATGAACCCAAGTCTCATCTACAGTCACCAGACGCCTATCAGAGTATACCAGATCCCGAACTTTTACACATTTCTTCGTCGGTGGCATCCAGTGGGCGTCCAGACCTGGCTTCATCTTCTAAAGACGTTCTACCGCGTTTGAATTCCCCTACCCAGAATTTAGCCTGAGCATAAGATGGTGCAGAAGACCCATGAACATCGATTAACTCGCCGTGTATTTCCTTGCCTGTTTTACCTTTAAATACAAGTACCGAATTACAGCACGGTACTCAACTTTAGATGAAAAGCATGCCTTTGCATCACTAGCCCTGTTTGACATTCAATATCTTATTAAAGAATGACTCGATACGTGTGCAATTTTGTACCCATGTATAAAACATGTATTGAAACAAAGCATGAAAATCGTGACCGTCTCGGTTCATCGGAAATGGGATAGGCTGGTTATTTATTGACACGCCCTCGTATATACCAAGATTCAGTCGCAAAGCTTTCTTGCTACTGGAGAAGAAGAATTTAAAGTCTTTTTACCATATACGGGCATGTCGTTCATCGTGTTTACTGGCACGGAATCATACGAACAAACTGTCAATACCCTTTCGACAAAAAGCCCCTTGTGAAATCTGGTCAACATTGCTTAAGCGTTTTCAGAGAATAACACATTTAACAAGAGGTCCACGAGAGCATGATTCGCTCTACTGACAAGTACATTAGGCAGAGAGTCAGAGAGTTCCTCGGAATTCGAGATATCGAGAGTCGACTGTATAATCCTCTGGAAGGTAAAGCCCTATACCGTGAAGATCCTAAGTTATTGGAACAGGCAGACCTGAACAAACAGTGTAGACCCAGATCGTGGCCTCTGAACAGGGTCTGAACTGACTGACACTCATCCGGCAATATTTAAACACACTAACAGGTTGAGAAATGGACATCTTTACAGTTTAGGACAAGGATAATAAAGATTTTAGGTGTCCCAATACTTAGGGTAAGAACGATAGTATAATTTTAAATGTGGTATAAAAATCGACTCTTCATTATCAATGTGGAAGCTACCACGATTTTCCCATTCAGCATGCGTCTGTGGTAAATAACGGTTTCGTTTTCCTCTTTAATGCCGCCAAAATCGAGCTTTTGTCGACAACAAAGCGATGGAAATGAATAACTTATTACTGTACGTCCAGCCGAAGCATGTTTCGATTTTGTTCTCTAGGAAGCGTTGGAATAAAATAGTTTTCGTTACAAAATCGCAGTTGTCCGTGGTAGCTATCAGTCACATTCCAGACGCTTTGTCCCATGTGTTTTCAGTAACCACGGGAAAAATGTGAGGGAATTGAACATGCTAGGAAAAGGGAACCAACTGGTAGAATGTTCCATTGGAATGTATTGAAGAACGAAATAGAAATAAATGAAATGGAAATACCCGTTTTCCGAACTAAAATCGCATCGGAAAACACTTCAGAGCTTGTAACGAAAGCACAAATGGAGTTTGTTTCCCGACAGTGCAATAACACTCATCTCCATTCCACATAAAATTTATATAAATATTCTAAACAAGAGACACACTAAATGACTTAAAAATGGTCATATCCTGATAAATAGGCAAATGGCATTCTAAAGGACAGAAGTTGTCAAGATTATGTGTAAACAGTTTATTCTCTGATTAAGAATAGGAAAAGTCAAAGGAAAGATACATTTGCATGTTTTGTTGATATGAAAAGGCTTTTGATACGGTAAAAAGAGACTGTTTATGGTATGAGCTGTTAGAATAAGCTTCTTGGTAAAATAGAAGTAAGTTTCTTGGTAAAATTATGTACGCTTTACAGTCATTTTACAGAGACAGCTCCCGTTCAGTTAGCGTAAATAACTATCTGACCGAGTGGTTCCCTGTACGCCAGGGCTGGAAGAAAGGATGTAGCCTCTCAGCCTCTCAGCATGTTTTATCTACGTTTATGATTTAGCTAAAGAAATAAATATGTTAGAAAATTGAATGAGGTTTAATAATTTACAAATCAGCACACTAATGTATACAGTATACAGACGACATTATTTTGATATCAGAAACGGCTGAAATTTTGCAAAACAAATGTTAAATGTGCTTGACAGATTGTGTAATAGGCAGAAATAGGGTTAATGAAAGCAAAACTAAACTCTTACATTACGAAAACATGCCTATTCGTATATACAGATAACTTTTACCACCAAAAAATGAAAATTTTCAGATAAAAAAATTCTGATAATTTTCATATTTCATCTCAAAACATAGATTGTGGGTACTCGTTAGAACCGCCTCGACGAGGCGGTTCTAACGAAAACCCACAATCTATGTTTTTGAGCAGAAATAAGTAAAATAGTGCATACCCCTGTAAACCCCCATTTTACTATATAAAAGTGGGGTTTAAAGAGGTCAAAATTATATAGGCATGTTTTCGTGATGCATTGTCGAGTAGGAGCCTACATAGGTAATGTCAGTATGCTGGTGACATATGACATGTATGAACGGTTAATTGAGTCAATTGTAGTGCTAGTCTTGTTTCATTTCTCGGATATATGGGGTATAAGGACATTTCCTAAGATCGAAACTGTGCCTAAAAAGTCATGTGGTTACCTTATTGGTGTAAGTCAAATGCCATCACGAAACCGCGCCTATATTATTTTGACCCCCTTAAACCCCACTTTTATATTGTAAAACTGGGGTTTACAAGGGTATATATCTATGTTTAAAGCAGAAATATGAAAATTATCAAAATTGTTTTATCTGAAAAATTTTCATTTTTTGGTGGTAAAATTTTCAGTATACTTGAATAGGCTTGTTTTCGTAATGGCTAGTCTTGTTTTATTGCTCGGATATATGGGGTATAAGGACATTTCCTAAGATCGAAACTGTGCCTAATAAGGCATATAGTTACCTTATTGATGTAAGTAAAATGCCATCACGAAAACGCGTCTATATTATTTTGACCCCATTAAACCCCACTTTATATTAGTAAAACTGGGGTTTACAGGGGTATACATTATTTTTCTAATTTCTGCTCTAAACATAGATTGTGGGAACTCGTTAGAACCGCCTCGGCGAGGCGGTTCTAAAGAGTACCTACAATCTATGTTTTGAGCAGAAATAAGAAAAAATCATAGCTTTTTATCTGAAAATTTTCAGTTTTTGGAGGTGATATTTTCTATATATTTGAATAGGCATGTTTTCGTAATGATGTGGTTACCTTATTGGTGTAAATAAAATGCCTCCAATATATCCACTTGAGGAGCTATGGGGTGTGTTTCTGCAGACGTTAAGCAAACGATCGAAACTGTTCGCCTTGGTGCAGGATCCGAAATATGCCCGAAAGTAGAATGACGTACGAAATAGACTGCTGGTCTTTATCTCTCGGTCAATCATGGCATCACGAAAACATGCCTATGTAATGTTGACCCCCCTTAAACCCCACTTCCATATAGTAAAACTGAGGTTTATAGGGGTATATATTATTTTCTTATTTCTGCTCATAAACATAGATTGTAGGTACTCGTTAGAATCGCCTCGCCGAGGCGGTTCTAACGAGTACCCACAATCTATGTTTTGAGCAGACATATGAAAAATATCAGAATTTTTGTTTTGTATCTGAAAATTTTCAGTTTTTGGAGGTGAAAGTTTGTATATATTTAAATAGGCGTGTTTTTGTAATGGGAACAGAATCTGTTAAGTTTGTTGAATAAAACTAAATATAAGAGACTGTATTATGGTCCCTGAGCCAATCAACTAACTTGCTTAAAGTCAGCGAAAGAAAAACTCATAGAAATGGATGCACAGCAATTAAAAGAATAATTCATGTATTATGGTAATAATGGCTTTGGGAACAAATTACGAACATAAAGGACCTACAAGGACAGTTTGGATGTTGAACCGTACGTCAAACTTAATACGTATGCGAAAGGATCAACGCCGCAGTCTTGCAAACTTCAGGGGCTGTTACTCACCCCTTGCAACAGAAACCAAGAGGTATACTGAGCCGAAATCTCTTTTGAACGATCGAGTATGCAGATTATGCGATAAATCAGCCGTTGAAAATGAAACTCAATTTTAACCCATTGTATGCTGAATGAATTACTTACGTTATTTATTGGATTAGTATAATTTTGATTTAGGTATGCCAGGTTACGTGAAATAAATATTCCTAGGGGAATCTGGTTGAACTATTTTCGAATAGTACAGACCCTGATCAGACGCCACATCTGCAGCTCTCATCAGGTCTTCACTATTTGCCATTTACCCTTTTAGAGGTCTCCAGACTACAATGCCGGGTTAATTGATTGCGAATTCTTCAGCGATTACAGGTACGATTTATTTCAAAATGCAGCTATTCAGAACAACTTAACCATGTTGTCCGATGATAAGTTCATTTTCTTGATGAAATCGGACATTCTCAAAATTATCTTCTGTTTTTATTTTTAATGAACAAGCGAAGACGCAATGCAGATCTTATTTAAATGTTTACAAATCAATTTCTTATAGAGTATACAAAATACCAAAAGTAAAAGGGAGGTAATAACATGACCGCTGCGCATCCAGGTCGCGCACCCTTGGACCACCATTTGCTCTGGGCACACTTTTCCTCGAGAGACGGAAGTGGTACGCGGAGACGTATCTGGTATGAGTTCTTTGATGTGCCGGTATCTGCCTACATCTGTCCTTGGGTTCATTTGTATGAGGGATGTAGAGCTCAAGAGAAGAAGGAGTAAAGGGTATTTCAGTACTGAATTTTTGAAAATCAGCATTGTATTTCAAGTTGAGGGGGTAAGACTACTCATTGAAATTTTGGATTTCAGCATTGAAATCAAACTTAGGGGGTAAGAATTTTCATTGACCTATACATCTTTTACATAAAGCAATTTCCTCCGCATCTATTCTTTTGTGAGCAATAGCAGTACAGACTAGAAAGGGTTTAACCCTTATAGCAGCCATGCGAAATTTATGCATGCTAGGTTGTTTTGCTGTTATTATTGTTTTGCTGAGAAAATAAAGCTTCGTATTTCATGTGAATTGTCTGCTTAGCAGACAATTCATATGAAATACAAAGCTTTATTTTCCCTAAAAACTTGTATGTTACGTTCTTGCTCGGTGCTTTAAACATTGCTAAAGCGCATTTAAGTATGAAGCTTTAAAGCAGGGGGGGGAAATACTCATCATACTAACATCTTATCTAGAGCACTGGGGATGGATGACTGCTGCAATCTACACCCCTTTTATCTGACAAATATACTTGCTTAAGTTGTCTCATTTTTTTTTCTGTTTTCAACAATAAATCATACTCAAGAATATTTCAAAATTGATAAATGTCAAACATATCTTTAAGTTGGGCTGTTATTTTTGGTTGGTTTATGCTTTGTCTCGACTGAAACCTGAGCATTAACCTTGCCGAAGTCGAGGGGCGGAGCTTGCTGTTTGGACACTTGTTTCCGTCAAATGTCTCTCGACCCACGCTCTCGGTCATGTACAGACTAGCTCCTAGACCTTGATGTCATGTTTTATCACTACTAACTATAAGCTGATTCAAATTTGTGTATGACATCTTGTATAGCCAGTCTCTAATAGTTGGTCTCTCAAGGATATCTCCAAGATTAGTTGCTGCTATCAAAGAGGTGAGGCAAGCAGTAAGTAATAGAAGGCCCTTAGTTCATTGAGTAAATTAATAATTATAATTGATTGATGAAAATAATATTGATATCCGACTAGTAGCTAGTCTAGGTGATGTATTGCTTCTTTTTGCTGCTTGTTGCTACGATGTATGCACTGACCATCAACGAAGTTGCAATAAACTTAGTAATACGAGGATGATCTTAAAACTTGTATTCTGTAGTGTGAGTGCAATAGATTATAATGATACACTCACTACTATTACAAGTTAACCCTTGTTATGCTGAATAAATTAAGATGCCTCGCCCATTTTCAATTGTCAGCCAAACAGATTACTTAATCCAGATTGTTGATATAAATTCACCTACTGAATGACAAACAGTGCAGATCCTGATCAGTTGGCTTCTTCAGAAGCCAATTGATCTGGGTCTACACTGTTTGCAAAGGCTGGGTATATCCGGGTTCAGCAGGACAAAAGTTAATTAAGTCAGAATTATAACAAAGTGCATATAGCAAGCTATCTGAGAATTAATCTATCAAATATGTTTTAGTGCGTTGAAGTACCTTAAGTACCTACAACTTTTCGCTTGACACGGCCAATTATTACTTATGATGTTTCCTTTATTTGTAATTGCATCCGTAAAGTTAGTGTTTATCATTGATCTTTATTTTAAATTATAGGGTCATTATAGGATACAGAGTATTATTGATTTTCTGTATTTATTTTATATATTTTGTTCAGCAGCAAACAGTTTTTGTTTCTTTATTTGTTTGTTGTTGTTGTTGTTGTTATTGATATTGTTGCTGTTGCTGCTGCCGTCGTCGCCTTCGTCGAAGTCGTTTTAAGTTCAAATGGTCATATACTTTCAAATACTTTTCTGACAGCAGTGGTTTATGTAACGTGTTAAGAACTTTCACCTTCTCGAAGTGGCTAACACAGATCTTGTACTAAGTCATACTCATAACTTAACCCATTTATGCCTGGTGTCCCATAAAAGGGACATTTGCAACGCAGAACGCGGCATCTGATCAGGGTCTACACTGCTTGCATTTGAAATAAGAATTTCTATAAAAAAGGGCGATAATAAAAACTAACCAGACAGCTCTTCTATTATTAATGGACCTGCCCAAAGACTTGAGAGAGAGAAGTTCAGTCGGAATAAATGTGTTAAACTTAGTTGTAATAAAAGGGTAATTAGAACCCTACTGTCCTTTCGACATCTCTCGGAAAGATGATTTTTGCTTGGCGTTTTATCTTAAATGAAAATATTTTGTTCTGATTGACTTTATCTTATCAAAAACCATTTGTCTTTTCTGTTTCTGTGTCTTGTTCTCAAATATGTACCCTAAAATTAAATTTATCACCAAAAATTGGTCTGACCTATCCAATTTCTGTAGTAAAGTGATTTTTTGGAATTTTTGTCTTAGTAAATATTTTTTACTTTTCTTTGCTGAATTTTAATTATTGATGTTTCACAATAATATTGTGAAAATTTCAGAAAAAGTGAACAAGCAGAACTTGTTGAAAATCTGCCTCCAAGTTACCTTTTCATTCAATTTTACTATGGGAAAAAGTGAAAATATTGGATTTTTTAAAAAAAACTGACTAGAATAAAACTTTTTGCGCATAGGTAGTTACGACAAATGGTTTTGCATTAAAACATGACAAAAGTTTACAAATTTACTTCTTCTGTTTAAAGCGCCGAGCGAAAAACGACTTTCTGAAAGATGTCGAAAGCACAGCAGATGATTTTTCACATTCAAAGCAATCTCCCACAATATACTATTCTGTCAACATCTACTGCTGAATTGCCTAAACTATAGTTATAAGCTAAAGGGTAATTGGAACATCAGATGATTTTTCACATTCGAAGCAACCTCCCAACAATATACAGTTCTGAAACCATCTACTGCATAATTGCCTGAACCATATATTTTGACTAATTCTAGCATCAAAGCAGGCAAATAACGCTTTAAAAACAGATAAAAAATTTAGAACCACAGTAAACTTCTGCTATTAAGACCACTTGAAAATAAGACCATATCGCTATTAAGACTAGCTTTTGCCAGTCCCATTTTTTTTCTTGCTTTTGCTACATAGCTCCAGATAAGAAGGGTTATCCGCATAATATTTTCTTATTCCTCCACAAACATATGTTGTGGGTACTCATTCGAAGCGCCCCTGGTGCTTCTAACGAGTTCCCACATTACGAAAACATGCCTATTCAAATATATAGAAAATTTCACCTCTAAAAACTGAAACTTTTCAGATAAAAAACTCTGATATTTTTTATATTTCTGCTCAAAACATAGAGTGTGGGTACCCGTTAGATCCGCCTCGCTGAGGCGGTTCTAACAAATACCCACAATCTATGTTTTTGAGCAGAAATCAGAAAAATAGTGTTTACCCCTGTAAACCGCAGTTTTACTATATAAAAGTGGAGTTTAAGGGGGTCTAAATCATATAGGCATGTTTTCGCGATGACAACATATTTTTGTGGAGAAATAAGACAAACATATCAGTATTATTTGGATGGTAAAGGCATTTTATCTGAAGCTATGTTCTACAATCAATGTTAAGACCGTCCCGCTAATAAAACCACTTTTCAAATGTTTTAGCATAAAAGTTGATCTTAACCCTTAAAACGCCAAGAAAACCTGCATCTGAAAATGTCGTCTGTTTATGTCGTCTGCTGAATATTCTTGCAAACTTTCAAATCTATTTTTGCATATAGGCAAATAGTATGGACTACACTGTTTGCAAAAATGACTTTTAAAATCACAAGCAGGTGACAAAGCAGACGACAATTGTTTTGATTGGCAGTTTAAGGGTTAAGGCTGCGATTTGTGATTGTGGCACTCCCTGGACTTTTCTCTTACCTTTTTTAATAGTAAATTTTACTGTACTTAGTATGGAACTAATTTCCTACGGCCCTAATCCGGGGCCATTTACCTTTTAGCAGTCTGTGACATTATAGGCAATGTGATACGTTTATGCACCATATTCTGTCCTCAGTATGCGGACAGACAGGCACAGAACACGGCGTCCGATCCGTATCTTCACTGTTTGCAAGTCAGACGCGGCGTCTGTTCTACACTGTTTGCTCCAAGTCCACCACCGGAACTTAGTGAAGTAATCTTCTGCTTATTACTAATTTCATGATGCATTGTGCAGACATTGATCAGACACTTTCTATGCTTATTTCGAAGGTCAATTATTGGAATGCGTAACAGTCATGGCTTTTTAGGTCGATTGTTGCCAAAGTACGCATACACCAAAATTTCCTTAAGGTAGTTGTCCACGTGATAATCATTAAACAATGAAATCAAACCGCGCGTTTTGTATGAAATCTAGGAAACGGTTATAATTATTTAAAGCCGTGCTATTTTTTTTCGCTGTAACGTCAGAGTTCCGTGTAAAGGGTTATCTGTAAAACCTGGACTGTGTCATTGGCAAACAGTGTAGAACCAGATCAGACGCCGCATTCTGCGGCGTCTGATCAGGGCCTGCACTGTTTGCTTAAATAACAAAATGTTAAGAGTTAAATTTCTAAGCTTCCATTCAGAGACAATCGACCCCCAGTGCTATCAGTGCTAATAGTACTGAAACTAGAGACTAGAAAATGTTTAATATATAAATCCTTGACATGCTGAATACATTAAGATGCCACGCCCACTGCTAATTTTCAGCCAATCAGATTACTTGATCCAGGTTGTTAATGACAAACAGTGCAGATCCAGATCAGTTGGCTTCTAAAGAAGCCAACTGATCTGGATCTACACTATTTGCAAAGGCAGAGCATACATGTATCCCGGTTTAGCAGGAAAAGTGTTAATGTATAAAATTATATACTTTCAGTAGCACATAATGATGAGCTCTTGATATTCGTAATGTTTTGAGAAAGGTGTTCTGTTTAACCGTCACTCTTTGGGTAAATTCAGCAGGCTACACTGATGATATTTTTCATTTATTAGCCTAGAAAACATGATTTGGCATTTCATGCAGATTGTCCCTATTGCAGACAATTTGCATAAGAAGTAAACTCCTGTTTTCTTTGGAAAAAAAAAAAAGAAGAAAAAAATTTTTCAGGATAACGTCCGATATAATTTTTACCCAGCATGCTTAGCGTTAAATAAAGTTCTGTCAGTAGAATGGAAATGCGCCCTGGTTTGAAAATATATCACCGGTAAAGACGTCTTGCTGAAAAAGAGAAAAAAATAAATGATTATATGATTATTTCCTAAAATTTCGCTGTGACTGTTTTAAACCTCTTTTCCATTCAAACAATTTCAATAACCTTTACCGTCTCCTGGGCACATTTGGCAGACGACAAATTGTTGATGTATTTCTTATTTTCCTAAAAATTGCTTCTGACATTCTATGTAAGTTATCTTCATCAAAAATAATTTGCTAGAAACTATTTTCTGCAAAAAAATGTAAAAACAAAATATTACAAACTGTCGTCTGCTGACATATTTACCCAGCATGCTAGGCATTAAAACACCTAACGTTGTATCTAATACCGGCAAGCAAAAATAGTAAATTTCAAACTCTTTATTCCTCACAGGTTAGCGTACAAGTTCGGTTTTGGCGGCTAGCACACACTAAACATGACGGTAACTAACTCAAATATTATATATGTACGGTCTTCCCATGAGCCACCCGAGTGGGCATACAACGCCGAAGCAACGCCATCCCAATTTTGATCACACGCCACGGACTGTCAGAAACGACGTCGCCCAACGCAATAGCCCGCCGGTATGACATCAGGGAATTACATGCGATTTATTTATTTAGTTGCTATGTTTGAAATGCTAGGACTAGTAGTCCGATATTTACGCTAAAAACAGTAATAACTGAGCAAACAATGCATCACCAAAACACGCCTATATAATTTTGACCCCTTTAAACCCCCCTTTTATACAGTGGGGTTTACAGGGGTATACTTTATTTTCTTATTTCTGCTCAAAAACATAGATTGTGGGTACTCGTAAGAACCGCCTCGCCGAGGCGGTTCTAACGAGTACCCACAATCTATGTTTTGAGCAGAAATATGAAAAATATCAGAGATTTTTTATGTGAAAATTTTCAGCTTTTGGAGGTGACATTTTCTACATATTTGAATAGGCATGTTTTCGTAATGGTAGACCCAGATCAGAGCAGTAATAACTGAGGAAACAATGTAGACCAAGATCAGGACAGTGATAACTGAGGAAACAATGTAGACCCAGGTCAGGACAATAATTACTCAGGAAACAATGTAGACCCTGATCAGAAACTGATGAACGCAGCGCATGATCAGTGTCTGCACCGTTTCTGATTCCTCCACCAGTTTAAGACACTTCAACATGACATTACGAAAACACGCCTATTCAAATATTTTGAAAATTTTACCACCAAAAATTGAAAATTTTCAGATAAAAATTCTGATATTTTTCATATTTCTGCTCAAAACATAGATTGAGTGTACCCGTTAGAACCGCCTCGGCGAGGCGGTTCTAACAATTAACCACAATCGATGTTTTTGAGTAGAAATAAGAAATAATGTATACCCCTGTAAACCCCTGTTTCACTATATAAAAGTGGGGTTCAAGAGGGTCAACATTATATAGGCATGTTCTCGTGATGAGGTAAAATGGGTTTGGTGAAATATTAGGACAAGTATGGTAATAAGTTAAAATTTACTTAATATTTAGGGTAAAAACGGGATAACTGAGCAAACAGTGTAGACCAATATCAGACACCGCAGTAGCGACGTCTGATTAGGATCTACACTGTTTGCGATTTATAGGCCAATTTTATACACACCAATATGGTATAAATTGAATTTGTCGAAAGTTTTGGACATGTATGGTAAGCAATTAAAGTACAGTCGACTCTCGTTGTCTCGAAGGGACCCTCTTAAAATACTTCGAGATAAACGTACCTCGACATATCAAATTTGCTAAATTGAGGAAAAAATAAATGGCACAACCACATTTCACAAGTGAATAGTTAACACAATTTGACTCCTGAAGTTAGAGATATATTTAAAATATTGTGGAAAAGAGGAGCAATTTGGAACAATTTCTCCTCTTTTTCACAATATTTTGTCACCTGCTGTTAGATTGCCATGTTAAAACAGGTTTTCACTTCGAGATAAGCGTAGCCGAGATAACGATAGTCGACTGAATCTTAATATCTAGCATAAAAACACGCTCTCGTAGACAATGCGGTGTCCCTGCTCAAAGCATACCTTAGGTGCCACTGATACATTGGCATGGTAACAGCTGCTTGGAGGATCCAAGACACGTTCATAAAGAATCCTACGAATGGCATTCGTGAAATCCACGGTCATAAGATAAGGAACTGAAAATATAAGTGAGTCGAAACTCCATAAAATGTACCGTCGGACATGTGCGCCCAACGAAGATTCAGATCAGGCTGCGCCTTCGCGCATTGGATAGCTAATGATGCAAAGTTTCTTCATGCGCACAACCAAGACTGTAATCAGACTCGTGGATGGACAGGCTGATTTGAGTCTTTCTTGGGCGCACATGTTAGAAGGTACGTTTTCTCACGTTTAGGCTTTAAAATCAAGTTGATCTGTATTAAGGTTCTTTTTTTGTATTAACACGGTTTATAAACCTTTGTAGATTGAACTAGACAAAGTGCCCAGTGGGGCACGTATACCCCTGACCAGCGCTACCACCACTTTTTAAAGAGCACAAAGTATGTAGCTTTGACTCTGGAGATGGCAGTTATACTCGTAACATTGAAAAAATTCAATCACACATAATATGGAGACCTTGCCCTCAAAGGTCAGGCACAGGCTAAATAAAACTTTAGCCCTATAACTATTACCATATACCAGTGAAATCAATCAGTCTTTATAATATAAGCAAAAATTACATTTGTATGAATATGAAAAGTCTGTGACCTTGACTTAAAAGCCATGCCCCAGCTTGTGGAAGGTGCCGAGAAAAATTTTAGACCTATATATACCGTCATGCTTAATATTAATGAAACCAACAAAAGGGTCTTCATTATAGCTATATAAATTTTAATAAAAATTTTTAGGTGACCTGCCTACTCAATGCCCTCTGCATATCGGTTAAGTATCACAAAAATATCTTAAAGAATTTTTAGAGTTATTGTCCGCACAAGAATTAAATAACCAAGGGAGAAAACTGCAGAATGGAGTCAGAGTGCCATTCTTGAATGTGATATGCCTACTCAATGTCCTCTACTTACTGGTGAAATATCATGAAAATATCTTAACGTGTTTTAAAGTTATGGTTCGCACAAAATTTTTACAATTCTGAAGGGGAGATGACTCATGGACTAAGTCAGTTAGAGTTGTCTTTCTTGTACCTGACACCCCTACCAAATGCCCTTTACAACCTAACAGTTTCCTGAAAATAGCTCAAAGGGTAGTTAGGAGTTATGGGCTGCACAATAATGCGTTTATGGACAAACAGAAGGATGGACGGATGGATTCCATGCTGATAGCTATGTCCTCTAAACCGCTCGGTAGGAGGATAACGAAATTCAACAAACGGTCTTGATGGTATAGCTATATAAACTTAGATGCATTTTTTTTTTATTTTTATATGAAATTTCTAAGTCTGTGACCTTGACCTCAAGGTCATACCCCGGTATGGGGATGATGCTGAGTAAAACTCGAGACCTATATCTACCAACATGTAAAATATAAATGAAATTCCTCAAAGGGTTTTGATGGTATAGCTATATAAACATAAACACAAAACTTTTGACTTATTTATGAAAATTCTAAGTCCGTGACCTTGACCCCAAGATTATCCCCTGGGATAGGGTTGGTGCTGATAAAAACTTAAGCCCTATATCTACTATCAGGCCAAATATGAATGAAATCCATCAAAGGGTCTTCATAATATAAGGTCTTATAAACTTTAACGTAAAAACTTTGACCCTAAGACAAAAATAAAGTATGAAAAATAATGGATGGACGGACAGACGAACAGATTCCTTGCTGATAGCTATATCCGCTCAACCTTTCAAATGGAGGATAATGAAAGTTAACAAAAGGTCTTGATGATATGGCTATATAAACTTAAACGCACTTTTTTTTTTACTTTTATGTGAAAATTCTAAGTTCGTGACCTTGACCTCGGCCGCACCCGGGGTGGGGATCATGCTGAGTAAGACTCTAGGCCGATATCTACCAACATGTCAAATATAAATGAAATTCCTCAAGGATCTTGATGATATAACTATAAATTTAAACACAATAAATTTTGACTTTTTTACGAAAATTCTAAGTCCGTTACCTTGACCTCAAGGGCAGCCCCCGGATGAGGATGGTGCTGATAAAAACTTTAGACATATACCTATCATCATGCTAAATATGAATGAAATCCATCAAAGGGTCTTTAAAATATGAGGTCTTATAACTTTTAACGCAAAAACTTTGACCCTGTTACGGAAAGACGAAGGAACGAATGAATGAACGAACGAACGAACGGAAAAGCGAAAACTATATACCCCCACATACTTCGTATGTCGGGAATATAATGAACACCCGATAAACTGGAAGCTATTAATTTCGATTTCAGGTATGTCAGGGTATGTGATTTACATTTCTTTGAGAAAAATGGATGAAATAGTTGTAAACAGTGAAGACCCTGATCAGACGCCGCAGAATGCGGCGTCTGATCTGGGTCTGTACTGTTTGCCAAATACCCTTTTAGGGGTCTCCAGACTACAACGGGATAATCAGCAGCCTCATGTTTCCCTTTATTATATCATGAAAACAGGAGTGGACAGGCTCTATCTAATAAGGCATATTTTGCAGATTTTAAACTAGCCTTACAAAGTGTTTGTTTACTTCAAGCAACCATTTTACTGCGTAAATCTTTTCTTAAGTTGCTTAATAACCAAATATCCTCATTCCCAATATTATATTGTGAAAATTGTATAGCTATAGGAAAAGTATCAATATATTTTAACACAATCAAACAGCTACAAAAAGAACAGATGGCAGGCAGAGATAGCAACCCTTTCCCAAAAAAGTGGCAAATGAGTTACCAAGACTTAACTGAATATATCTTTAATTTACATAACAATTAATAAGTGAAGCTCTTCAAGCAGTGCCTCCAGAGGGGCTTCTAACGAGTACCCACAATATATTTTTGTGGAGAAATCAGTAAAAACGTATGAACAATTTTTGTTTAAACGATGGTTAATCTAGAGCCATGACGCTGTGAATGTAGAATATATTTTTTTTATTTTATTTGGGTTTTACGGCCCTTTCAAGAATATTTCACTTATATCGAGCCGATCGTTCATCGAAGGTGGGGGAAAACCGGAGTACCCGGAGAAAAACCACCTGACCATCCGTAAGCAGAACTTGGCTTTCCCACATATGACCCGAGCTAGGCTCGAACCAGTAGAATATATTGCACATGAATATGTTAGCATAATGGTCAATTTTGTTAAGTAGTACACACGTGTCTATATTTAACCATTTCATCCCTGCAGACCAATACAGATACCTTTGCAAACAGTGAAGATCCAGATGAGACGGCTCGTAACGAGCCGTCTCATCAGGATCTACACGGTTTGCCATTCTATTATTAATTTTTGACTGAAAATCCTAGATGTGTACACATTTAGAGATGGAAGAGTCCATGTCAATAACTCCTGGGTGAATGGGTTAATTTGCACGACAAAACAAGCATCCAGCTTGGAGCGGAGGCTAATCAAACCTGCTTCTCTCATATCTCATCAGTATCATTCAGAAAGCCATTTTTGCCTGCCGTATTACTCCAAATATCATACATTTGGAATGCCTGATCAAAAAGTTAAATAAAACTAATTTAGATAAAACCTAAGGTCACAGCTGCTTACGAACCAACATTTATATTTTAAGAGGGTGCGTGTGCGTTTTTGTTTGCTAGGGTTTCAGGTCTCTTTGAATGATGGTTGTCAAACAGAAGTGGTGTATAAATGTGGCGCTGTCAGTTGTTCTTTTAAAGTGATAACTCACCTGAGCATTACGAATACTCGCCTATTCAAATATATTGAAAATTTTACGACCAAAAAAGGAAAATTTTCAGCTAAAACAAAATCGGATATTGTTTTCATATTTCTGCTCAAAATATAGATTGTGGGTACTCCTTAGAACCGCCTCGGCGAGGCTGTTCTAATGAGCATCACAACTGATTTTTAAGCAAAATAAGAAAAATAATGTATACCCCTGTAATCCCCAGTTTTACTATATAAAAATGAGGTTTAAGAGGATCAAAATTATATAGGCATGGACTGAATATCCTTAGTAGAATTTTACAAGGGAAACAACTTTTGTTATGTAACTTCCTGTTTGCTTTTCTGCACATCAAGCCCCTTCTGAAAAAGAATATCTACTCTATAAATGAGAAAATATACTCCCATTAGGAGCCACTTTGCTAATTTACAGCAGACTCTCTTCCAGAAGGCAGGCAAATGTTTACCGAATCGCCTTCCCTGACTGGGCAGCCATTCCACTGAAATACAGTAAAACTCCGCTATTAAGACCAACTTTGATATTGCCTAAAAGTGGTCTTATTTGCGGGATGGTCTTAATATTGAATGAAAAAAGTTCCAGGTACAAAATGTAAGTTTTTTTGTTTGTTTTTTTTCAACCAAAAAGTACTGATGTTTTATTTATTTGCCGAGGCGCTTCTAATGAGTACCAACAACAATTTTTTTTTTTTTTTTTTTTTTTAAGAAATAAGAAACATATATGTAGAGAGAAAGAGGCAGAGAAAGACAGAAATTACAAGTCTTACCGCCTTTAATTTGACCATGTACCGAGGCTGTTATTGGCAGACATTCGCTCTCCTGAGTTACGCTAGCATAGCCTTCATTTCCATTCATACTGAAATTGTAAATGCTTGCAGCGAGGCTGTTTGCTCCTGTAATATTGCCGTAGTGGGCATTTGCGAGTAGTTTCCAGCTCGCTGAAACACACAAAACAACAAAACACGCGTTACCATATTGCACTGCCTGTCACATATCCCAACCATTACCACAACCTCTCCAATCTTGGCTCAAGGCTCTGACAAAGTTTAGAGGATTGTTTCTTAAAGGAAGACGCAACCTTAAAATGTTTTTGCATTTAAAGTAAAGTTTACAAACAACGAGTTTTGACACAACTTTTATCAGAATCGGTGGAAAATTAGGTAAGTTATAGATTATTGAATATTTTAACATTGGTGGAATAGACGCCGCCATTTTTGAATATTTAATGAGGTTTCATAAAACTTAAAATTCGTTTCATAAAGGTAGTTATTCTCATAAAGTTGGTTTATTTTTTGAGGAAATGATTGTTTGTTACTAGAATTAAAAGATTATAAAAAAAATCTGTATAAAATTATTCTTAAACACCTTTACAATTGGGATTTGCATATTTAATTTGGGCTGTGTGACGTTACAAATCCTACAATATGGCTGCATCCATGACAGCCATTTTAAATATATTCAAACTACCATTCCTTCCTTATTTCTAGGCCGATTTTGAAAACTCTTGCATCATAATAAATGGCTTGTTAAGCACTTTACTCCAAACTTACAACTTATGTTGCGTTCTCCTTTGATAAACTTCTCCATAAATTAATAAATTAAAAATAAAGAAAAAGCTTAATAGATTCCTTAAGGAAAGGCCATTGAGAGCAATGGATACACTCATAAATTATAAACAGCTAGAGTGACAAGTTTTCTGTGCCACATCACGAAAACAAGCCTATATAATTTTGATCCCCCTTAAACCTCACTTTTATATAGTAAAGGTATGGTTTACAGGGGTATACATCATTTTCTTTATTTCTGCTCAAAAACATAGATTGTGGTACTCGTTAGAACCACCTCGTCAAGGCGGTTCTAACGAGTACCCACAACCTATGTTTTGAGCAGAAATATGAAACATATCGATTTTTTTATCTGAAAACTTTCATTTTTTGGTGGTAAAATTTTAAGTATATTTGAATAGGCATATTTTCGTTATGCAGACTAGCTAGTTTCGGCCATTTAGGCATCATCAGTAACCCTCCTCTGTGACACTAGTTGGTACTGGAATAACCGTCTTTATGTAAATGTTGATAAACGAATTTGATATATCATAATGTTAAATGCTTCCTAATTGTGCTTTTTCGTGGTTAAAACATAACCCTACCCCTACCCCTACACAACCACCCCATTGTGGCCACTTTGTGGGAAAGTAACTGTCCGTTTGGCTTTCTGCTAGTGATGTTTCCATTAGGTTTCAGTTATTTCGTGTTTGTGTTTCTTTCCCTTTGATGTCTCTGACGGGAGGTGTGGGATAATTGTATCGATTCCTGGTCATTGCCTTCCTTTCTATTTTGGTACTGGAATAACCGCCGTTATGTAAATGTTGATAACCGAATTTGACCTTTCCCCTACCCCATCCCCTACTGCACCCGCCCCAACCTTAGCTCAAGCTTCTGACGAATTTCGAAAGAGGTTCTACATTCTAATGAATTAAGAATAAAAGAAACAGTTTAACAGATTCTAAGAGGAAGGACCACACTCTCATACAACTATAAACAGCTGAGATGTCAAGTTTTCTGTGCGGCAAACAGTGCAGACCCAGATCAGACGCCGCAGAATGCGGCGTCTGATCAGGGTCTCCACTGTTTGCAAATAGTCAGACTTGATAGTTTCCGACATTTTGACCTCATCAGTAACTCTCCTCACGGACCCTCAATGGTATTGGAATAACCATCTTCATGTAAATGTTGTTAAACTAATTTGATTGATACATCATGATGCTAAATACTTCCTGATTGTACTCTTTCATGGTTATCATTGTAATTATTTTGTTTATATTTGTTTTAGAATGCAGAATAGGATGCAGTTCCAAGATAGCTAATACTTTTCAGCACCCCTTTTTACGAATGCGCGCAAATCCATATATCAGAAATACGAATTAGCCCTGCTGAATAAATTAAGATGCCACGCCCGCTTATAATTTCCAGCCAATCAGATTACTTGATCCGAGTTTTTGATAGAAATTCACATAATTAATGACAAACAGTGCAGGTCCAGATCAGTTGGCTTCTGAAGGAGCCAACTGATCTGGATCTACACTGTTTGCTAAGACATGGCATGTCGTGTTTAGCAAGAGAAGGGTTAAAATACGACTGCGCGATTTTTTTTTTCATACCAAATGCTTTTTGTCACGAAAGAGTGATTTACTTACCTCTTCCGCTAACAACAAGTTAACTAAAATAGTTAACATGTTTTCCCCTCCCCACCCCCCACCCCCCTTGCATACTACGGGGACAGGGGATGTAGGAGCCTGACATTTATTATTTCTGTTGTGATTGTCATGGCTGTGATCCTGCTTTATCTGTACACATGTGCTGTTAAAGCTGTCAGTCGTCAAGCGAGTAATGTGATAATTGTTATAAATTGCACGACTCTTACTCAAGTCATCCGAAAGGAGAACTTATGAGGAGTGCCCTACATTCCGTCTGTCCGTCCGTTATCAGTTTGTAAAAATCGCTATAACGTAAAATAAACGTCAAAAAGGATTGCCCTGGGCAACAAAGAATACACTACAGATTTGGGTATGGGAGTCTCGTTATTTTTTTTTTTTTTTTTTTTCTTCATAAGCAGTAATGAAGTTAGCAACACTGCTTACGCATGCAGATACATATTGACAAGACTTAACCAATAAAATTGTCAAATGCCAGATTTCTTTATAAAGAGTCCCGCCAAGGCATGTCAGTCCATCCTAAACTACCTTGTGAAAAATCGCTATAACGTTTTACTTGCTTGGAATATTTTTGATAACTTTTGGCACGCAGATACATATTGACAAGACCTAAGATATCAAATTGTCAAATCCATCGGGGGTAATTATTGTTTACTACTCATAAAAAAACGGTTTAGGGCCCTAGATAAGACAAAAAAAAATACATTAAAGGTTCTTGCAAGTCTGGGTAAGATATATAAAACAATTAAGTTTGGCATGGTATAATAAATATGTACTACTACTCATTATACAGTACAGGTTTTAGTGCTTCAGATAACTTTGGCTTGCAGAAACATATTGACAAGATCTGACCAATGCATTTTGAAATACCAGAGTTTTCATAAATAATCTTGCGTGTCTGTCCGTCCGTAATAAATTTAAGAAACTCGCCAGAACTTTTCATTCGCAAGGGATATTTTGGTACTTTTTAGCATACAGGTACTTGTTAACAAGGCCAAAAAATGAAACTGTCAAATGCAACCGGGTATAATTAATGTCTACTACTCATAAATCAATATAGTTTTTAGGGCTCCAGAAAAGGTACATTAAAGGTTCTTAGGGCTCTGGATAAGGGTGATAAAGCAATTAAGTTTTGCATGCAGCTACATACTGATAAGGTATAACTAATTAAATTTTTAAATGCCATTTGTCTGAAAACAGTTTGAGAAAATCGCTATAACTTTTAAACTGGTTGTAATAAATTGATACTTTTTGGCATACAGATACAAGACCTAATCAATGAAGTTGCCAAATGCATTTGGCTACAATTATTGTGTACTCCTTATCACAACAAACAGTTTTCAGGGCTCCAGATAAGAGAGACAGAACATTAAAGGTTTATCCAGCACCGGATAAGAGAGGTACAATAATAAATTTTGGCATGCAGATACATACTGACAAGAACTAACCAATGAAATTTCTAAATACCAGATTGTACAACCCGCAGTAAAGTCATACAAAAATGAGGACCTACGAAGAGTGCCCTATAATCACTCCGTTCGTAGACCAAACTTCTAACAGCTAATACTTGTTCCTGGTATAGTCTTAAGCGGACAACGGTAAAGTAAATATGGAAATATCAAGGAAATGCTAGTGTCACGAACACAGTTTTTAACCCTGAGGTCGGTTATTGTAAAAGTGCTGTTTTGCTTTGTCATCGTTTCTTCCTCATGCCTGTTTCTTCCTGTCTCTCTGGAGGGCTATATACTGTGATTGGGTCTTTATCTGGTTAGCTCAATTTATATATATTTACATGAAAATAACCCACCAAATACCAAAAACTGTACACGCAGCTCAATTTGATCAGTGTTTTCCTTGAAACTTGCTCGATTGGAAGTTGACCAGCGTCAAGCTTACTTGAGCCGCAACGTCAGAAATCGTACCTTTGGACATGCCCCCAATAAAGACTCAGATCAGACAGTGCATCAAAGTCTTTGTTGTCCGCATGCAAGATTTTTTCATTCTTTCATCACGAATACATGCCTATGTAATTTCGATCCCCTTAAACCCCACTTTTGTATAGTAAAACTATGGTTTCAGGGGTACACATTATTTTTCTTATTTCTGCTCAAAAACATAGATTGTGGTACCCGTTAGAACCGCCTAAGCGAGGCGGTTCTAACGAGTACCCACAATCTATGTTTCGAGCAGAAATATGAAAAATATCAGAATTTTTTTATCTGAAAGTTTTCATTTGTTTGGTGGTAAAATTTTCAGTATATTTCAATAGGCATGTTTTCGTAATGGCTATCAAAATTCAGCCAAGTGAAGCTTCAGACTGCGCGAATGCAGAGTCTGATCTGAATCTTCGCTGTGCGCACATGTTCGAAGGTAGTTTTTCGACTTTGCAGCCTGCTTATTTAATATTAGCTCTTTTAAGCTATCACACGAACTGCTCTTTTAAGCTATCACACAAACTGTTTCATATCCGTATGTGTTTGAAAATCTGTTTACGTACTTGGAATACATTTGTCAATCCAAGGGCCTAGGTTTGATCTCACACATTTTCCATCCGATTTTACAGTAAACTGGGTTTTCTAAAATAGACAAGATAACAGACACTCTAGTTTGAAAGCCCCTCCATTTAGTTTTTCTCTGAGGGGATAACACATACAAACGTAAGCATAATCCTCAATTAAATATTTGAGCACCCGGATTGCCTCTAGTTTGGATGGCGTTCCTTGGGGCATTAACAGAAGAACAAATATGGAACAGATGATAACACAAACCAAACCGCACATTTACATATGAAAACACAGCAACAAAGGGATAGTCGTTTGCCTAATAAGTGTATGTCCTATCAGGACATATCTTACAACCGGGTTTCTACATTTTAAGAGAACATGATCGACTTGGGTAGATTTTGCGTTATTTTTAAGGGAGGGAACTTTTGTCTTCCCACAGACGAAGCCCTTCTGAGTAAATTCTTTCCTTTTAGCATTACGAAAACATGCCTATTCATTTATACTGAAAATTTTACGACCCATAAATGAAACTTTCAGATAAAACAATTTTGATATTATTCATATATCTGCTCAAAACACAGATTGTTGGTACTCGTAAAAACCGCCTCACAATCTATTTTTTTTTTTTTTTTTTTTTTTTTTTTTTGAGCAGAAATAAGAAAAAAATGCTTACCCCTGTAAACCCCAGGTTTACTATATAAACATGGGGTTTAAGGGGTCAAAATTATATAGGCATGTTTTCGTGAAGAGAAATTTTATTTTGAAAGCCCCTCAATTTAGCCTTTCTCTGAGGGGATACCACCTCACAAACGTAAAGCATAATCCCCAATGAAATATTTTAACGCCCGGCTTGCCTCTAGTAGGGATGACGTTCCTTGGGATATTAACAGAAGAACAGATATCGAACATATTATACCAAAAACCAAACCGCAGATTTATAGATGAAAAGATAGTAACAGAGGGATTGTAGTTTGCCTAATAGATACGAGTATATGTCTTATCAGGGAAATACCTTACAAAAGGAACATGATATACTTAGGTAAGTTATGCGTCATTTTTAAGGGAGGTAACTTTTGTGACTTACTTTTTGCCTTCCTGCACATCAAGTCCTTGTGAGTAAATTGTTTCCTTTTAGAGTAGACCCTTTTTCAGATGAGCTTTTGATGTGCAGGAAACAGTACAAAAGATATCCAGAATGTGTTAAAATCATATAGTCTGCCATTGACACCGAGAGGAAGATGAACAAACCATGACGGACAACACACATTACGAAAACACGCCTATTCAAATATACTGAAAATTTTACCATCAAAAAATGAAAAATTTCAGATAAAAAATCTGACATTTTTTCATATTTCTGCTCAAAACATAGATTGTGGGTACTCTTTAGAACCGTCTCGTCGAGGCGGTTCTAATGAGTACCACAATATATGTTTTGAGCTGGAATAAGAAAAATAATGTATACCCTGTAAACCCCAGTTTTACTATATAAAAGTGGGGTTTAAGGGGGTCAAAATTGTATAGGCATGTTTTCGTGATGAGTTGAGAATTAACGCCATAGAATTGCCAGTAATAAAATCTAATATAGGGATCAAACATGGTTTTTCATTCATTAACGTTCGCCAGGTCCCGTGGGAGGTGTTGAAAACCGAGGCCGAAGGCTGCGGTTTTCAACACCTCCCAAGGGACCTGGCGAATGTTAATGCATTGAAAAACCATGTTCGATCGCTATTATTGCATAAAAACTTGATTCGGGATCCGATATATATTTTTTTGCTAAAACGTGTTAAATGCACCGTTGTATTTGAAATTTAATTCAGAATGACGATGCTAAAACTTTATTTCTGTACGATAAGAATGACAACTTAAAGCAAAACACCATGTCAGGCTACTTACTTTGACAAACATTGGTAACCATTATGTTATTGCTATAATTACGTTTTTGTAATCCTGGTAGACTTTCATATGTGATGTTGTGCCCGCTTCCTTCCATCGGATGACTGAAAAAGTCTTCTCCTTATCAGCGTCCATAATCAGGTATATATCTCCCTGGAACCAAATATCACATGAAGTTTAATACCTTGCCCTGTAGCTTAACCTACAGCTTTGGCGTGGCTCTTATTACACACATTATGTATGTGCAGACAACTGTCATTTACGACACCAAACATGACAAGACGAATACTAGCAAATCTCTACAAATGTCTTACGATCACTTCAAATGCCTTACTATCAATAAGAATGGCTTGCGATTGCTTGCGATTGCATGCGAAATCAATGAGAATATGCTTTCCTTGCGAATTTTAGGAGCATGTTTTCTAATATTCGCAACACCTCGTGAACAACGGCGAATGCTTACGAACACTTACGAATGTCTGGCAACCGCCTTGTGATCATTGCGAATTGGCGGCGAAATGCATTTGAAGGCCAATTTCGTTTAAATGCAGCCCTACCCCTCGCTACTCCATTTTGGAAGCGTCACAATGGAGATTTTCTTTCTAGATTTTCTTGTCTGTGCGTAAAAGTAAAACAAAATCTTTCTTGCTACGCTAAAGTCTCAGTTTATATTTTACAGATAACCGTCGTGACACAGATATCTATCACAATGCTAAGAATAACGTGAGTATAAATAACTGCTACCTGGATTTTGTACAAATGTACAATTTGATTCATTGGTCATTGATTATCACGTGGACAACATCCGCGTATGGAGGATTTGGTGTGTGTATACTTAGGCCCGATTGTAAACAATCGACCAAAAAATATGTCCCTGCATTTAGTACGTCAACATTAAATTGAAACATTAGCATATTCCGTGAACTCAGTTCTGTAATAATCGATTTACGAATGACAATATATTGTGGTAAACCTTTACACCATAGTCTCGCTTGATTAACTGCAATAAACAAACATGAGAGTCTAGAGGGGGTACCAAAACTACCTTGGCATCCCAATCAGTAACCGACAAAGCTATTTTAACAAAAAATAGTATAGTTTGGATTGTTTGAGCTGAATCGTTAAATCCCACATAACAAAAGTCAACAGTCGCCTAAATGTTAGGCCACAAATTAGCAGTCAGTAAAAATGAGGCCATTAATAGGCAATCAACAAACCCCATCGATACCCTCTTCTGCTAAACATAAATTCGATCGTTGTGAATACCGGGAACCTACGAAGACGTTAAAACTAATTGTCTCAGTTTAACTTTGTCGCACAATACTATGTCAGGTCCAGTTTTCGCAGACTATTGCTTGACTTGTATTGGTATGAAATTCAACGCTTGCAATTTATGCTCTATGATTCTATCTCTAGTGATATCAATGACCTTAGGCTCTATGATTCTATCTCTAGTGATATCAATGACCTGATATTAGCTTGTATTTTTGTTGCCTCACGAAAACATGCCTATATAATTTTGACCCCCTTAAACCCCACTTTTATATAGTAAAACTGGGGTTTACAGGGGTATACATTATTTTTCTTATTTCTGCTCAAAAACATAGATTGTGGTACTCGTTAGAACCGCCTCGTCGAGGCGGTTCTAACGAGTACCCACAATCTATGTTTTGAGCAGAAATATGAAAAATATTAGGATTTTTTATCTGCAAATTTTCATTTTTTCGTGGTAAAATTTTCAGTAGATTTGAATAGGCGTGTTTTCGTAATGTTCGGTACGAATATCAGCATACCGAACAACAGCATAACCCCGTTTTCTTCAGATAAGCAAAAAAGGTAGTCCTCTCATTTAACTGCAAACCTAACTTTTTAGTTCCGCACGCTTTAGCTCTATTGTATTTTTTAAAAAATGAAATGAATTTAATGTTGAAAGCAAAATGTTCAGATTTACATTAGCTGTGTATACAATACAATTAAGAAAAAAAAACTAGAGTACAGACCTAATTTAGTTTTGGTATTATTTCTTAACCCTACTTCTGCTGAACCCGGATATGCCCTGCCTTTTGAAGCCAACTGATCTGGATGTGCACCATTTGTCATTAAATATGCGAATTTGTTTCAATAACCTCGATCAAGTAATTTGACTGGCTGAAAATTAAGAGTGGGCGTGGTATGTTAACTTATTCAGCATGGCATGGGTTAAAGCATATGTTTCTTCGCGCATAATTTTGTCCATCTATAGCGTTTGTACGATAGAGAAAAAAAGGCGTCGTTTGGATGATATCAGAAAAAGTGTTTGTACGATATCAGAAAAACAAGTTTGTGCGATAACAGATAAAAGAATAAGCTACGTAACAAATCGACGCGGTCATATGCTAAATATAGCAAATGACCCATTTCGGACAAACATTACACAGACATGGCCGTCTCTAGTGCTTTTGATTGTGTTGGAGTTTAACGACACGTCAACCCTTATGGATAATTTTGTGTCGTCTCCGTGAGAAAAGGCGAAAAGAGATAGTAGAGGAGATGAAAGCGGGGAACATGGAAGAAAGAGGAAGAGGAATGAAAGTGAAGAAACAGAAGAAATTAATACATTCCCCCTCTACCCTTACCTGCTACATTGTACAAGGATAGCAGACATTGCCCAACTGTAAGCCAATATCAGTTAGACGCCCGCTGACCGTCTCTAATGCATTTCGATCTTTTACTCTTCGGGTTTTGATCAACATGGCCAGTATTTTTAGACGCATCGAACAAATGCAGTCCCTTCAGGGCTTTGATTTAAACCTAGATTGATTGTTTTCTTAATAAACTGCCTGTCCAAGATAACCCATCACAAAAACATGCCTACATAATTTTGACCCCCTTAAACCCCACTTTTATATAGTAAAACTGGGGTTTACGGGGGTATACATTATTTTCTTATTTCTGCTCTAAAACATAGATTGTGGGTACTCATTAGAACCGCCTCGTCGTCGAGGCGGTTCTAATGAGTACCCACAATCTATGTTTTGAGCAGAAATATGAAAAATATCAGAATTTTTCATCTGAAAATTTTCATTGCTTTGGTGGTAAAATTTTCAGTATATTTGAATAGGAATGTTTTCGTAATGGTATTTAATCTATGTATTCAAACACATTAGCTATTACACCGCCACAGGCGATAATATAATATCACTTTTGAAAACAGCGTAGATCAAGGTGAGGCTCATAATTAAGAAATCACGCCTATTTAAATATATAAAAATTTCCATTACGAAAACACGCCTATTTAAATATATAAAAGTTTCCATTACGAAAACACGCCTATTTAAATATATAAAAATTTCCATAACGAAAACACGCCTATTCAAATAAATAGAAGATTTCACCTCCAAAAACTGAAAATTTTCAAATGAAAAACTCTGATATTTTCTATATTTCTGCTCAAAACATAGATTGTGGGTACTCGTTAGAACCGCCTCGGCGAGGCGGTTCTAACGAGTACCCACACTCTATGTTTTGAGCAGAAATAAAAAAATATTGTATACCCCTGTAAACCCCAGTTTTACTATATAAAAGTGGGGTTTAAGGGTGTCAAAATTATATAGGCTTGTTTTCGTGATGACTTCCAAAAACTGAAAATTTTCAGATAAAAAAATCTGATATTTTTCATATTTCTGCTCAAAACATAGACTGAGGAAAAAAATAATTTATATACCCCTGTAAAACCCAGTTTTTTTTTTTTTTTTTTTTTTTTTTTTTCTATATAAAAGTGGGTTTAAGGGGGTCAAAATTATATAAGCATGTTTTCGTGATGTAATGAACCAGCAATGAACCGTCACACCAGGATCTGCGTTGCTTGATTATCAGTATTTCAACTTTTCATATAAACTTCATTCCAGTCAATAGTTTATTAAAAACCAAAGCAGTCGACAAATGTAGTCTGAGATTTTGGCGCCGAAAAACTTACTTCTTTACCATACATATTCTAAAATTGGAATTGGATCAAGTCCATATGATGACCTCATGATCTGTCCAAACACTACTGGATTAGTGGCAAACAACTAAGACCCTGATCGGAAGCCGCGATATGTGGCGTCTGATCTGAGTCGACGCTCTTTGCTCGGGTATAATAGTATTAATCCGTATTTAGACTAAATATTGTGATAATTTCGCTGCTTAGTATATTTGGCTAAAATTATGAAGAAGCCTATTTGATTTGCTTACATGTTGATGTGTCTACAATCTGGCTGACGAGTAGCAAATTGTGTTTCATATGACGACGCGTTCCGAGGCGTCCGTTCTGGGTCTACACTGTTTAAACAGGCGTTTCAGGCCACATATTCAGGGTAAATATGGATTTTACGATTCAGCCTTGCCAAGCGAAACTGTCTCCAGGCCCTGTGCAGAAAAGCATTACCCAGCTCAGCATGCACATTGACAAAGTTTAACCAGGGCCTTCACAGTCCATTTTCTCATTGGTTATTAATTTTCTATACCTTAGGCCTAGATAATATTGTAGGAAATAACTGACTGATCTTGAGTTTGACACACAATGTGTGAGCTGTTCTAAGTTTTGTGCGTGTTCATTGCTCTCAAAACACATTCCTTTTACAATCGATTTATCTTTAACCCTTGTCATGCTGAATAAATTAAGATGCCACGCCCACTTCTAATTTGCAGCCAATCAGATGACTTGATCGGATTGTTCTCTAAGTTCACAAACTTAACGACAAACAGTGCAGATCCAGATCAGTTCAGCAGCAAACAGATCTGGATCTACACTGTTTGAAAAGGCAGGGTATATCCGGGTTCAGCATGACAAGGGTTAATACAGTTGGTGCTATTGCTCAATAGTCATAAAAGAACCAGAATATAAAGCTTACACTACAGTGAAGTACGGGGAGAAGTTTTACGGCCGAAGCTTCGGCCGTAAAACGTCTCCCCGTACTTCACTGTAGTGTAAGCCGAAGCGAAGCTTCGGCCGTAAAGCTTCTCCCCGTGCTTCACTGTAGTGTAAGCCGAAGCTTCGGCCGTAAAACTTCTCCCTGTACTTCACTGTAGTGTAAGCTTTATATTCTGGTTCTTTTATGACTACTGAGCTGTTTCGGTGTTTTTGGGGTTTTTTTTAAATCGATATAAGGGTCACTGATGAGGCCAAATTGACCGGAACGAGCTAGTTGGCCCAAAAAACATGACATTTCAGCTCTTTTTTTTTTTTTTTTTCTCTCAGTTTTATGAGCGTGTTCATTGCTCTCACGGACCATTCCTTTCAGAATCTATGTTTACTGTTTCACTCGTGTCCCTTAAACGCAGTTTTGATAATATCTTACCGTTGCCACCTTTGCATGCCCATTCACAACTTTTCCTAGCATCAGCCTTTCAAAGATTTGCAGCTGTTTGGGTAAACAGCAGCCACCAGACTCTGCGCCGGTTATGTCTGGCTTGTAATTCTGACCAAGCGCTGAGACGAACATCACCAGTAATAAAGTCAAACAGTACATCTTCGCAGATAGCTTAAAAAGAACACAAATTACAATTATGCATATCCATTAGCGCTACAGATAAGTAGGGGTAGCCACTAGATTAGTTTCTTAAATCTTAATAAAAACATATGTTGTGGGTACTCATTAGAAGCGCCCCGGCTGGGCGCTTCTAATAAGTATCCATAACATATTTTCTAGTAGAAAAATAAGCAAAAATATCAGTACTTTTCGAATGAAAAACAGTTTCTTATCTGGAGCTATGAAATAAACGGACATGGGGGTGGGTGGGGGAGACATATGGGGATGTACAGAATAGACGTCAAATGCTTATTACGCATATCACGCATGCATGTGCGTATGGTAAAGACAAATCACCTATTTAAACATAAATTCGACAAAACCTACAATAAGACCTGTGTGACCAGCAACGATTCAGATAAGCCTGTACATCCACCAGTATGACAAGGCTTCTCGTTAATCTCTCTTTGGATAACCTAGAGACCTAAAGACTTAAAGATAATTGTTTCAAAAACATACCTGGGATATCAGATGATCCTTTACCACACTTGACCTATATTTTTACAAGGCCATTATAGTACCCACTGATTTGTCTAAACATTGCTGGCTAAGTGTTGAGCCGTGTAGATCATGTAGACCCTGATTATACAATGTGTTATGTGACATCTGAATCGGGTCTGCACTGTAAGCACATGCCTCTCTGTCTAGAAACCTAGGATTGTAACAGTAATAATCTAAGGAAAACGACATTTTGTCCATATTTACTAACTACCCAACACAGAAACAACAAGAGTCTCTCCAAATAATAAAAACAGGATTTAATAATATGTGCAACAATTGTAGTTCCAGGTCAGCATGTGCATACAGCTTTTTCGCTGATAGAATGTGCAAGCTCTATTCGCGTGCAGTGTAGACTCTGATCATAAAGCGGACGTACAGACTAATCTGGGTCTACAGTGGTCGCATAATTCATAAAGTCCATTTTTATTTGAAAAAAAAAACTCAACCATCATTGTTTCTTATTTTACTTGTAGACACGTCAAAGTTCTACAAAATATTAAGAAGACGTCCTATTTTTTATTTTATTAGTACATTGTTTTGAAAAGATATAAACACAATAAAGTCATTGTGTATTTCCAGTATCTGTATCTAGATTTTTAACACTAGCCAACTGAGTCACATAAAAGCAGTACTTCTATGAAGTGTAAACCGGTTAAATACAACCTTCTCCAGGGACCTGTACCTCCTGGTTTCATTTATCTACTTGATATCATACAGCTGAGAACCAGAAGGCTGAGGCCACTGGACATGGTTATAGTTTAATCTATAACCCATGCAATAAAAAACAAAATGGTCCAAACATCATATGAACATCAACATTTGTAAAGGACCATTACGACAATGATCTAAGAATCCGGGCAGACAAATCGGCATCTTTAATTGTGTACCTAAAGAAACATTAGTTACTGTAAAATGCATTGATATACAGTGAAAATCCTGATCAGAATGTGTAGTTGTGCGGTCTGATCTGGGTATTTCGTGTTTGCATAATAAAACAATCTTCCTTTTTCATAATCTGACACAAAGTGTCCTGTATCTGAGACAGGTCACTGCAATTCTTGTATCTGTCAGATCAATAAAATTTCTAAAGTTTGAATGATTAACTGAAAAATGATTGTAAGGTAACATTTATACATCAAAGACAAACTGATGATACTCTTAATTTTCCCAAAAAATAGGCTTTGACATATCATGCAAACTGTCTCCAATAGAGACAGTTTGCATGAACTGTCAAACTAATATTTGGGGTAAAATAGTTTAACCCTTAACCTTTACCACTCTCTGGGCTAATTCAGCAGACGATACATTGATGATATTTGTCTTATTTTACCCAGAAAATAGGATTTGACATTTCATGCAAATTGTTTCCAACAGAGACACTTTGCATGAAATGTCAAACCTTTTTTTTTTGTGTGTGTGTGGGGGGGGGGGGGGAGGGGGGGGGGGGTATTTGATCCTTTAACCTTTACCACTCTCAGGGCTAATTCAGCAGACGATAACTTGTTGATCTTCCTGAATTATCATTCACTAAATATATTACTTTTTTTAATTAAACAATATGTTTTGTTTTCTTAGGTTAAACTATTGATCTTCATTTCAAAATCGTATTGAATTATCTATAACTAAATACTATCTCCTACGTAGGACTTATTATCTCCTACGTAGGAGTTACTATCTCCTACGTAGGACTTACTACCTCCTACGTAGGAGTTTCTAACTCCTACGTAGGACTTATTATCTCCTACGTAGGAGTTTCAAATGTTTGAAAAGGTGCGAACAATTTATTGAATCTGACAGATGGTGGTTAGAGAAAAAAGTGGTTTACAGCATTTAACCTAAGTATTCTGACAGACACACCTTAACAAACAGCATTCGCGGCCCCTGATTAGACATTTATACATTACAGAGCATCTTATTAAGGTCTGCACACTGTTTGCCACTCAAACAGCACGTATAAGCTATGTCAACAGGTAGTAACACGGACTACTACGGACTTAATCAAATTTCAGTATGACAGGGATTTAAGGTGTTTATTAATTAGCAATATTATACCCCTAAATACACATGCAGTAAAAACTGTTAAAGCTCCACGTAGCTCTTTTAAAAACAAAACGTTTTGAACATGACCAACATAATAATATTTATTCTTCGGAGTTCAAATGTACAGCTAACTCACTGTTACTATTACTAATCATTTTAATGAATAAATAAATAAATAATAATAATAAAAATAATGGTAATAATAATGACAATAATGTCATTATTATCACTATGTTTCTTTTCCATTATTATCACTATGTTTAATTTCCGAATTATGATATACAGCTTGATAACTTTTATAATTATTTCTGAAAATAATATCAATAACAATATTATTATTATCATTTTGTTTTAATGTAATTTCTTAAATATAATAAATAATCAATTGAACAGATATACTTTATGGAATGAAATATGTCCAACATTGTTTTTCTCCGCATTGTAATGCGGTTACTAACACCTTTGTAGGAGAAAGTAAGTCCTAGGACTTATTATCTCCTACGTAGGTGTTAGTAACTCCTACGTTGGACTTATTATCTGCTACGTAGTAGTTACTAACTCCTACGTAGGACTTACGATCTCCTACCTAGGAGTTACTATCTCCTACGTAGGACTTATTATCTCCTACATAGGAGTTACTAACTCCTAGGTAGGACATTATCTTCTACGTAGGACTTATTATCTCCTACTACTACTCCTACGTAGGAGTTACTAACTCCTATCTAGGACTTATTATCTCCTACGTAGGACTTACTATCTCCTACGTAGGACTTACTATCTCCTACGTAGGAGTTACTATCTCCTACGTAGGAGTTATTATCTCCTACATAGAGGATCTTACATGAGTGGTCATTTAATATGAAATTTATGAAACGAGTTTGGGTAATTTCTGTATTTTGCGAGCTTTAGCGAGCAAAATACCGAAATTACCCAACGAGTTTCATAAATTTCATATTAAATGGCCACGAATGTAAGATTCTGTTTATCACATGGCCCTTCCGATGACAAAAAATGCACAAAATATATTTTAAAGATAACGGCTTTCCATAGCTAAGCGGAACAACTCACTACCAAGAATTCAATAGTACTACGCAACAAAAATAGTTCGCATAAGTACCGAAAATAACTAAAAAACAAGATAAATATGCCATTTGTTACTTCGTTAAACTGAAGGAATTAATGATGATTTTTTATTTGAGCTAATAAATATTTCATTTTAATAAATCAATTCAAAACTAAATATTCCTTCAGCGAGTCAATACGTCACTGAGTAGGGAAATCCCCCACAGTCAGCTGTCGTATTTAAGGGTCACTGACCTTGATCAATATAGTTTTATGCCGTGGTTGACACACTCAAGTAAACGACAGATTTCAAAACTATAAAACATTTAACTGTAGTTTGGATTTTAATTTGACACATTTATTGACTATCTGAGTCAAGTCATCCTCCAATGTTTTTTGGAGGAGATTTTTTTTTCATTGACGGTTTGACGATATCGATGTTGAGATCTCGAGTGCCTCCAAATATGTTGCGGGAAAACATCGAATTTTTACCACCATGAATATTTCTGGTAGTCGTGTTATTCACATTGTGATTGTTTTGTGTCTTCTCCCTCCATCGGTCTGACATTTATCGTTCATCTCAAAATCATCACAAAACTGAAGGTAGGATCTGTTTCAAAAGTAAAGGTTGTATCGGCGAACGCAGACACCATCTTGGTTGCTATCAATAAGCGGTGTAATACAAATATTAATTAGGGTAATTAGGCTAACCAATGGGAAGCCTTGCAGGTGTTATAACACGTGTGGTTATATGATTTTTATGACATGGGTTATTTCACTGAATAACGTGACGGTCATGTGATAAATAGGAGTTACTAATTCCTACGTAGGACATTATCTCCTACGTAGGACTTATTATCTTCTACGTAGGAGTTACTAACTTCACGTAGGACTTATTATCTCCTATGTAGGAGTTACTATCTCCTATTTAGGAATTATTATTTCCTACATAGAAGTTACTAACTCCTACGTAGGACATTATTTCCTACGTAGGACTTATTATCTTCTACGTAGGAGTTACTAACTCCTACGTAGGAGTTACTAACTCCTATCTAGGACTTATTATCTCCTACGTAGGACTTTTTATCTGCTACGTAGGAGTTACTAACTCCTACGTAAGACTTACTTACTTACTTATCTCCTGCTTAGAAGTTACTATCTCCCACGTAGGACATATTATCTCGTACGTAGTAGTAACTAACTTCTGCGTAGGAATTACTATCTCTACGTAGGAGTTATTATCTCTTACATAGGAGTTACTAATTCCTACGTAGGACTTATTATTTCCTACGTAGGCGTTACTAACTCCTACGTAGGACTTATTATCTCCTACGTAGGAGTTACTATCTCCCACATAGGAGTTAAATATTTTTTTCACCTGGCACTAGGACGCTTCCATACTATTGAGAGAGAGAGAGAGAGAGAGAGAGAGAGAGAGAGAGAGAGAGAGACTCACCAACCTTACCATCCAACAATTCTTTACGTATGTATTTGTTTCGATTTCAGCTCCAAACACACGCTGTTAGTGAGAGAAATTGCTCTGGTTTCTTCCGCTTGGTATCCGTGACTGTGTCCTTCAAGTTTTGCTTAACCCTTAAAACGCCAAGAAAACCTGCATCTAGAAATGTCGTCTGTTTATGTCGTCTGCTGAATATTCTTGCAAACGTTTCAAACCTATTTTTGCATACCGGCATACATTGTGGACCTAGATCAGACTGCTACTAGAGGAGCAGTCTGATCTGGGTCCACACTGTTTGCAAAAATGACTTTTAAAATCACAAGCAGATGACAAAGCAGACGACAATTGTTGTGATTGGCGTTTTAAGGGCTAATAGGATGTTCTTCATATATATATCAACTTAACGCTTAGCTTTCTGGGTAAAAAAAATCAGCAGACGACATTAAGAAACAGTTTATTTATATTTTCCCAGAAAACAGGTTTGCCATTTCATGCAAATTGTCTCCCATAAAGACAATTTGCATGAGATGTCAAATCTTGTGTTCTGTTAAAAGTAAGAAAAATGTTAATAACTTGTCGTCTGCTGAAGTACCCCAGAGAGTGGTATAGGTTTATAACTAAGCGTATGTTTTCACCATTGGTAGACAGGTTTGAGCCGGGACACAGCATTTCCTATTAGATCCCTAATGCGCCAAGGGAAGACTCACACATTATAAGTAGAAACTAGCTGATCCATCTAAAGAAAGTTAGGAGTTTAAGCTACCCATAGCGCAAAGCATTTGCACAGGCTGATTTTTAATGACAGATTGTCATTCTTCGTTGCCAGAAAGTGACTTTGACTACTATTGAATTTCGTATTTATCCGCGCACAAAAGTAGACCGAATGTTTTACTGTGTGTATATTAGTACGCCATTGAAGAGCTTCCATACAAAAGTAGTGCGACTTGTGCTTGATCTATGGTGAATCGCTGTGAAAACCCGCCTTAATACATGTGCGAACAACAAAGGCGCAGATCAGCCTACGAGTCCGCGCAGGCTGATCAGCGCCTTTGTTGTTCGCTATAGCTCGTTTGTTTTCGACGAAGAAGCGTCTCAAAAACTTAAATGGAGAACAGAATGATACATGTACCTGGAATTTATTAGTTTCTCATAGAATCTGTCATTTCAGGGCTGTTCAGCCCTTTGATAGTCATTGTGTAGCGGACATGCGATCTTGTGCCCCAGCTTAATTGACTTATATCCGACCTGCTTGATAGAAGCGGGCATCTCTGTATTCTGTATTTGGTCACATGAGATGGTTTAATTGCTTTTAAAAAGGGGAGAAAAGTAGAACCAAACAACTGCGGGAGAAGCCAAGAGCAGAACTACAGTTCCTCGACGCAGCTGTAAATCTTCAGATCTGTATAACCTCCATCAAACTCTTTACGGGACTTGAAACACTTGGAAGATATTTCATCATTTCTGTCAAGGGGGGGGGGGGGTGGGGGGGGGGCAAATTTCGCGTCTTTCTGTTTGCCATTGTGACTAACTGTTTACCTTTTGTGACTTCCTGTTTGCTTTCATGTCTACAAATCCCCTTAAAGGTATACTTTAAAACGAAAGAATTTGTTCCTTTTTGGAGCATTTTGGGAGCATTTTTTTTTTTCATTGATATCCTTTCAGCATCCCCTGGAAACAGGCATTGGTCTTTCTTGCTTCAATCCCGTGTATATACATGTATTAATGTGCATTTCAGAAAATGTAGAAATGCATTGATTTGAACACAAAGTGGCAAACAATTATGTTCATTGGAGGTAGTCCTCTTGAAGAGCTTTGTAAATCCTTAATCACAACAATTGTCGTCTGCCTTGTCATCTGCTTGTGATTTTAAAAGTCATTTTCTGCAAACAGTGTGGACCCAGTCTGATCTGGGTCCATACTGTTTGCCTGTATGCAAAAAAATGGTTTGAAAAGTTTGCAAGAATATTCAGCAGATGACATACAAAGACGACATTTTCAGATGTTGGTTTTCTTGGCGTCTTAAGGGTTAAAGCTGCAATCACAACTACATAAGATACATTTTGATTTTCTTTTCTTTTTTTTTTTTCAAAGAAGATAAATGTTGACATGTCATGTGATTCATTTGTCTGAAAAATAAATAAATAAATAAATAAACCAATATCGTCTGTTATAAATGTTGCTTGGCACTTTTTAGGATTTTGTTTTGTTGTTTTTGTTGTTGTTATTGGTTGTGGTTTATTGTTTGTTATTGTTGTTGTTTTTTATGCAATCGCACATGCCAGTTATATAAAGATAGTCAACTGTAGTTCCACTTTTTTTTTTGCCTGTTTCTTAAATGGCTTTTGCTTGCTTTGATGCTATAAATCAGGCAATACCGCAGTAGGTGTTAACAAAATTGAATATTTATTTTAGGAGGTTGTTTAAAATATTAAAGTAAAAATTCATCGGATTATAATTTCTGTTTTCACTTGAATTAACTACTAACGAGATCGGTGTCAGTGTCCATTACGAAAACACGCCTATTCAGATATATTGAAAATTTTACGAACAAAAGAGGAAAAAATTTTAGATAAAAAATTCTGATATTTTTCATTCCTGATCAAAATATAGATTGTGGATACTCCTTAGAACCGCCTCGATGAGTACCCATAGTCTATGTTTTGCGGTTCTAACGAGTACCCACAATCTATGTTTTTCAGCAAAATGACAAAAATACTATATACCTCTGTAAACCCAAGTTCTACGATATGAAAGTGGAGTTTAAGGTGGTCAAAATTGTATAGGCGTGCTTTCGTGATGCTTTAAAGAGACGGAAGTTCTTTACCTGTATCATAACCTGTTCCAATAATGCTTTAAATGATTTACAGAAGTACAACTTTGCATAGGCATCAGCACATTACGAAAACATGCCTATTCAAATATACTGAAATTTTTACCACCAAAAAAAGAAAATTTTCAGATGAAAAATTCTGATAATTTTCATATTTCTGCTCTAAAACATAGATTGTGAGTACTCGTTTGAACCACCTCGCCGAGGCGGTTCTAACAAGTACCCACAATCTATGTCTTTGAGCTGAGATAAGAAAAATAGTGTATACCCCTGTAAACCCCAGTTTTACTATATAAAAGTGGGGTTTAAGGGGGTCAAAATATGTAGGCATGTTTTCGTGATGATGTGAACTTTCAGCTTATCGTTTCGTAATGTTCGCAGTAAATATATTATTACAAAGCATATCTTAACACTCATGTATTTTGCAAAGACTGTGAAAAACAAAAAAATAACATTTTTTTTTCAGTTTGTGATAATGTAACACATGTAACGAACGGAGTATCTAAATAGTAGATGCATACATGTTCAGTATTTACCCACTATAAAGACAATTATCTCTCCCACACTATACAGTGATAGGAAGAGTCCATTTTCGATTTTAGGTAGGTCAGGCTATATGACGTAGATATTCCCATATATTTAGTCTTTTTTTCTCTTCTTCTTCTTCTTCCTCTTTTTTAACCCTTGTGAAGAGAGAGCTGTTATGTGTGCTTTTCGTGTTTTTGTTTGTTTTGCGCGTGTTGGGTGTTGGATTGTGTCTCTTTGCTCTTCCTTCGTGATTGTGGCTCTCCCTGAACTTTTCTTTTTACCTTTTTCCAATGTAAGTTTCGAGTCAATAGGCCTTTCGGTTGAGGGAAAAAGAATTTAAAAGACAGTTCGTGGCAGCCATCTTGTACTTTCAATAGGAACGATTAAGCAATTTTTTTTATTTATAAGTCATCTCTATACTTCCTCATCTCAGGATAAGAAGTTCAAAATACAGTTGATTCTCGTTATCTCGACCTCGCTTATCTCGAATAACCGCTTATCTCGAAGTTAAAATCTGGTCCCTGTCTAAACACGAAAATCTAACAGGTAAAACATATTGTGGAAAAGAGGACAAATTGCTCCTAAGGAGCAATTTCTCCTCTTTTGCACAATATTTTCGATATATCTCTAACTTCAAGAGTCCAATTACACATATATTTGTTAAACGTGGTTGTTCGAATTATTTTTTCTTCAATTCTGCAAATATAATATGTCGAGGTACGGATATCTCGAAGTATTTCAGAGAGTCCCTAGGAATTCGAGATAACGAGAGTCGGCTGTATATAATCATGATGACGGCGGTGGCAGCGAACTTGGACTTCCGATCGAAACATTTTTAGCTAATTTTGATGAACAAGTCAGCCCGATACTTCTTACCAAGTTTTGATAAAGTCAACTGGCCATTGCATTCAGGGCAAGAAGATCAAAATTTATTGGATCTTGGATTTTCGACTAAGTACGGCCGGTTATTTATTATCAACAAGTCGCCCTGTTACTTCCTATCAAGTTTCGAGTCTATTGGCCTTTCAGTTCAGGAGGAGTTCAAATTAGATTTTCAAGATAGGCGCCATGGCGGCCATCTTGAATTTCGGATCGAAACGGTTTCAGCTTTTTTTTTATCTACTAGTTACTCTGATACTTCCTACCAAGTTTCGTGTCAAACAGCCGTTCAGTTCAAGATAAGAAGTTCAAAACAGGTTTGCAAGATGACAGCAATGGCGGACATTTTGGATTTTGGATCACGATTTTAGCTTTTCTTTATCATCAAGTCGCCGCAATATTTCCTACTAATTTTTCGAGTCAATTGGCTTTTCGGTTCAGGAGAAGAAAATCAAAATAGAGTTTTAAGATGACGGACACCTTTGATTTCCAATCGGAACGATTTTAGCTATATTTAATCTACAAGTCGCGCCGGAATTCCTATCAAGTTTCGAGTCAATGGGCCTTTCGGTTCAGAATAAGAAGTTTAAAATACATGTTTAAGATAGCGGCCATCTTGGATTTTTGATTGATCAAAACGATTTTACTTATTTTTGATCGACAAGTTGTCCCGATACTTCCTACCAAATTCCGAGTTCATTGGTTTTTGGGTTCAGAAGAAGTTCAAAATAGATTTTCAAGATGGCGGCCATGGCGACGAGTTTGGAGTTTTGCTCGAAACGATTTTAGCTATTTTTGATCTGCAAGTCACCCCAGTGCCCCGAACCAGTTTGGAGTCAATCCGTTTGCCGGTTCGGTAGGAGTTGTTGAAAATGTGAAAAGGTAACGGACAGACGGATAGGCTGATGACGGACAAAAGTTGACGGCATAAGCTGACCCGGATCTTCGCTCTAAGTGAGTATCAAAGAATACACAAGAGAACGATATTGGAGACACGGTTTTATTAAGTTCATATTTAGCAATTTAGCAGTGTAATTTGCAAGGCTGTATATGTCACTCTCCCTCTCCCCCATCCTGTCCCCACCCCCTTCCTACCCCCACCCCCAGTCCCACCCCTCTAGCATTGGCTCAATGAAGCCTGAAGGAAATAAAAATTTAAACTGCACTATGATGAATTTCGCGGAGACGTTTTACAGCCGCCACACGTCACTTAACATCAGCTCCAGTGAATTAAAATGAAAATGTAAAGCCTACATTTAAAGCATAAGTAAAGTAAAAAAACATCAACTGGCCACTTAAGCCATTCAAACAATTTACTTTTCTTTTGATTTGTTGTAGGACGCATCAGGTTTTGTAACATTTAATTTATTAAGTTCAACATAATATAACTAATTTTGCTTTGGATAAAATAAAAACCAAACATTCAAATTGCAATTTTAAACGGGCAACTAAATGCTCTTTGGGGCAATATTAAGACTTATGCCATATTCTGCTTGATATATTTTCCAAATCAACCACCTTTAAGTAGAAGATTGATGTTCTATGTTAATGGTGGAAATGTAACGGAAATAATACTCTTAGACAGCTAAATATATAGAGGATGTTTACTCATGCTGTGAATACCATAAATATTTTCATCGAGTGTAATGAAACATCGTATTTTCACGAGTGCGAAATATTTAATGGTATTCACTGAAAAAGAGAAAACTTTCTTTTTTATTTTATTGTATATACGCAAATTCGCGCTTCTGACGTCATGACTAACTAATTGGCAACATTAATTCAGACATACAATAGAAATTATATAATTTCTGATCCAGTCCAAGAACGAAACACTAATTGGAATTTTAAAGGTTGTCAGGTGCTACGTTTTGTGATTGTATTAATACCTTATATCAATTCATTCATATTTCAATTTACTAAATAGAAAGGAAGGCAATGATCAGGAATCGATACAATTATCCCGCACCTACCATCAGAGACATCAAACCTTTTTTTGACAATAAAATGTTAATTTTTGAAGAATATGGGGCCTTTTAATATATGAGTATGTAAAAAGGTCATTGACGTCCAGTGTTATTCTCAGTGGACTGCTCATCGTTATTATAACCAAGTATTGACTTTCACCAAAAAAAGCTTTGTATGCGCTAAGCACGCATGATGTGCTAAGCGTAGATCAAGCTTTTTTTCTTGAGCTATCGGAAGAATTTCGTTGGGACTCGAAAAACGAGTTCGAATTAACCATGGTAAACGATCCATCGGTGTTCGAGTTATTGAAGTTCGACTGTAGCTGTCTAATGATCGGTGATGCTGTTGCAGTTGCTATCTTCTGTCTGCGCTGATGTTGGCTAGTGATCGATGGTGGTGGTGTCTCCTTCGTTGGCGTCATTCGTTGGACTTTTTGTTTTGGATCCATCCTTCACGATCACATGATCTTTCACAGACGCAGTTGTATACCGTATTTACCGTATGTATTCGGACAGACAGGCCTGCGCAAACAGTGTAGACTCAGATGAGACGCGGCGTCTCATCAAGGTCTACACTGTTTGCCACTTATCCAGTAATTTTTAGACACAACATCGGGTAGTAAATTGTATTTGTTCAAATTTTAAAATCAGAATGGTAAGGAGTTGAGGTGTCTGAATAATTAGAGTAAATATAGTAAATGGGGGAATTTTGAGCATATTTCCCTCCAGTGAAATTCAGTCATGCAAGGCGAAAATAAGATCGCATTTTAAAGTTTCCTTATTTATTGTTCGCGCTGTTGACACAAAAGAAAAATGCATTCATTTATGTATGCAAACAATTTGCATTAAATTTCAATTCCTATTTCTGGAAAGTAAGAAAAAAATTCTATTGTCGCCTGCTGAATGTGCAGACAGATATGGGCTTTCGCCATGTAGGCGATCAAGGCCTTTTTTGCATGACATGACCAATGTACTTCAACGTTTATGACTCCGGGTAAAATTTTAAGCAGAAAACCGGGTTTGAAATTTCATTCAAACTGTCACCATTGGATATTGACATTTCATGGAGACAGTTTGCATGAAATGACAAATCCTTGTTTCTGGAAAAATAAGAAAAAAATACACTGCAGCCTCTTTATAACACGGTTCGTTATAACACGGTTTTGATATAACACGGTTCAAAGATGGATCCCAAAAATGTATAGATTATATTGAAAAAATGACCATAAATGGTCATTTTTCAATATAATCTATACATTTTGTTTGAATAGAACATGGTTGTTTAACTAACACGGTTCATGCTATGGATCCAAACAATAGTGTTAAAAAGAGGTTGTGGTGTATATTTTTTTGTCTGTTGAATTTACCCAGAGAGTGGTAAAGGTTAACACTGCATACTTGAGCCGCAACTTGAGGGAATGTATCTTCTTACAAGTGTGCCCAACACAAATCAGCCTGCGCTCCCGTGCAGTCAGTTCAGAGTCTTCGTTGTCCGCATGAAGTAACTTTGCATCCTCGAACATCAAAATGCGTCTAGTGAAGATTCTGATTAACCTGATGTAGCTATTAATCTTAGATATTCGGACAGACATGCCTGAGCTAACAGTGTACAGTGTAGACCCTGAGTATTCAATATTTGCTATTTACCCAGCAATTTGCACACACATAGAAAGATACACGTATGTAGCTTAAGAAGCCAGATAGGCAGGTCTTAACAAAACGCGGCGTCTGATCGGCGTCTACAATGTTTGCCCCTCATGTATCAGGATTTTAGCCACATCATCAGGTTATCTGATGGACTTGTTCTCATTTATATGTTTAACCCATTTTACATGTAGTCTATCTGGAGACAGCGCGGGGATTTACGCTGGCGTGCCATCGATCTAGTTGAGTTTTTTTCTTTCTTTCTTTGTTTCCTTTTTTCTTTCTTTCTTTCTTTCTTTATTATTTATTTATTTAATTCGAAATAAATCGAATTTAGCGTAAGAACGAAATGACCAAAACGAAGCCGAATTGACCGCTGAGAACGAATGGACCGAAGAAAATATTGTTGAGAACAAACTAACGGCTGACCAAAACAAGTATTAGCTTTTTCGAAAAGCTAGCGGGTCGTTTAGCTTCAACAATTGCACGTACGCCATGCGAAGACTGATCAGGCCCCGAGGTTTAAAAAAACTTTTTTCATGCTCAACTCACCAGAGCATGAATTTTGTCCTACTAATAAATCTCAAATTACTAACAATTGTAAACTCTTTCTTGCTAAACATAGCTGAGCATAAAAGTTTCTCTGCTAATACATATGAACATGCCAACTATCGTTGGCATGTTCATATTTATTAGCAGAGAAAATTTCATGCTCAGCTCAGTTGAGCATGAAAAACGTTTTATAACCTCGGGGCCAGACTGCGCAGATGTGCAAGCTAATCTGAGTCTTTGCCTGGATGCAGTATTGCAAGAAATGCTGTGCCTCAGTTCATTATCGTGATCCTGACGATATGAGATATGTAATACTTGTTAAGCGTAAAGCAAGCTTTTTGTAAAAGCTAATACTTGGTTATGATAACGTTGAGCAGTCTGTTGAAAATAGCATTGGCCCAAATCCATGACCTTTCATAAAGTGCTTCCGGAACAAAGACAAACACTAAGATGGACGTGGACTATGTATATCCAAAAATGAGTCGAATGCGGTCTGCATACATATCCGATAAAAGCATTGATTCAAAATATATTGATTTGAATAGCACATATATGTTCACTTAATATTTCATTACAAGTAATAATGATAGAATGTCTGTGCAAATAGATTCTAAAATTTCAATGTTTTCTGAACATAATGCATATTTGTTTTTTAAAGCAAATTGAAAAACGTTTAGTTCGGGCAAATTAATGGTACATTTGTAACCTTACATTCCCTATATACATATAGTTTAAACACACACACACACACACACACACACACACACTGTTGTAACTCATCACAAATTTGAAATCAGTTTAGAAAAGCAAAGAAGAAAAAAACAAATTTTAAAAATTACAAACCAACAATTTAAACAGAAATTGCAATGGGCAGAAAACGTTTTAGCAGTCCATTTAATTTATGGGTATATATTTGAAAGCATAGAAACAGAAAAGACAAATGGTGTCTGATAAGATATGATCACTAAAAAAAACAGTCATTTAGAATAAAACGCCAAGTAGAAATTGTCCAAATGATGTAGAAAGGACGGGAAAGGTTTGAGTTGAGCGTGATGACCTGTGCGCCCAGGGAAGATTCAGATCAGACTGCGCTTTCGCGCAGTCTGATCAGGATCTTAACTGGGCGCATTTTAGTTAGACAAGGATGCAAAGTTTCTTCATGTGGACAATGGACTGATCAGAAAACATGGATGCGCTGGTAGATGTTGAGTCTTCGTTGGGCGCACATGTCAGACGGTACGTCTTCTCACGTTCGGACATCGTGTAAGCCATACATGTGATAAAGTCCAAAAAGAAATATGTTTTATAACTACATTTACAGCAATGGAGGAACCCTCCCAGGTGGCACATAAACATTGCAAGCACGTTGATTCAACGTTAATTCAACGGCTTGACGTCGAATCAACGTTGTTTCAACATCGTGTGCCTGCTTGGATATTTTGGGGGATTAGATAGACTTTCAGAGGAGTTGGGGTGGGGAGAGACTCTGCCAATGTTTGTTTCCCAACTGAAAAGCGGGTACTCTGAAAAGAAAGAATTTGCTCTCCACTTGGTAGTGAATTAATCTTTGCAAAACTGATAAAGAATGATTCAAATCATTCTCCGCACACTTGGCAGAGTATCAGTTTCCGGACTTTGTTGTATTGTTATAAGGTTCGTTATCTTGTACCACTACAGTTGACACGGAATCTCCTATATCTGCAATAATAGTATATGGTGCAAACTCATTTGGTACCATACGCAACGGTGTTTCGTAGGTTAGATTATTTTCAGTATTACGTCTGAAATATAGAAAGTACAATTTTCATAAGCCGCTCAAGCAAAAATGTACCTTCTGGGCATGCGCGGACAGCAAAGGCCTAGGTCAGACTGCGCATCCGCACAGTCTGATCAAGGCCTTAGCTGTCCGCTAAAAGAATCATTGGATATATATATATACAGTCAAAGCTGTGTTAAGCAAACATCTAAGGGAAAGCCAAACACTGGTTGCTTAAGACAGGTGTTTGCTTAATACAGGTAAATTTCCACTTCTTCACCTTTATTGGGATCTGAAATAGTGGCCTTTAAAGACAGATGACTGCTTAATACGGTGGCTTTTAGGACAGGTTGACTGTATATATAATGTGTGAATGGCGAGCAAAGGCCCCGGATGCTATTTTGCGCATGATTGAAGCCACTTTTTCGCTTAACTCGGCCAGTTTATCTCATAAAGTGGACATGACATGTAGTCTGAGGAGGGGACTCCGTCAAAATGGTTTCCATCTTCCGTCTGAAAAATGGGGTCTACTAAAATTGGAAAGATTTCTCCCAGCTAGAAGCGAATTCTTTCCATTTAAAGTGTGTCCTACCAGTCCTACTAACATACTCATGAATATGAATCGACTTTATTGTACCTGTCATAAGGCTTCAAAGCGTTTCGCTATCGAAGGTGATAAAATAAATATATTAAAAACAAAAGTAACTTGTCACTTTTTATTCATGAATAATTTTATTTCTATTTCGATTTAGTTGTAATCATTCAGTTCGATTTTTTCCCTTGTAAGTCTCAAAAGAATTCAAGAGAGATCACTCGTGTAAGTGATACCAGTCTCGAGTTAACTGCATTTTTATCAAAAGCAGTATTTTCTCATTTTCTGAAAACTCCAAAAACAGAACATGATTTTCAATACAAATCTGAAAGACCTTTGTTTATCCATGAAATTCCCAGCAAAACATCTTTCTGTTCTACCTCGCTAATTAATGGCAGTTACTCAAAGCTACTTCAGGTTGTAATTATCTCCCTTGCAATAAAAGCAACAGTAAACTTTCGTCGCCCCTAAAAGCCATATCTCTGATATTTTGGACGTTTTAAACGGCAATTTGTTTGGACCTCTACAGAGAGTGTTTGTCCACATTACGAAAACATGCCTATTCAAATATATAGAAAATTTCATCTCCAAAAACTGAAAATTTTCAGATAAAAAATTCTGATATTTTTCATATTTCTGCTCAAAACATAGATTGTGGGTACTCGTTAGAACCGCCTCGGCGAGGCGGTTCTAACGACTACCCACAATCTATGTTTTTGAACAGAAATAAGAAAAATAATGCATACCCCTCTAAACCCCAGTTTTACTATATAAAAGTGGGGTTTAAGGGGGTCAAAAATATATAGGCATGTTTTCGTGATGAGAAAAAGATGCAAACGTTCTTACTATGTCAAAAGAGAAACTAGATGACAATTTCCTGTAGGATTTCCATTACAAATATTGTTAAATTTGATCAAACGGCCTTCTCGATAAACATCGACGCGTTCTGAAGTTGCGCAATAGATGATGCATACGTTTTGTGAATTTAAGAACAATTTTTAATAATGTCTAAGTACAGTGACCTTCCAAATGTGAAGTAATATCTCAAGTTTTGAGTTAGACCCCTAATGCCATTTTTTCGGAAACATAAGAAAATATATGGGACTGGCAAAAGCTAGTCTTAATAGGGGAATGATTGTAGTTTCGAGAGGTTGTAATAGCGAAATTCTACTGTAACTGAAGTTACCAGATAAGGTTGTAATCACGAAACAAAGCAATTCCAAGGCACTGTAAGGGGCACCCAGCACAATGTCGATTTAACGTTGATTAGACGTTTCACGTTGAATCGACGTTGTTTCAACAATGTGTGTTTGTTGCGGCAGATATTAGAAACATGTAATGATGAAATAATTACCGCCATCCGAAGTAAGAAACATGCAGCCACATTTATAAAGAGAGATTGCTAAAAAGTAATGAAGATGTCCTAAAAGAGCCACACTCAGCCTGCATTACGAAAACACGCCTATTCAAATATATAGAAAATTTCACCTAAAAAAACTGAAATTTTTTCAGATAAAAAACTCTGATATTTTCCACATTTCTGCTCAAAACATAGATTGTGGGTACTCACATTCTATGTTTTTGAGCAGAAATAAGAAAAATAATGTATACCCCTGTAAACCCCAGTTTTTCTATATAAAAGTGGGCTTTAAGGGGGTCAAAATTATATAGGCATGTTTTCGTGATGTACATTTACATCCGACTTCAAACTCATGTTTATATATGTTTATGGATGTTAATATGTGTTTATGGCTGTTCTTATGAGTTTATCGGCGTTTATATTTGTTAATTGGTGTAAATATATGTTCATGAGTGTTTATATGTGTTGGGTTACAAAGATATTGCTGCATGTAAGAGTTTCAATGAAACGCATTCAGAGTGCGTTTTGCGTGTTTTCCATTGGTAATATTAGCATAAATTGTGTAAATAGTGCTTAATAAATGCCTCCGCAAGGACGAAAACGTAACAGATAGATGGACAAACGGATATATATATGGACGGAAGGACATGCAGACGGACAACGTGACAACAGTATACCCCCTTCCTTCCTACAAGCACAGTTTGCAGGGTTTAGGGGGGTACAAAAACAAGACGAAGCAATGCTGTAAGTGCCTACTACGAAAACATGCCTATTCAAATATACTGAAAATTTTATCACCAAAAAATGATAATTTTTCGATAAAAAACTCTGATATTTTTTCATGTTTCTGCTCAAAACATAGGTTGTGGGTACTCGTTAGAACCGCCTCGGCGAGGCGGTTCTAACGAGTACCCACAATCTATGTTTTGAGCAGAAATAAGAAAAAATAATATATACCCCTGTAAACCCCAGTTTTACCATAAAAAAGTGGGGTTTAAGGGGGTCAAAACTATATAGGCATGTTTTCGTGATGCATACCGTTTACGCCTCCTAGCTAGACATATTATAGCAGACATCAATGCAATTGCTATTACTATACCCATTCCTATCAAACCTAATGCCATACGTGACATTCCAAACAGTGAATCGTCCGACTCCTCAGATGGAATTCCTATAGAAAAAAAAAAAAACAGTAAAAAAACAAAACAGAATAAACATACTTTGAAAATAAACTGATGCATCTAGAAACTTGGACAATAATTGAACCGAAACGTCAGAAAGCGTTCCTTCGGACAAGTGCACTTGTCCGAAGGAACGCTTTCTGACGTTTCGGTTCAGTTATTGTCCGTTTTCTGATGTTTCGGTTCAATTATTGTCCGTTTTCTGACGTTCCGGTTCAATTATTGTCCGTTTTCTGACGTTTCGGTTCAATAATTGTCCAAAATTCAGATCATTTGTGTTGAGGTTTTACGGTCAAATCAACCCAATGGGATCATGTCGAGCGCGGTCAGTTTACCTTACCTCACCTTAACTGAGCATGCTTAGTCCTCTAAGAGGTTAACCAGTATTGTGCACATTCTTTCGCTAGAAAATGACAACTGCCCTTCTTGAATCAGCGAAGGTAGAGAATGACAGTAGAAAATATTTCATGATCAATTCCACGAAAGAATGTAAGCCATCGGCTAGGGTCGAACCAGAAATCTCATGATCACCCGTCGCACGCTCATCCAACTGAACAACCGAGGCAGAGTTCAGCGTTATTAGAGTTTCACTGGGGACAATTTGGTTAGCCAAGCATGCGCTGTCTTTGGAATGAAATGTTAAGTTGTTTTATTTATTTATTTATTTGTGTGTGTGTGTGTGTGTGTGTGTGTGTGTGTGTGTGTGTGTTTTGTTTTTTGTTGTTGTTGTTTGTTTTTGTTGTTGTTGTTTTTTTGTTTTTGTTTTTTGTTGTTGTTGTTGTTGTTTTTTTGGTTTTTTTTGTTGTTGTTTTTTTTTGTTTTTTTTTTTTCAGTAAAAACAAAACACATTTTTATGATAGCTGTAATGGTAGGGAGGTAAAAGTTTAAGCTTTCAACTCTAGAACTTGTCTAGTGTGATGGCTAATACCATAATAACCCTAAGTATTAGGACATCTTATCTACTTATCATACTTGTACGTAATAACCTTAAGTATTGGGACACCTTATCTACTTACCATACTTGTCCATAATGATACTAACTATTGGGATAATCTCATCTACTTACCATAATTGTACGGTATAACTCTAATCCATAATGATACTAACTATTGGGATAATCTCATCTACTTACCATAATTGTACGGTATAACTCTAAGTATTGGGACACCTTATCTACTTACCATACTTGTCCATAATAATACTAACTATTGGGATAATCTCATCTACTTACCATAATTGTACGGTATAACCCTAAGTATTTGGACACCTAATCTACTTACCATACTTGTCCGTAATAGCCATAAGCATCGGGATTCATTAATTACTTATCATACTCGTCCAAAATAACCCTAAATATTGGGACATTTTATCTACTTACCATAATCTAAGTGTTAGGACACGTCATCTACTTATCATACTTGTCCGTAATAAACCTAGGTATTGGGACATTTTACCTATTTACCATACTTGTCCGTAATAATTATAAGTATTGGGACAACTTATCTACTTATCGTACGTGCCGATAATTACCTTAAGTATTGGGACATCTTATCTACATACTATACTTAATAGCCCTCAGTACTGGGACACCTTATCTACTTATCCTTATTGTCCGTTATAACCCTAAGTATTGGAACTTATCTACTTATCATACCTGTCAATGATAACCCTAAGTATTGGTTCACCTTAACTGCTTATCAAACTTGTCCGAAATACTCCTAAGTATTGGGACAACTTATCTACTTACCATATTTGTCTGTAATGACCCTGAGTATTGGGATACTTTATATTCTTACCATATTTGTCCGTAAATACCCTAAGTATTGCGATATCTTATCTATTTACCATACTTGTCCGTTACGACACTAAGTATTGGGACACATTATCTACTTATCTTACTTGTTCGTAATAACGCTAAGTATTTTGACACTTTATCTACTTACCATACGTGTCCGTAATAACCCTTAGTATTCGGACACCTTATGTACTTATCATACTTGTCCAAAATAACCGTAAGTATAGGGACATTTTATCTACTCGGCATACTTAATAACCTTAAGTATTGGGACAGCTTATCTGCGTATGTCCATAACAATCCTGAGTATTTGGACATCTTATCTACTTACCATACTTAATAACTCTAAGTATTGGGACACCTTATCTATTTATCATACTTGTCGTAATCACTCTAAGTATTAGAACACCTCACCTATTTACCATACTTGTCCGTAATAGCCCTAAGTATTTGAACACCTTATCTACTTATCCTACCCGTCCATAATTACCTTTATATTGCGACACCTTAACTAATTATCGTACTTGTCCGTTATAATCCTAAGTATTGGGATACCTTATCTACTTACCATACTTGTCCGTGATAACCATAAGTATCTGGGCACATTATTTACTTAATATACAAGTCCGTAATAACCCTTAGTATTCAGACACCTTATCTACATATCATATTTGTCCGTAATAACCATAAGTATTGGGGCATCTAATCTACATACTATACTTGTCCGTAATAACTCTAAGATTTGGGACATCTTATCTACTATCTATATTTAATAGCCCTAAGTATTGGGACACATAATCTACTAATCATACTAGTCCGTATTAACCCTGAGTATTGGGATACTTTAACTACTTACCATACTTGTCTGTAATAACTCTTAGAGTTGGGACACCTTATCTACTTATCATACCTGTCCATGATAACCCTAAGTATTAGGACACCTTATTATCGTACTTGTCCCTAATAACCCTAAGTATTGGAACACCTTATCTACTTATCATATTTGTCCGTAATAACACAAAGTATTTGGAGACCTTATCTACTTACCAAACTTGTCCAAAATAACTCTAAGTTTTGATTTTGGTTTTCATTTACTCTGGCATACAGTAGAATTAGCAATGAGTACTCGACTTTGTTTATTGTAGTGATTAATTTGATTTTTATGTTTTCGCTTTGATGCATTGACTGAGTTGGGAGCCTTTATGCGAACCGAATTTTTATGTATTTCTGTATTAAGAGTAGCATCGGGACCTAGGGTGAAGTTAGCTAGCTGTAAAAGTGCTTTAACCCCCCACCCCCCACCCCCGGTGGTTTACTCTACCGACCGTTCTAAGGCGGTGGTCCCGGTGTTAGTCTTACTCTTTGTTGCTTTGTGGTTTATTCTACGAGGCGATTTATTGTATGTCTTTCCGTGTGTCATTTTGTTCTTGTGTTTTTCAATCTTTTTAGTATTGCGATTACCTCGCTTCGAGAAGAGAGAGCTAATCTTAGTGCTTTTCGTACGTTTGTTTGGGTTGTGCTTGTTTAGATTTGTCGGTTTCCTCTTCCTCTTGGGGTCTGGGAAGGGCTTCGGTTTGTGATTGTGGCACTCCCTGGACTTTTCTCTTACCTTTTTTTTTGAGACACCTTATCTTCTTATCATAGACACCCGTAATAACCCTAAGTATTGGAACACCTTATCATATATTTGACCGTAATAAGACGTAGTATAGGGACACCTTATCAGCTTACCATACTTGTCCTAATAACCCTGTCTTGGAACACCTTATCCTCTTACTCGTCTGTAATAACACTAAGTATTAGGACCACTTATCTACTTACCATTTTTGTCCGTAATAAACCTAAGTACATTGTATTGGGATACCTTATCCATCACCATACTTGTCCGTAATAACTCTAAGTATTTGGACACCCTATCTGCTTACATGTACCATCCTTGTCCTAAAATTGGAAATAGTCTATTCCACGACCTCTTATGTGTCTAAACTATTGCTGCATGTATTTCAAACAGTGTCGACTCTGATCAGACGCCGCGTTCTGACCTGGGTCTACACTGTTTGCAAAGGCCATTGTTAAGGTTATTACGGTAGCACAAAAATGTCCTCCTAAATGTAAAAGTGTCTTGTTTGTTACAATTGATCCGCGTCACGAAAAAGGCACTCGTGAATCCGTGGAATTTATCTTTCAGAGCCGCGTTAAAGGGGGATTGAAAAATTGTACAAATGGCCATGGTCCGTTAATCAAAATGGCCGCCATGCCCATAAATGGTGAAAACATTTAAAAATTTTCTTCTCCAGAACCTAGAAAGCTTTGAGGCTACTTCCTGGCATATTGCATTTGGGACTCAAGATCTATCGAGTTTTTGCAAATGATGATCTTAGATTGACCTTTGAAATTTTTACGGCAAGGTCAAATTTACGTCCCTATACATTTGTAGGGCAAAGAGTTGAAAAATCTATCTCAAAATTTGTTATAGGCTAATGGCTGAAACTTACCATGTATGATTAAAATGGTAAAACGTTTCAGTTACAAATAAATTTTTGTCCCCGGTATGTTATTTGCCCTTGCCCCTGGACTACATATGTGTATAAAATTGTGTATTCTTTAAATATCTTCTGCTCTGAAACATTTGACTTATTTTAACCTGATTTTAAGTCGACACTGAATCTTGGTATATAGCACTGGGAACTCAAGATCTACCAAAATTGTTCAAATGATTATCCTAGGAAGAACTTATGGCATGGTCAAATTTGCACCCGATACATTTGTATGGGAAAATGTCAAAAAATCATTTTCTCAAAACGTTTTTAAGACTAATGGCTGAAAGTTACAATGAATGATTAAAGTGGTAAAAAAAGGTAAGAGAAAAGTCCAGGGAGTGCCACAATCACAAACCGCAGCCCTTTCCAGACCCCAAGAGGAAGAGGAAACCGACAAATCCAAACAAGCACAAATCGAACAAATGTACGAAAAGCACTAAGATTAGCTCTCTCTTCCCCAAGCGAGGTAATCGCAATATTAAAAGGACTGAAAAACACAAGAACAAAATGACACACGGAAAGACATACAACAAATCGCCCCGTAGAATAAACCACAAAGCAACAAAGAGTAAGACTAATACCGGGTAAGACTAAAAACTTTTTAGTTACAATTCAAATTTTGTCTCCTTGGTTATCTGCCCTTGCCCATGAGCTACATACATATATAAGATTAAGTAATCTTTATACAACTTTTTCTCTGAAACCGCTGGATCATCTTTCAACAGATTCCATATGGGGACTTCTATCGAAGGGGTATTGAAGTTTGTTTTAATGGTTCCGCATAATTAAACATGATGGCCGCCATGCCCATATGTGTTAAAAACTCTTTAAATCTTCTTGTCCAGGACAAAGAAAGCTTTGATGCTGAATCTTGGTATATAGCATCGTGAACTGAAGGTCTGCTTAGTTTGTTCAAATAACGGATGATCCTACGGTGACCTCTGACCTTTTTATGACAGGGTCAACTTTCGTCCCCATACATTTGTAAGGGAAATGTTGAAAAATAATTTTCTCAAAATGTATAAAAGACTAATGAATGCAACTTAGAATGTATGATTAAAGTAGTACAACTTTTTAGTTACAATCAACATTTTTTTGTCATCCAGGGATTTATCTCTCTTGCCCCTGGCCTATTAACATCTAAAAGTTTGTGTAATTTTAAACATCTCTAAAACAGCTGATTGACCAATTTTCACCCGGTTTCACATGGGGGACATTTACAACTTGTCCAAATCATCTTGGCCGCCAAGCCCATATCTGATTTAAAGAACACACACTCTTTTCCTAAATAAGAAAGGTTCTAGGCCGATACTTGGTATATAGAATTGCAGACTCAAGCTCTATCAAGTTGTTCAAATGGTGATCCTTGGATGGCCTTTGACCCTTTTAAAGCACAGTCAAAATTGTGTTCTAGTAGTTTTGGCAATACTGAAAGAATGCTGCATATCATCTGCAGATATGCCATGGCTGTTTTAATTAGGTGAGCCAATCGCGGCCCATCGGCCTCTTGTTTGTTGTTGCTGTTGTTGTTTTTGTAACTTTTTGTTTTCAGAAATACTGCGTTTTTATAATAGTGGTTCAATCCTTGCTATATTTATTTGTTCGATTTAGCCGTTTGGTTTTATCAATTATAAAAATACAATGTAGTTAAAGACATAAAACCAATCTTACTTTCACAAGCCGGAGTACTGCCCGACCACGAACCATCCTCTTGACACACTCTTCTAAGGCCTCCAGACTTTAGTTTATACCTGGTGTTACATTTACTCATGATAACAGACCCAAACACAGGATTGGATGGAAATACCTGGATTCCAAACTTTAAGGTCTCTATCGGTAAATTACACTGAACAACTGAAAAAGAGATCATGTAAACTACATATATATCTTCAAAGCGTACGTAACCCAGCTGCCACTCTACTTAAATCTATATTTGACCTTTATCTGCCCGACAGAAATTCTGCCGAGCCGACAACGGTTCAATATAGATATTAGTAGAATGCAAGCTGGGGAGAAATAATAACTGAAGATAGGGTTAGTTTCGACTTTAGTCAATAGCTGATATAAGAAATATCATATTATCATAACTGATTTTCTAATGGGTCACACTTGCGGGATTGTTCTAAATTATGCATTTCGACACCGACATTCTGAAGAAATACATGTTGTATTTAATGACATTCGACAGTCTGGTTTGATTGAAACTTCACACGGGGTAATGCACGGTTGACTCTAGCAACAGATAACCAAGAACTGTCCGACAACAAGTACCTATAAAATTCTAATTCATAATTTACACGTACATGAGCCATTAGTAAATTTACATATATTTATGCTACATATTATGTGGCGGAAATTTGCTACTTTGCTGTTTGGTGCACATACTTTCTTGATACAACAATGCCTGCTACTGTAACTACTACTACTAGACATTTTTCACTAGGACAGAGAACGGAGCTAGGAAATTGAAATAGGACTTATCGGAGGGGATCATCTCAACGTTATTTGTGTCTGTATGTAAAATGTGTATCGATCTGTGTAAAAAATACTTTCTTGATACAACAATGCCTGCTACTGTAACTACTACTACTAGACATTTTTCACTAGGACAGAGAACGGAGCTAGGAAATTGAAATAGGACTTATCGGAGGGGATCATCTCAACGTTATTTGTGTCTGTATGTAAAATGTGTATCGATCTGAGTAAAAAAAAAAAAAAAAAAAAAAAAAAAAAAAAACACTACTCCGATATACTTACGAATGTCGATACGCAAACGTGTTTTATGGGATACTAATCACGCTTTTTCATCTGTTAGGGGTAGATTATGTACAACAATCAGCGCTGAATGAACGAGGCAGAATCATGATTATTTACTCTACTGTGAAGAGACAAAAGAATCAAAATGACATAGGTCTCCGGGGTAGGGAGTGGGGTAAGTAATTGAGTAATTCAGGGCGCCTCTTGCACTGTGCCAAAACTAGTTAGATCACGCTCGAAAAAATATGAATCGTACCTTAGCATTTGAAATGCTCTTGAAGATAATGTACAGCAATATCAAAAGGTAAATTAAGACAAGAGTCTTATTTAGTTTATTCTTGATCGACCTAAAACTGACGTATTTATTTGAAATGATTTTAAGTTCTCGTCAACGCTATTTAGGTAATTTGGAGACGTTGCTTCCGATTTTGTTGGACTTCTACCCGACACTAAGATGAAATGACATCTCAAGCCCTGCCGCCCAAACAAACCAAAAGGGTTTATATGTAGGGACGGTCCGACTCGCATCACTTTGCCTGGGCAGGGTTAAACCCTCTAAGCTGTTTACCAGTACTCATGTGCGATAGGTTTCAGCTCTGCGTGGAAACATCATGCAGCTCAATCTATTTCCCCAAACCCCGATGGGCGGGGCCCTAAAAATGACGTAAAGTGCACCCGTAATTCATTACATTTTGAGGTAAGCTGTAATAACAATCACAAGTACATTGTAGTTCTGGATATGCGCTGGTATACCTATTGGGGGGGGGGGGGGGTTGGGGGAAAGGGGGGTGGTGCGGCTGGGCGGAACCAGTCAGACGAGCTATTTTGGGGGTAAGCGGTAGATCCTGGGGCCTAGCCTATGTAGTGAAGTTAAACAAAAGACGTAATTTGCACCCATAATTCCTTTGTTAGATCAGCTACCATATCAGTTTATTCATTATTATTTTAATTTTTATTTTTTATTTTTTTTTTTTTTTTTTTTTTTTGTTCTGTTTGGTGGGGGAGGGAGTGGGTGGAGATGGGGAACCGGGGTATAACGAATATTCCTACTATTCTTTTTTTTTTTTTTTTTTTTTTTTTTTTTTTTTGTTTGTTTGTTTTTTAAAGGGGTCGGTAACCTAACGCACTAGCTAATTTTGTGGTATAATCAGTAGATGCTGGGGCCTGGGCGATATTACAAGAAATAATAGTCTTTTGCAGAGATGGAACCTGATTCTGCCAAAGTACTGGTGAAAAAGGTCTTGTCAGTTCTCCTCTGACTCGAATACGAATCGGAAAATGCCAAAAAAAAAAAGTTTTTAAGTAAATCAGGGCACCTTCTAGACAGTGCCCAAACTAGTTCGATAGCAATTGCAAGTATGGTCAGAATCCACCTATAGGTTCCGGAGATGTCGTTCTTCAAACAGGCTACGCTGACGCCAACGCCAACACCAACGCCGACGCAAACGGGATCCGCACCAAAAACAATAATCACTTAAGTTGTATTTACGTGTGGCGAAGTCTCCAGATACTCACCTGAGACGAAGTCTCCAGAGAACTCACCTGAGGCGGTTTCCACTGAACACAACGTGAGCCTCATCTGAGACGAAGTCCGCAAAGAACTCACCTGGGTCGATAACCTGAGGCAAATTTCAAGATTACTTCTCGAGTAGAATTCTCCAGGGAACTGACATGAGTTAAAGTCTGCAGGGACCTAACCTGAGGCGAAGTCCCCAGGGAACTCACAAGAGCGAGGTCTCTATGGAACTTTTCTTTGTTTGAATCGAAGTTTAATGTTCCCGTCAACACTATTTAGGTCATTTTGGACACGTCGCTTCCAATTTTGTGGGACTTTTACCCGACATGGAGATGAAATGACATCTCAAGCCTGCCGCCTAGGGTATATATGCATTGGACGGTCCAGCTAGCGTCACTTTGACTGAAATGGCTTAGTCCTTCTTAGCGGTTTACCAGTACTCATATACGGTCAGCCAAGCTCTGCGTGGAAGCACCATGCAGCCCAATCTATTTCTCCAAGCCCCGATGGGTGGGAGCCTATTCTCTAGGGAACTCACATAAGGTAACGTCTCGGTGGAAATTATGCGAGACTAAATTATTTAGGGAACATACATAAGCGAGATCTGAAGGGGACGCATATGAGGCGTTTATTTCTTTACGTCCCTTTCAAGATTACTTCACTTGTTTCGAGCCGATCGTTAGTCAAAGGTGTGCAAAAATAGAGGTACCCGGAGAAAAACCAGCTGCCCTTCCGTTGCAGAACTTGACGTCTGACATGTAACCTAAGCGAGGCTCGAACCCACAGCAGTGAGGTATTTAATGTTAAAAAGGCAATCCTCATACCCACTAGGACAGCAGGCGAAGTCTCCAGGGAACTTACCTGGGACAAAGTCTCCAGGGACCTCAGATGAGTGGGGTCTGTAGGGTACTTTTATTTGGCGAACTCATCTAAGACAAATTAGCAAGAGGAGGTCATATGAGACGAAGTTTCCATGGAACTCACCCGAGTAGACTCACAAGGTTATTCACCTAAGTTAAAAGGTTTCCAGGTAACTCACATAAGGCAAAGTCTCTAAAGAACCCATTTAAGGCGATGTCCCCGGGGAACTCAGCTAAGGCTAAGTTTCCCTGGAACTCACCTGAGGCGAATCTGCACCTCGGTTGAAGTCGTCAGAGAACTGACATGAAGCAAAGTCTGCAGAGAACTCACAGTATATTTTTACCATGGAACTCACCTGATGCAAAGAAAAAAAACTGGGTTGCTTTGACCTATTTTTCGTTAGTTTCAGTTATGCTGACTCAATATTTACCCTTCTCTCTGTGAAAACAGAATGATGTAAAGAAAGAGAATGGAATGAAATAGTCTTATCTATGTTTTACACTGCGCACCGATAGAGACGGTGGAAAAAATCCATATTCTATCATGCAATAAACCATTGGACGCAACGTCAGTTGTATTTGCGCGTAAAGACAGATGTTTGGAGACTCGGCAGGACATGAAGCCTCGGGTATTGTTCCTTTTAAATGTTGTAATTAAAAAAGACCCTCATAAGCGCACAATATTTTTACACATATATTTTGCACAAGATGGTGTAGATGAGGGACTCGCCCGGTTGTTGGTGTCTGTGAAGAGCCCATCATGGTCTAATTTGTGGTATTCTTGTACACCAGATAAGGAAATCCTGGATTTAACCCTGGGATAGAAATTCTTATCCTACCCAGGTTATCCTACCAGGGTAAGATAAAAATCGAGAATTCTTACGTGTTTGCTTTTCACTGGTTGTAATCGGCTTCACGTACACCATCGTCAAGGTTTACGTCACTGAACGTAATGGTCATTAAACGCCACAGTAATGTTATCACAATATGGCGGAGTTCAGCAATCGAAGTGACTGCATTATTAAAACATCTACGTTTAGAAATGAAAGGTGTGCAAGAAAAAGAATCAATGATGGGTGTGAGGGGTAGATAAAATAAAATCCGTCCCCAACGCTCACAGTCTGGTATAACTCGTCAAGCCTCGTGATGCCAGACAGTGATCCTCGGGACGGATTTTTCTAGTTACTCCACACACCAATGATAGATCATTATATTCTTTGGCTCTGGCTTCATATTGCCATGGAGTCCTCGATGCAGTTGATCATTTGTGTCTTGATGTGAGGTTTCACTGATGAAGTAGAGACCCTACGAACACTGAATACATATTTTTTTTTTTGTACTTTTGAATTACCTCAGAATTAAAAACGAAATTTCAATCTAGTAAGTGTACAGTCGGCCTTCAGTGGCTCAAACATCTTTGGGACCATAAAAATTTGTTCTAGCCATGTGTAGTTCGAGCCATTGTGATTAAATAAAGTCAATTCTTCCTATACCAAGCCACCTTTTTTGGATTTTAATGTATGTATACCTCACGGTACAGTTTCCACCAAACTTTGTGATAAATGGGACGATTTTAATTTTGATATAGTCAATTTCCCTTTTCTGGATGGCGATGCTCCCAGGTATACGTCATATGGGGTATACGTATCTCAACTTATTAGATTCGCCAGAACTTCTTAGTGACTTTAACTGCCGTAATAAAGCCCTTACTGCCAAACTTCTTATGCAGCGCTATCATTATTCTAAACTTCGTCAGGCGTTTTCGAAATTTTATCGCAGGCTCAGTGCCTTGTAAAAAAATAAAAAGTCGGTCTGAAAACACTTCTGCAACAAGGTATATTGGAATTAGAATTTTACGGTGACTTAGTGTACATATTTAGAAATGTTGTGTGAAAATCTAACTTCTCGGAGCAATTCATAAAACTAATTAACCGTTATAAAAACAAATGGCTATAGCCTGGATATTATGCGACAGATGACTCGCCTAGGTATCAACCCAATCATTGTTGATGGCTATGCTTTACTCTTTACTTGCACGATGGCGGTTCGGGCCTCAGACTTAATGAAGGCCTCTTCGTTAAACTTTTACCAGTGGGTTGAGGCTTGACGATATGTCTTTGACTGGACCCGCCGCGATTCAGCTATGTTTTTCATTTACTCTGGCAAACAGAAGAATTTGCCATGAGTATTTGTCTTTGTTTATCATGATGATTAATTTGATTTTTATGTTATCATCACTGTGAGGGACAGCTAGAAAAAATCCGTCCCTCGGAATCACAGTCTGAAGCCAAACAATAACCTTCGGGACGGAAAATTCTATCCACTCCTCAGATTCTTATAATATCTACCCGACATCTGAGGCCGATTGAGGCAGTGCCAAATGTGCCATGTACATGTGTGTTTACATCCCTGGTTTCATAAATTACCCATATACACTTTTGCCGCAGTCTATCGCCAAGTGCCTCCCTGTCTACTTTATACTCAACCTAGGATGCGTCCAGTCAGAGCTAGGTATACTTTTTGAAATGCTTATGTAAAGCTGACTAGTAAATAAACAACTGAATTACAATGCTCATGCAAAATTTAAATAACTCGGCCCATTTGTTCAAAACTAATCGAAGTTGATAGCTAATGTGACATTATATTTCTACCTTGATATATGGCAAATATATTGATATTTATGCTGAAAAAAAATATTAGTTAAAAAACTCTTCATATTTTTGCAGCAAAAAACTCTTTATATTTGAAAATACCATAGCTGCAACAGTTAACGAGTTTGTCATTAACAAGCTCGTTAAGCTAGCGATACTTTGAACAACTTGGCCAAGTAATACTTACTTTCACAGTCTGGATCATGACCAGACCACGATCCGTCCTCCAAACAGGTGCGAGTTAGATTTCCGCTTGAAAATGTGTACCCTTTCTTACATTGAACAGTCAGAGAATTGTTGAATTCAACACTCTTTGATAAGTTTTCATACGTGTAATTCGTACTGTTGTCTGTAGGGATCGTGCATTTCACAACTGTAATAAACAATATATTCTGTAAGTAAATGCGTATTCTGCAGAATAGCGGAATACATGCAGGTTGCCAGTTCTTAACCCTTAAGTACTAGTCATAACTGCAGTAGATGACATTTAGAAAAATAAAAACAAATGTTACTTTTTTCAGAGAAAATAAGGTTAACATTTTATGAGAACTGTCTACAGAAGAAATATTTTACAGAACAAAATAGATGGCCGTCTGACAGAATTGCGTTAGGTATTTTAAAACTCAGTTTAGACGTTTATTTTTTGTATAATATAAACATAATTGTACATATACGACATATATGATTGCTACATTACAATATTATACAATAGGATTCAGAAGAAAGTCAAGTAACCTATGAACTCTGTCTCCAACTTCTGCGAATGAGCAACGTACAAACACATGTGACTTGAAATGGTACTAATAGTGATAAAAAACACAGAGTTAATTTCAAGTAGAACGATTTTTAAGTATTACGTTTTTTCAACAAACGACATTTCCACAGGGGTGTGGGGATAAGATTTGCACATATAGTGTGGAAAATTAGAGCATTAACATATTTCATTAAGCCATCGTCCGGCTAGGCTTAGTTAGGATTCATTCTCAATCATAACAAAGCTTACCCAAATTCTTGAAAATATACAGGCACAACTGCGGTTTGTGTTTTTACCTTCGAGTTGAGCTTCTTAAAATCATTGAAATTTTAGAACGAGTATCAGTTTGTAGCAAGTTTATACAACTGTTGAAGACGATGTATCAATACTGTTAACTACCATACGCTAAATATTATATCATTTCAAAAAGTTTTGATTTGACTAAGAAGTCTTGAACGGCCAGAAATATCTGTCTGTGGTCGGAGTTAGAGAGTTTTTGGCTGCCTAACAGAAGTACATTTAAGGATGGCTGATACATAGGTGTTTCTGTATCAACATGCTCCTGTCGCAGACTTGTGAATCTTGTTCAAGACATTGAAAACTGCTGAGTATCTTTAAATGCTCCACAGACGCACATAGGACTGTTGATAATATTTTAGAAAATAAGTGGAAACATCTCATACTTAGTCAAACATGATACATATCGCCAAGTCTTTTACCATTACAGGAGAATGTGTGTACCGCACTTGAATCATGGTGGCGTTTAAAAGACAGCGTAGGCAAGTTTCTTATTTCCTCATTTAGTCCGCTCTACTCCCGTGTTACAGATGGAAGGAAGAAAAGATTTTTACTAAAGTTGGGCGTTTGCTTGTACAGTATTAAGATTTCGTGCATTTCGTAAATTGTACGCAGAATTGTTTCCTACGTTATCAAGCACCAAGGAAGAAAAAAGTCAGGGGAAAGACCGTTTGGCATTTTATAAAAGCGTTGAAGTTTATCATTTTCCTACGCGAGGCTAAAGTTTCCTAACCAGATTCGGTGCAAAGAGATTCTATGGAAACTAACTGTGTGGCACCTATTACAATACGTGATGCTTCTATTTGTATTTTCTCTAACTCATTTGCTTCATATAAGGTACAACAATATCAAACGTCATCAGAGTATCCAATTACTGGTCTGATTAAAGAAAAGTAGATAGTCTTCAATACTCAAGAACAGGTCTCATATCACAGACCTTATTCAGAGTTTCACAATTGCTGTTCTGTATTGTTCACCCATCTCCATACCGGGAATATAGCGTCATGAGATAGGTCTATAAAACCATGTTTAAATCCCTCAATCGTTCTATTATTGACCGGTCCTAAGCAAAGTATTTCTGTTGCAGTTATTTTTCATGGATTCGTTCTGCAATGAGGTTTTTCCTTGGTACATGTATATCCATATTTTCTGCAGTAAAATCTCGATGACTCGAACACCGATGGCTCGTTTACCCTGGATGATTCGAACTCGTTTTTGAGTCCGTACGATTTTCTTCCGAAAGCTCAAGAAAAAAATATTTTGGGAAATTTTCTTATATTATTATTGGATCAATGTTCAATGATAAATTATCAATGTTAAAGATTATTTCGTGTTGGTGTTGATTTACTGTACCAAATTACTTGTATTATTATGAAATTGTATGTTGTGTGTACAAGAAGATGAAAAAAAAAATTCCCTAAATTATCAGCATTTGCTTCCTGATATGACTCATTGATTAATCCACAGTGGCTTGAAGTTCCTATATCTCGAACAAATGTCCATGGTCCCAAATATGTTCGAATCATTGAGATTTGATTGTATTTGATGCGTATTTTTCACACGTGCGATGTCCATGCCTTGATAAATTATGCACCATTAAAGGTATATAATTGATAAAGCACAAGAATTATAAAGTCAATGATACGTACCTTCACAACTTAAATTTAAATAACTCCATGAACCAGTTCTTTTACATTGTATTTCCGTATTATTGCTGGTAGAAGCACGGTATCCGACATTACATGTTAATTTATATCGACACTGATAATAAAAACAATGATCTTTCGTAGGAAGCCAGTAGCCATTCTGCACGTTCGGTAGTTCGCCACACATTACGACTGGAACAGGAACGAATAATAAAATGTTAAAAACGAATACGACAATAGTGTATAGAACAAAAACCTCTTATAACAAAAACCCCTTTAGAAAGAAAAAACCTATTGTAAATTTTACAAGTAAAATAATCAAGTCAATAAAACCACATGATAGCTTCTGGATAAACACATGTGCAGCAGAAAATAGTTTAATAATGACTGCCTATCTTTTTCTTTTCCTAGTTTTTACAACCTCTTAAACTTATGCTAAATTGTACAATAGTGATTGTTTTGGATTTTTTTTTTTTTTTTTTTTTTTTTTTTTTTTTTGTTGTTGTTGTTTTTTTGTTTTTTTTTGTTTGTTTGTTGTTGTTTTTTGTTTGTTTGTTTTTGTGTGTGTGGTTTTTTTTTGTTTGTTTGTTGTTTGTTTTTTGTTGTTTTCGTTGTTTGGTTTTTTTTTTGGTTTTTTTTTGTTTTTTTTTTTTTGTTGTTGTTGTTGTTTTTAAATAAATAACCTGAAAGAAAGTCATGTGCCGCGTCGAGCAACAAAGCGCCTTCGACCATGCGCAAAATGCAAAAGTCACATCATTCTGCGCATGCGCAAGGTATCATCTCGGCCCAGTTGTTCAAAGCTAACGACATCGTTAGTTAACGATTCGTTAAAATTTACGTCCAGTGATACGCAAATACGCTGAAATTTATTGCTGAAAAAAATGTGAGTAACTTTTGCAGTGCAAAAGCTACTCGCATTTTCAGCAAAAAATAGCAGAATATTGTATATTGAATCCGTTAAAACAGTTAACGAAATGACCCTTAACAAGCTCGTTAAGTTAACGACGCTTTCAACAACTGGGCCCTGGTCTTTTTCTCCTCATTCATACATTCTAGAATATCGAATGATTCTGTCAGCAGACAGTGAAGGCCCTGATCAGACATGTCTTAGCCTTTGCTGTCCGCATATACCCGAAGATAAGTTTCGCATGGCGCGGCCCATTTAAACCCATTGAAGACTTGTGACCCCAAAACAGGTAACTGGCAAACAGTGCTGACCCAGATCAGACGCCGCAGAACGCGGCGTCTGATCAGGGTCTCCACTGTTTGCAAATAGTTCAACCATTTTTCTTAAGAAATATCTATATCACATAGCCTGATATACCTTTAATCAAAACTGGACTCTTCCAATAAAAAGTGCTGGCGAGATTATTCAGTCTTTAATGGGTTAAAATGAATAAAACAATAAAAAAAAAAGATACAAAATAGCAGACATTTGTTGAATGACTATATTCATAATGGGGACAGAAAAAGAATGCAGTATCCCGCACTCCCGCTTTCTGATTTATTACATGAGCGCATGGATAAAAATGATTAGCCTATAGCACTGGGACAATTTAACGACATTTCTTAAACGTAAACGCCGTTGTTTCATAAAGGTGATACTAGAAATGTGCTCTATTTCGCCGTTCAGTAACGTTGTGACATGTGTTGAGAATATAAATACAAGACAAAATATCTAAGAACCGGCGCAAAGTTTGTTCATGTTTACATAGAGATATGGGACACGGGTATACTAAAGTTTAATTTACTTTCAGTGTACGTAACAGGTAAAAAAGAACAATAATGTGATTCTTTAACTTTCGCTGCCAAATGCGATAATAATAGGCTTTTGCAAACAGCATAGATCCAGATGAGACGGCTCATATGAGCCGTTTCATCTGGATCTAATATGTTTGACATTCCGTCTTTCAACTTTATGTATAAACTTCTTTTCAAGCGACAGTTTGTTAAAAAAGAAAAGCAGACGACTAATGTCGTCTGAAATTTGGCATCGAAAGAGCTAATGTTTGCTTTTATTAACCTTTATGACGTTTCTTGATTGAAATGAAAATGAAACAGGCATTAATCTGCTTATAACACAGTTTGTTTTAAGATTTTTTTATATTTGCCGGGATCGTCAAAAACCGACGTCCTGGCAAATATAAAACGTCCTTAGTGAGCTAATCGAATAGTCTACCATATATAAAAATCTAAAGCTATATGAAGAGACCAGCGTGATCCCCGCGCCGGTCAATGCGAATATGACTTATTTTGTCGAAAAGTACTTTTAAGATAAAGGCCTTACACTGTGTCTGTTAGTTTCACTTTATCATTAGTGTATTTGGTACAACTAAGTAACGCGCCAGATTAGTAAAGCATTGCAAAATATCACCTGCTTGTAAGCTATGTCTGACTATTGTACATTTCTGCTCGTTCGCTGTCTTCGTCAGTAACTAATAAAATATCTGCATCAGTAGCAAAACATTTAAAAGAGTAGCAGCTTCACTCGATTGTTAATTTAAACCTGTCTTAACCCTTATCCTGCTGTTTACGACAACCCCTACCTTTGCAATAGTATAGATCAAGATCAGAGGAAGAAGCCATCTGATCAGGATCTACATTGTTTGTCGTTCAGTTTGTGAATTTGAACAAAAACATTATATGATGTAATCTGATTGGCTGATAGTCAAAAATGGGTGTGGCTAATTAAATTATTCAGCAGGATAAGGGTTAAGGGGAAAGGATACAACTTTAGGAAAAGCATCAGCCAGATTTTTTTTTTTTTTTTTTTTTTTTTTTTTTTTTTTTTTCTGAAATTAAGGGGTTTTCTATAGAAATAAGGATTTATTTTCAGATGGTGCATGTTTGCGGTTTTCTTGTGTTCTATCTTCAAATCTCCACGTTTTTTTTGTCACAATGGTTTTGATTATATGTGTTCATTGTGACGTTTCACAAATGAGGTAAAGACCCTTTTGCGGACCGAACATATTTCAAGCTGCATCAGAATCAAGAGTGAGGTTTAGATAAACTGGTTTAAGCCCCTCAGTAGCTTTTTCTAATGACCTTTTTAAGGCCTTTTCTCTGTTGGAGTTCTTCTTCTATGTGCGTCGGTGGTTTCATATGAAGCGTTTGTTTTGTCATTATTTGTCCCTCATCTTTCCTTCTTTTGATGCCTCTAGAAGGCTGTTTTTTCGTAATTGTGGCAATTCATAGGTAACTACTTATATTGCAGGATATTAACCCTTGTCCTGCTGAATAAATTAAGAAGCCACACCCTTTTGACACTTTCAGCCAATCAGATAACTTGATCCAGATTGTTGATATAAATTCATATACCGACTGGCAAACAGTGCAGATCCAGATCAGTTGGCTTCTTCAGAAGCCAGTTGGCTTCTTCAGAAGCCAACTGATCTGGATCTACACTGTTTGCAAAGGCAGGACATATCCAGGTTCAGCAGGACTAGGGTTAAACAAAAAGTCACAAAAGTATTAAAAAGTGAAACATCTACTTATGGTATGGATTGCCCAAAGATATATAAAATGTTACTACAAGAACATGCTGGTAGAGTGTCTCCCCAGGTTCCATATCTGTCACATGTCAGCTCACTTTCACCACTGAGGACATAGCCTTTGTTACAGGTAAATCTTAGTGTGGATTCTACAGCTACAAAGTCGGTGAGTGTGGTTATTGCTGGTATATAGCGACTAGCAGTGGCAGATATAGCTGAACCATTTATTATGGCAACTGTTCCTTGGCTTAACTTAGGCACTGTACAGTTCGGAGCTTGGTCTGGAAAAAAAACATGATTTTGTAAAGCGTTTAGGAAAATAATAATTTCTCTCTCTCTCTCTCTCTCTCTCTTTTTCTCTTTCTCGATCGCTCTGTGTGTGTGTGTGTGTGTGTGTGTGTGTGTGTGTGTGTGTGTGTGTGTGTGTGTGTGTGTGTGTGTGCCGATAGCCATATGTTCTTGTATGTTTAGCGTATACTGCAGCAAGGTAATCTTTTTTCTTGGTTTTATATTACCCTGCTGCAAGTCATACGTTGTTATATACTAATCATATACTGCAACAGGGTAATCTTTTATCGTGTGCTAATATTTCTCTGCTGATAGCCATACCTCGTATGTTAATCTTTTACTGCAGCAATGGGGTGGTCGGGTGTGGCGAGGGTGTCGTGTATCTTACATCACCGGAGCGTCCAACTGATATTGGCTCACAGTTATGCAAGGTCTGCTATGTAGCAGGTAAGGGTAGAGGGGGAAAGTTTTTATTTCTTCCGTTTCTTCACTTTCATTCTTCCCTGTCCCTCTCTTACATCTCCTCTACTATTTCTTCTATCTCTTTTCTCCCTTTCTCTCGGAGACGACACAAAATGACCCACAAGGGTTGACGTGTCGTTAAACCACAACACAATCAATCACTACAGCAAGGTAATCTTTTATCGTGTGCTAATATTTCTTTGCTGATAGCTAAACGTTGTTGAGTGCAATTCATAAACTGCAGCAAGGTAATCTTTTACCTAGTATTGTTATTCACTTGCTACAAGCCGCACGTTGTTGTTTGCTTATGCACTGTAGCAAGGTAATAGCCCAGTCAGCATTCTACGTAAATCTATATCGGGCCGTCATCGGCCCGTCAGCTACCCTGACGGGCCGATGACGGCCCGATATAGATTTACGTAGAATGCTAGCTGGGATTTTCTTGTGTGCTACTATGACCTTGCTGCAAGTCATAAGTTGTTGTATGTTAATCATGTACTACAGCAAGGTTTGTTTTGTTTTGTTCTGTTTTTTTTTTTTATTTTATTTTATTTTTTTTTTTTTTTTTTTTTTTTTTTTTTTTTGTTGCTTTTTGTTTGTTTGTTTGTTTTTTTTTTTGTTTGTTCATTTTTTATTTTTTTTTATTTTTTTTTTATTTTTTTTTTTTTTTTTTTGGTTGTTGTTGTTGTTGTTTTTCTTTTTATCGCGTGTTTATATTTCTCTTTTGCAAGTCATACATTGTTGTGTACTAATCATAAACTGCAAACGTTTGTTGTTTTCTTTTCTTTCTTTTTTTCTTTTTTTTTTTTTTTTTTTTTTTTTTTTTTAGTCTATTTTGTTTTGGTTTCTATGAGTATTCACCCTTATATAGAATCATCAACAGCTTCAGCGATCGTAATCAGTCCAAAATGAATTCTGAACATAATAACTACAGTAGCAGTCATATAGGCCGCGCTATGAGAAACAGTGCCTTCGAACATGCGCATAAAATCTCATTAACCTGCAGATGCGTAAAGTATCCTTCAATCATACATTCTGTAGTATCCAATCATTCTGTAGTGTCCAATGATTCTGTTAGCGGACGGTGATGGCCCTGAGCAGACTACGCGGATGCGCAGTACAAACTGGGCATTTGCTGTCCGCATATGCCTGAAGACACAGTCAACTCTCGTTATCTCAAAGTCCATGGGACTCTCTGAATACTTCGAGATATCCGTACATCGACATATCAGATTTTCAGAATTGAGGAAAAAAATAAATCGAACAACCACATTTCACAAATGAAAATGTACAATAATTTGACTCCTGCTGTTAGAAACATATTTAAAATATTGTGGAAAAGAGGTCTTCTCTTTTCCACAATATTTTGTTACCTGTTGTACGATTTTCATGTTTAAATAGGGAGCAGATTTTCACTGCGAGATAAGCGTTTATTCGAGATAAACGAAGTCGAAATAACAAGAGTCGACCATCTTTGAGATTGTGTGAAAATACTGCAAAGAAGTTAACCTTTACCACTCTCTGGGCTAATTCATCAAACGACAAATCGCTGATATTGTTTCTTATTATTCCAAGAAAATAGGCTTTATTCCATGGCAGCACTTTTATTGTGGTACCCTTTTTTGTAAAATTAGCTGAAGTACATGTATTTCGCTTCAGAAGGTTTTTGTTTTCTTTTTTGTTTTTTTGTTTTGTTTTTTTTTTTTTTTTTGTTTTTTTTGACAATTATATAAGTTAAAGATATATTCAGTAAAGTTTGGTAACAGAGTCGCCACCTTTTTTGGGAAAATGCTGTCAGCTCTGCTTGCCATCTGTTCTTTTGGTGGCTGTTTAATTGTTGTTGTTTTTTTTTTTTTTTTTTTTTGACTTGCCCACTGATGTTGTGAACATGATGTGGATCTGATTGTATCAGTTTCTGAGTTCACCTTTTTTTACCTTGACATTTCATGCAAATTGTCCCCAAAAGAAGGAGACAATCTGTATGAAATGTAGAAGCTTTTTAAAATTCTAGGGAAATTAAGAAATATTTCAAACTTTCCGCTACCCAGAATAGCAAGCATTAACGTATGGACCGGTCTCATATGAAAGGATAGTTTGCCTCTATTTGCTTTCAAGAAAAGGTAAAGCAATGCATATCATAGGAAATTTCCGACAACCTATCCTATTTGGGCAGTTTTGACACGTTTAGTATAATTCACGTGAGTGCCCGATTTTTTGACAATGATATTCCGAATGGTAGATTTTGACGCAGTTTCCGTTTGTAAGTACATTCGTCGTCATAATTAAATCAGTGGCGAATCCAGGATTCTTTAATAGAGCGTTCAAATTTCTGACTGGATCGATTTGATCAAATGCGTACGTTATACTTACCCTAAGTGTTTGGACAGACAAGTCTAAGCAAACCGCACAAACCGCACAACGCACAACGCGGCGTCTGATCAGGGTCTTCGCTGTTTGCCACTCATCCAGCAATTTTAGACACATTCACAGGTTGGAACATGGACTTATGAATTTAAGTAGAAGTACAAGTAGACTAGCTCCTAGACCTTGATGTCATGTTTTATCACTCCTTACTATAAGCTGATTCAAATTTATGTATAACATCTTGTATAGCCAGTCCTCTAGTAGATATCTCCAAGATTGGTTGCTGCTATCAAAAGAGGTGAGGCAATCAGTAAGTAGGAGAAGGCTCTTAGTTCATTAAGTAAATTAATAATTATAAATGATTGGTGAAAATAATATTGATATCCGACTAGTAGCTAGTCTAAAGTACAAGTAAAGAGTTAGGTGTGCGAATATATTGGATAAGTATCCAAAATTTATTATCCAAAATTTCCCATGAAATAAAATTTTAGTCAACATCACGAAAACATGCCTATATAGTTTTGACCCTCTTAAACCCACTTTTATAGAATAAAACTGGGTTTACAGGGGGGGGGGGGGGGGCGGGAGGGGGAGGGGGGGGGCGGTGTACATTATTTTTCTTATTTCTGTTCAAAAACCATTGATTGTGGATACTCGTTAGAACCGCCTCACCGAGGCGGTTGAACCGCATATGAAAAATATCAGAATTTTTATCTGAAAATTTTCATTTTTTTGGTGGAAAAACTTTCAGTATATTTGGATAGGCATGTTTTCGCAATGAGAGGGGTTCGACTGAACTTCCCACCCTACAACATCCCTCCCTCCCCACCCCCCCCCCCCCACCCCCCCCCCCCCCCCCCCCCCCCCCCCCCACTACTGGATCCGCCTCTGTGAATAGCCAAACACGTACCGAGAAATACCTCAACTTCACACAGAGTAAGGTACGATTTTCCGTCGTCAGGTGTGCCGAAATGAGGTGGAACGAAATAGTTATATTCGAAAACTTCGTATTTCTGTACTCGTCAGGAATCGTAACTTCAATAAATCTTGTAAGTAGCTGTTACGAGCATCTTGGTACAGCGACGCATTTCCCGGGTAACCGTGGATGTTAAAACCTTTAAGTCGACTCCTGCAGCACCCCTGCACTGAAACACATTTTCTACTTTTTAGATTTGCAACAAAAAGTAAGAATAACATAAGAAATTATCTATGCATTTATTACATCAATATTAAATCGGAATTAGATAAAACACACACACACACACACACGCACGCACACACGCACGCACGCACACACACACACACACACACACACGTTGACTTGTACTCATTAGAGCTGACATGATCATGTCATATCGGCTGTGGAGAGTTTTAGACACGTAAATAAAGGGCTTCCCCTCAAAAGTGGTATTGCGATCCTTCATAAATACTTCCAGAAGTGTGTAGATGCTGAAGGGGTTATGTTGAAACATAAAGAAACATAAAGGTATTCTAACGAATTAAACTCTTTACTTTAGAAGCTCAGCCCTTTTCAGTCACTCTTTGTACATCATAATTTGTTTGAAATCATTCATTTTATCAATGCATCTGTTTAAAGTAATAAGTGAACTCAGGCACTGGTACAATCCCAGTGGCACACAACGTTAAAATGAAGTCGTATCAACGTCGATGCGACGTGATCACGTCGCATCGACGTTGATACGACGTCCTTTTGATATTGTGTGCCTACTGGGATCAGATCCATATCAAGTTCTCAACATCAAAGGGAAAGACATGCAGACAAATACAATTAAAGAACCACAAAAAAGAGCAGATGGCAAGCAGATATGGCAGCCCTTTCTATACGTACCTTTCTCAGAAAAGGTGGCACCTTTGCTATCCAAACTTAACTAAAATTATCTTTAACTTACATAATTAAAATAAAACATTTTTAAAGTGAAACACCTAAGAAAATTTAACAAATCATACACAATATAAGTACCGCCTCCTTCGAACGGCAACTTAAAGTAATAAATAAATGAGGAGGGGTAGGTGGGGGCACTTTAGCTAGCTTTACTGGATCCCAACGCTCGCCCTTAGCATTCATAGAGGTAAAAACATATACTGTTCGATCCGCGTTTATCCATGAATTATTACGTAAAACAGTCGCCCGCGCTCATGATATATGAATTGATTCCCACGAAAGCAAAGCTAAAGTGTTGTAGTCATTTCAAATTCGTGATATTTAGACGATTTGGTATATATTGATTATGTCTGTTGACCAAAAAGAAGACCCAGTATTTGGCCGACACTAGATAATCTCGCCCAGACGATTTCGACACTTTACAGTAAGAGTCTTGTTATATCGACTGCTTATCTCGAATAACCGTTTATTTTTAAGTGATAATCTGGTCCCTGTTTTAACATGGAAATCTAACAACAGATAACAGAATAGTGTGGAAAAGATGCTTTCAATATATCTCTAACTTCAGGAGTCAAATCAAATACATTGTACTCATTTGCAAAATGTGGTTGTTCGATTCATTTTTTCCTCAGTTCTGCAAATCTGATATGTCGATGTACGGATATATCGAAATATTTCAGCGAGTCCCTTGGACTTCGAGGTAACGAGAGTCGACTGTATGTTTAATTCACATAATTGTTAAAAGCAAAAACACTTGTAGGTGAACACTACAGAACATTTAGCAAAAAACACCCATGAAATAAAAAGTATAATGTATTACACCTGAGCTAAAAGCCATCATTAAAAGAATACACTTTATCCTTTTTTTCGGCGTTGCTGTATAAGCTGGCTTTTGACATACTTATTGGTATTAGTCTCGAATGAATAAATAGTAATTTGCGATTGGTTAAAAATATGTAAACTTCTGCAAACAAGTAGGGGTAAGTATAGAATTTTTCCGATGTTTAACAAATATACGTATTCATGTATCTATTTAAAGCTGTACAGTATGGCAATGCAGATGTTAAACAATTGAAAAATACCCATATTTAAATAATACCAATAAAAAAGTGGCAATGAAATAAATGATTATAGACGAACTTTTGATTTTGTACAGTGTAACTAAATGTTTGATGTAAGCGGCCCAAACGCTAAGCGAACAAGGGACCTTCAAGATTACTTCTCTCCACTGTGTCGATAATATACAGAATTATCAAGTGCCTTATATTATGTACAAAAAGGGATATAAAATTGCATGGTTTAATTTTATATAATAAATGAACAGGAACTATGCCTTAAGCTTGAAGCTTGGCAACATAAATAATATTGTTCATTCTTAACTAGGAAAAAAGGGATGAGCATCCAGTCCCTTTATAAACGTCTTTTTGTCTCTCATTTCTGTTATATATACTATACCTTACTTTTTCAATCCCTTTCGAAACTTCTTACAATTGATGCGATTCATTTTGTCTGAATCTAATAAAACTTAAACATGTGGCACAAAAATCTATATAGAGCAGTAAGAAGAAGTTCGATTTTCTGTATTTATATGTACACTCTTGTTTTCAATTTTATGTTAAATGTATTACTCATGTTTCACACATCTAATTGAGTAGTAGATCTACGGCATCTAAGTAACATCTTGATGATCCATTAGGAGAAGAACTATATAAGCATATTTGCTTACGTTCCAATCCTGTTCACATTTATATTATCACATGTTTGTTATATGCTATACAAAGAGATTTGAAATAAATATGTTTAAACCAACTAGGAAATAGGTTTGTTGAACACCCCTTTTATTCATTCGCGGTGTAAGCGGCCTATTCGTAAACAACACGAAGAAGAAATATTACTATCTATATTTAGCTCCGCTTCAGGAAGGATTTTTTTCTCTATTCATATGGAATGGAATTTGTTCAAATAAAACACAGAGTACGCGAAAATAAAGTTCTTTCTGATGGTGTAAGCGCTATTCTGCGATCTGGTCTAATTCTCGAGAACATTCGAAGAATATTTTTGCTGTCACTCTGGGTCACCGGGACAATGTACATGAATTTTTATGACATCGTTAGTTTTGAACAACGGGGCCCAGATTGCAGAATAGCACCGACACCACCAGAAAGAGCTTGATTTTCCGCGTACTCTGCGCTTTACTTGAAAAAAAATCCATCACGTACAAATCGAGATATTCTAAAACATCCTACCTGAAGCGGATTTAAAAATAGTTACAACTGTGTAGCCGGTCATTTGTCACTGTCTGAAACATCAATTGGGCGAGTTCAGCTGAAACTCTAGAGTCGACTCGATGAACGCGGTTTACAGCAAAACGCTCAGAGTTCTTACTCGAATTACGTCACTTCACCTTTGACATTAACTCCAATCGAACCCTGCTTTCACGCCGGGTTAATCGAGTGTCAGGATGGCGACTGGTGGTGGTGAAAAGAACAACAGGTAAACAAATGAGCGAGAAAAATAGTTTATTTTAGTTTGCACTTATATATTTGCAGCGCACAAGCAGTAACTACAAATTTAGCAAGCACATACCAAGTGTTGTGGTGTTTATAACGTACTGATTTATCAAAACGTCGCCTTCTTCGTTCAAAAGTTCTGTCAAAGCTCGGACCCATCAATACCGGTATGGGTCCGAGGTCAAAGTCACTAACCCAAGCATTTCACTGGAGGCCGTCATATTGTAGAGTACTCGATTGAAGAGTTCGTCGTTTTGCTGAATCGATGCGTGCGCATCTATATCAAGTTCAAAAAATAGTTCTATGGTTTACTCGAGTGTTTCAGATGAACTTGGCCATGTAGGAGAGCCGAATGATTGTTCAACGTTTATGAATAGAGTTATCCCTCTTGTTGCTATAGCAACCAGATCTTTCAAAATCTCCTCAGTACGGGCTGGTTGGATTTTGTTTTACAGAGATTTTTCTTCAGTAGAAGGGCTTTAAATCTTGTTAAAATAATTCTTTTCCGTCTAAGAACATGGCTTCCAGTTGGCGTAGTTACTTTTCGTTATATATGGAATTATGTGGAGTAAACTTGACAGTTCTTCTTCTGCACAACCTATGGTCCAGTTTCAAAATTTTTGTACAAATGTAACATAGGTGAATGTCTATCAAATTTGTTCAAATTATTTTGTCTGATTCCCCATATGTCTGTCTAGAACACTTCAAATCAACAACTAACTAGATTCCAGGAATACTCACAAACATTACTGGATTGACCGTCCATCAAAATTTTTCAAATTAATTTGTATCACAAGAAAAGAAATAAATAAATAAAAATAAAAAGTAAATAGAGTAAATAAGATAAAATAAATAAATAAATAACCATCAAAGGGCAGAGTCATATATATATATATATATATATATATATATATATATATATATATATATATATATATATATATATATATATATATATATATATATATATATATATATATATGCAGAAAACTTTGAAAACATCCTTCCGCCAGGTTAAAAAAAAAAACTAACTTCCCAGATGAGCAATCTAGGGCCATCATGACCCTCTTATTACAAATTAAATATTTTTTTTCCAGTTTTTGCCAATCTTCATGGCCAGTATTACACTTTGCTTACTCTTTATCAAAAAGGTGCCTGGTTGGCATTGAGTTTTCAAAACTATATGCTTTACGCTTAAATGCTAAATTGTTTTTCATAATTTAGTACAGATATTTACACATCCCATTCCTGCCAACCCTTGCAATATTTATAATGTCGTACAGTATTAAAAATTTCTTGATACTGTTTGCATTCGTAATAACGTTTATATTTTAAAAGGCTTCTTCTTTTCATATTGAATCACAAAGTAGTTTCAATATTCATATTCCAGTACCCTTTATGCCGTTTATCTTTTTTTAAAGATATTTCTTGTTTAGTTTTCCTGAAAAAAAAAGTCGCCCGTGCGTCACGATATATGAATCGATTGCCCCACGAAAGCCAAGCCAATAGTGTTGGATCAATCATTTCAAATTCGCGATATTAGGAAGGTTAGCTACGATTTGTTAATGCCTGTGTTGAACAAAAGGATGACCCAATATGCCTAATTAATTGGCCGAAACTAACCAGTCTGGCCTTAAAGATTTCGACACTTCAACTTCATGTATTTTATTTTAATTTATTGCGCAGTCTGATCAGGCTCTTCACTGTCCGCTAAAAGAATCATTAGAGAGTATTGAATGCAACAATTGACAGCAAAGGCTCGGACGATACTTTGCCATGCTCAGGACGATCTGAATCTGCACATTTCGTGTGTGCTCGAAGGCATTTTCTAATGCTAGATAAGAGGGGGTATCTGATAATTATTTTTCTTAAATCTCAACGAAAACATATGTTAAAGGTACTCATTAAAAAAGCGCCTCGACATTTTTAATTATTTCTCCACGAAAACATACGTTGTATGTACTCATTAGAAGCGCTCCGAAGCGCTTCTAATGAGTACCTACAACATATGTTTTCTGGGAGAAATAAAAAAAATATCAATACTTTTGGATAAAAAAAAAAAAAAACATTTTACCAAAGGCTTTGACTTTACCTCTTGACGAGGCATATTTTCGGGTGTTTACAAGGATAATTTTCTTATAGAATCTGTTTATCCAAAAGATCTTCAACTAAAAAAGCAAATACCTCTAGTTCCTCCGATAATGAAGCAATGTTCTTGAATTTTGTAAGTATCTAATTATATACACTTTACTAGCGTTAAAAGGGGAATGATAAACTTTCATTGGAAACAATTCTCTCAAAACTGTTTGCTCTCTTCTAAAAGAGGATCTACTCTTGAAGGAAAGAATTTGCTCCCCGTGGGAGCAAATTCTAACCTTTTACAGTAGACATCTTTTCAAAAAGGGGTTGGTGTACAGAAAAGCAAACAAGAAGACACAAAAGTCGTCTCCCTTGTCCACCAAGTGGATCCAGTCACCTTACATCCTCAGGTTTAACCATTGTCCTGCTGAATAAATTAAAATGCCACTCCCACTTCCAATTTTTAGCCAATCAGATTACTTGATCCAGTTTGTTGATACAAATTCACATACTTAATGGCAAACAGTGCAGTTCCAGCTCAGTTGGCTTTAAGAAGGTCTGGTCTGGATCTACACTGTTTGTAAAGACAGGGTATATCAGGGTTGAGCAGGACAAGCGTTTAGAGGTTTAGCATTTAAAAGGACCAGATCAGTTGGCTTTAAGAAACCAACTGGTCTCGCTCTACACTGTTTGTAAAGACAGGGTATATCGGGGTTCAGCAGGACAAGCGTTTAGAGGTTTAGCATTTAAAAGGACATTCAGATTTTTCTAGTCACTCTATCTCCTAATGAAACTATTCGTAATATATGCCAAATCCTACATTTTGAAAAAATCACAGTCGACTCTCGTCATCTCGAAATCCAAGGGACTCTCTGAGGTACTTTGAGATATCCGTACCTCGACATATAAGATTTACAGAATTGAGAAAAAAAATAAATTGAACAACCACAATTCACAAATGAACATATTTTACTCCTGAAGTTAGATATAGCTTGAAAATATTGTGGAAAAGAGGAAAAATTGCTCCTGAGGAGCAATTTCTCCTCTTTTCCACAATATATTGTTACCTGTTATTAGATTTCCATGTTAAAATAGGAACCAGATTTTTACTCGAGATAAGCGAAGTCGAGATAACGAGAGTCGACTGTATGCTCATTTTCTGATTTGCTCAGAGAGTTCTACATTTCAAAGATCATTTAACCAGCTTCCACTTACCGTCTAATCTATTAGTGATGATTATTCTTGACAGATAATATAGCCCTTGGAAATCAACACTCCAAGACGCAGGTCTGTGAAGCTGGCTATCCTCCGTGTGACTACAGTGCTCGCTCAGCGTATCTGGATCAGCATTTCCATCAACAGCCCTGTCTGAAGTCGCACAATTGGTACATGTGTTCTTCCACTGCACACACTCTTTGCAAAAGTCGTACGGAAACTGCCTTGTAGGTTTGTACAATGCAATGTTGTAATCTCCTGGAAACACGTACATGTTGTATATTAACTCTTTCACTGCCATAGGCGATGATAACAGGTTTTTGCAAACAGTGTAGATCCAGATGAGACGGCTCATCATGAGCCGTCTCATCAGGATCTACACTGTTTGACATTCAGTCTATCAACTCTACATGTAAACTTATATCCAATTGATAGTTTGTTGACGATAAATGTCGTCTGAAATTTGGCACCGAAAGAGTTAATTGCAATAAAAATTGGAGGTACAGTTAAACTGCTTAACCCATAAAGCACGAAGCAAAATTGTATTAGACGACATTTTAAAATTTGTCTTACTATTTTTTTCAGAGAAATAATACTTGGCATTTCATGTGAAGCCTTACTGAAGATACTAATAAAATATTCAAAATTCCATCCGCAGTTGTGATAAGCGCTAAATTAATTTTGTTATTTTTCAAAGAAAATAAGACTTGATATTTCATGTGATTCGTCTGCTTGGTATACGATTCACATGAAATGCCAAGCCTTATTTTCTCCGAAAATGTCGTCTGCTTTAGTTGTGGTTTGCCTTTTAAGAGTATTAAGAGTTTTTTAGAGTATTTAAGAGTATTAAACCATATTTTCGGATCCATTAAAAGTCAAATAAGTATAACGTCACCTGCCAGTTGTCAGTTTCTGGCGAAAGGATGGGCACAAATACTGGTTAACCGCTTAGAGGACAATGTACGTCCAGGAAAAGTGAGGTTAGGTAATTTGGCCGGCTCGACATGACCTATCTTCCGCCCGAAAACTATCACAATTGAACGTAAAGTTTGTTAATAGTTTGCCTGTGTCAGCGAACGTGCTGTTTTAATGAACGCATCCATGGGCCTCGTTCCGTTCACCGAACAAACGTTCGTGGTTACTCGGAAACTATTGCAAACTTCCCGTTCAGTTTTGACAGCTTTTGACGGACGGTAGTGAGTCACAAGCTGGCTTTTGGCACAACCTAGATGGTGGTCTATGCAAATAATCTGTCGTATGTTTGTTCATAGCAAAAAAAAATGAAAATGTTTACACGGTTAATAGTATATGTTCGGTCCCTTATACAATTAATAATTATTGTTATAATTTTTTTTTCTTTTTTTTTATTTTTATCTAACAGCAAGTCTTGTCAACGAGAATAACGGCTACTGTCTAATTTGAGGTCAGATAAGAGGCTTTACAACCATTTAGAAGGTGCAAAATAGTTTGGAGAAAACTTGCGAGTGAATAGCTTTATTGAACGCATCCATATTGCATCAAAATTCTCTATCAAACGAAGTGCATTAGTGGTTTGTCGACTAATCGATTTACTCGATGGTAACTCATTTGTAATAATGATTTTCCATATCAAACTTTTAGCTCTATATGCAAAATAAGAAGCTTTTATACTTTGAATATGATCCAGAGATATTGTTTTGTTCACTGCGCAACTTGTAATTAGAGCTAGTTCAAAATGTACAGATTATATAATTATGGTCATTTTTTCAATTTAATCTATAGAGTTTGCAAACAAGATTCAAGTTCTATTATATCAAAAAAGTGTAACATCGAACATCGCTGTAAATAGTTCAATCGCTGTTCAATCGATGATCGGTCATTTGTATTAGCTGATGATCGACCACAAAAATTAAACCAAGTTCAACCACCACTAAAGTATAATACCTGTGAATGCTCCAGCTGTAGGCTGAAAATCTGGCAGCAACAAGTAGCCAAAATATAATAATTTCCAAGTACGAATCTCAATCATCATTTCATTTCAAAACAAATAAGATATGATTTAAATATATATGTTAAATTGCGTTACTCTTTAAGCATTAAAGCAGAGCAGAATGTCAAAAACATAATTGCGTGTTGTCGATTTTCCCCCAAAAGATAAAACAGCTTTAAGGGACTGTATACACTTGGTAGATTTTTCTGACATTTTTGACAAGGGAGACAACTTTTGTGACTTCTTGTTTGCTTTCTGGCACACCAATTCCCTTCCATAAAGGGGTCTACTATAAAAAGAAAGAATTTGCTCCCGATTGGAGCAAATTCTTTCATTTTAGAGTATACCCCTTTTAAAATTGAAGCAATTTTTTTCCTTTTAGAGTATATCCCTTTTCAGAAGGAAGCAAAGGCAATTTTGACAGAGCTGTCTTCCTTAAAAGTGTATAGATTCCCTTTATTTTTGCACAATTACGAAAATAATCAACAACTTTGGAGCACACTTTGTCTAATGATTATTTAGAAGGGTGGGAAGCTTGACATAAAATACAGCTTAAAAATTTCCCGTGTCCAGCTGAGCTAGTATTTTTCCTGTTTGAGATAAAGAGCTCAAACATATGTTTTACCGTAGTAATCCTAAAATTAAGAACTTTTTTTCCTCTACTCTTAATTTTCGTCGAAAAATGGGCAGATGCGAATATTTATTCACTTCGGCTTCGCCGTAGTGAATTAATACTTCGCAATCTGGCCTCCAACACTATGCGTTATTCGACGATAATTCACAGCAGAGAAAAATTATTTCGATTCTAACATTATATATAAAGGAAAATCGACATCGTTACAGTGTTTTCCAAGGAACTATTTTGCAGCGGACGTCGACAGAAGTAAATTGATGCGACGTCATCAAGCGCGCCCTTTTGCACGCACTACATTACGTTGACGACGTGAATTATTGCAGTTTGATCACGGTAACGTTTCGATAAGGCGCTATTAGAAAATGTTAACGTCATATTAGATCTTGTGACACATTAAACTCATTACCATATTTGTGCTAAATTTTGAAGTCCATTTTACAATCTTTTGATGTGTATAAAAACTGATGTCTGGCGAACAGTGTAGACCATGATCACGCGGCGTCTGATCAGAGTCTACACTGCGCGCTTAGGAATGTCTGTCACAATACTTAGGATTATTATAGTAATATTTTGGATAATCATATTATGATTATTGGTCGATATTGACCGACCACAACTATTACAGTATTACCATCTGTGTTTGTTGGATTATTGCGAATGGGATAGCGCCGACAACGACAGTTGATATTATATCATTGGTTTAGCATGCTCTCTTACTGCTCGACTTCACGTACATGTATCCTCTATTTTTTTTAATGAGGTCAGACCACCGTGAACGGTCATGAAGCGTCCCGATAAGACCGATAGTCCGATTTTCGTTTCTTTGTATGTGATCTGTGTTTCCAAGGGCAATGTTTACAGATTTATATTTGACTTCACTACAGCTGGTGTTAAAGGTCATGCGGCGGCCGTTAAAAGCTACCCGTACTTCGTGAGCGTGCAAGTTTGTTTTTTTTTGTTTTTTTGTTTGTTTTGTTTTGTTTTTCTTGCTGTTGTTGTTGCTGTTGCTGCTATAGTTGTTGTTGCTGCTGTTGTTGTTGTTTGTTTGTTTGTTTTGTTGTTGTTGTTGTTGTTGTTATTGTTTTATTACTTTCCTTAAGATGATTTAGCCCTTTATGATACCATGGTAAATCCAGTTCTGTTTAAACCAGTGCTAGTAGGGCGTACCCAGCCCCGCAAACTACTAGTATATTACTACCATACGAAGAGTCACAATGAAATCGAGACATCGATTTTCGTTCTGGTCTGTGTTCAGTGTTTCCGAGGGTAACCTTTATAGATTTTATTGACCGGCACGCGAATCGCGCCGGTCTCTTAATATAGCTTTGGATTTTTATGTATGGAGAAGTGTTCAGTCAGCGCAGAGCGCTGTTTGGTAAGTTTGAATATAAGATCCCAATATGAGACTAGGATTCACATATTGCTTGACTAAGAAAATTCATAAATCTGAATAAAAGCATACATTAAAGAATACATTGTTGTACTTTTTTTTACCTATTACATTGAAAATTTATCAAACTTTAGTATACCCTTGTCCCATATTTCTCAATAAACATGAACAGAATTTGCGCCGGTACCTAGACGTTTACGTCTAAATATTTTGTCTTGTAGATTTTATTGAATTAAACAATCCTCGGAATCAGGTGGTATGTTATTGTCCTTCAGTAAAGGTTGGTCTGTTTTCACTGGACGAACCTATTTGAAGGTACTTTCTTACGTTGCGGAATGACTGGACAACTGTTTGACTGGGACTGGACACATCTGGTAGAGTTGTTGCCATTTCCGCCAAGGGAGACATCTTTTGGGACTTCCTGTCTGCTTTATTGTATGCCTATTCCCTTCTAAGAAGGGTCTACTCTGTAAGGAAAGAATTTGCTCCCTTAGGGAGCAAATTCTTTCCTTACAGAGCAGACCCCTTTTCAGAAACGAACAATTTTGATAGAGTTGTCGCCCCTGAAAGTGCGCTACTTTTGCTTAAGTCTGCTACGTTCCCCTTTTTTAGGATAAAATTCATACGAAAAAAATATAATAGTGGACAAAAAAACATAGTGCTCCATGTCTTTCTCCCTCCGATAACGCCATAACCACCCGCGCTGCTGATATAATATCTTATTAATGGTTCTGATCATTGTGACTGGGAAGTTAAAACTGTATTATATGTATTTTATCGATAAGATATCAGTGGCACAGGTAAGCAGGAAGTTTTGTTGGGTTTAACGGCTAAGTGAATACTATTAAGGTCATGTCGAGCCGCTCAGCTCTCGTGAACACTTTTCCTAGGGAGGCGTAGTCCTCAAAGCGGCAAACCAGTACTTGTGCACATTCTTTCGCCAGAAACTGACTGATATGACAGCCCTTCTTAAATCAACGGAAGGGAGAGAATGACCATAAAAACATTGCATAAGCAGTTTTGTACTAGCCCAGCTGATGTATCGTATTAACACAAAATATTGGGACATTTAAACTTTTACGATACTTGTCCAAACTTGTGAATATGTCCAGTTTACTCTCGTGGGGTGGGGGTGGGGGGGGGGTAACTTCCTATATATGGCATAGTACGGATGTGCGTGCCGAATGGCCCCCTTTTTCAGCGCTGCCAGGTACAAAATGTATATGATTGGCCCCATTTTTTGCAACAAAAAAAAGTACATGAAAGGCCCCATTTTTCTGACATCCTGGTATATGCACATATTTTTCGCTCAGATATTTTTCGAGGCTGCTTATCCTCTTGGTATTACATGAATTGACTGCGATATTTGTGTAACAACCAGCAAAAAACGGGTACAAAATATCAAAAGGCAGTATATGAATTGGTCAATGTTTTGGATGATCAAGTATATGAATGGGTCCGTTTTTTTAAACGCCAGGTATATGAATCGGGTAGGTTTTAAAATAATGGCTCGACACCCGTGCCAAAATTACCCTTAAATTACCACCGCGCCCCCCCTACCCCCCCCCCCCAACCCAACTCCCCCCCCGCCCCCACCCAACCCTCCACCAAGAGTGTACTACCTGTTGATGTGTCTAAAACTGCTAAGCACTTTGTTCAGACATGCGAAGCCGAATTCTTAATCCATTTGGGCGGGCACATGAAGTTTATACAACGTCGCATTGACATTGACGCAACGTAATAAGTGCATTCAAATTTGTCATTTGGGGAGGTAATCGGCGGTTTTACGGTCGCAAATTACGTTTTACGGCTCCGGCCACCATTCAAATTTATCATTTTGGGAGGTAAATTGGTGGTTTTATGGTCGGAAATTTCGTTTTACGGCGACGCGCCAGCGGAGCCGTTAAACGTAATTTGCGACCGTAAAACTGCCGATTTACCTCCCCAAATGACAAATCTGAATGCTGTTATCCCCATTCTAATGCATTTATTCATTGTGTGTGTGTGTGTGTGTGTGTGTGTGTGTGTGTGTGTGTGTGTGTGTGTGTGTGTGTGTGTGTGTGTGTGTGTGTGTGTGTGTGTGTGTGTTGAAAAATGTGCCTTTTTTCACAAAGCGACAAGTGCTAAGCTGCGTAAAACCAAATGCCAGCCAATGAGTAGTGACGTTACGTGATGACGTCGGATTTCCGACAGTATATCGCAGAATATACTGTCGCAAATTTTTGATGTTATCCAGTCATACGTCGCGTTACATACGCGAGTGCATTTGAATATTTATACAACGTCGCATTAACGTCGATGCATAATACAACGTCACATTAACGTCGATGCAACATCATGCACTTTGCATCGACTATAATGCGACGTTATGTTAACGTCATATACCCGCTGGGGGTAGCCCTGCATAACAAGACCCTACATATCTTTTGCCACTCATTAGGGTCTTGTCCCGTTGATTGGGAAAAACATGAAATTGTGATAATCACCTTCAAACTCATTAATTTAGAGATGCCCAAACAAAACTGCAAAAGAATATATTAGTTTTCATATAAATCTTACGTATGACAACAAAACATTTTTTGGTTTTCAATTGGAAGTGCATTTAAATTTTGTTAATCCCCAAGTTTATGACATTCTCAGAGTGCGCAAAATGGTCGCTCATTTCCGTAATTTGTCGACTGAAGTCCCACGACGTCCGTAAAGGAAATGTAAAACCCAGTAGTCCAGTCTCCGTACCGTTGATGAATAATTTCCTTCCGAACTTTCTGATCGTCTATTTGACATTCGAAACTATGTAAATCAGAAGAGGCGGTAAGAAATGCGTTGGCCCTTGTAGTAGAGAGCCTGCTGCTTCCTGTCAGAACTTAAATATGAACATTTCAACAGTTATAGTTTTAATAATTTAAATCCAGGACATTGTTTAGATGTTGTGGAAAGAGTTTCTGCTTTTTCCCTGCCACCTTTTTTATGCCTCGCGAAGGGGAAGGGCATAAGAAGTAGATCGCCCTTATGATACCAAGGAGATATTAGCTGAAAGTTTACTAAAAGCTCCCTCGTAATCATAAGGTAAGATGATGAGTTTTGGACAGAAAAGAAAAACGTTGTACAGTTTAAGTCAACTTTAACTGTATTCATTTGATATAAAGAAATTTCTAATCTGAAAGGGAGTGTTGTTGTCGTTTGTTTGTTTGCTTTTTGTGTATTTTTTTTTTTTTTTTTTTTTTTTTTTTTTTTTTTTTTTATGGGGTGGGGAGGGGGTGTTTGTTTGTTTTATTTATTTTTTTTTTTTCAGAGTAATTTATTTAAGAAACAAAAAATCATGCAATTAAGAACTTTATTGAAATAGATCGAACTTCTATGATCAGAAAATAAAAGCAAGGCGTGTGTAAAACATGTATAGAAGACAAACACAGACACATGCCCAGATACGAGGAAAATTTTACCGACCAGCGTTTATGTTAATCTATCTATTCAGATTTTTAACGCTACCAGGCAACTGTGTCACATAGAGGCAGCGCCTTATGTTAATCTATCTATTCAGATTTTTAACGCTACCAGGCAACTGGGTCACATAGAGGTAGCGTCTTATGTTAATCTATCTATTCAGATTTTTAACGCTACCAGGCAACTGGGTCACATAGAGGTAGCGCCTTATGTTAATCTATCTATTCAGATTTTTAACGCTACCAGGCAGCTGAGTCACTTAGAGGTAGCGCCTTATGTTAATCTATGTATTCAGATTTTTAACGCTTAACCAGGTAACTGAGTCACAAAGAATCAGTTAGTTTTCAGATTTTTAACGCTGCCAGGCTACTGAGTCACATAGAGGTAGCGCCGTATAGAATCAAATTCACTGTGTTTATTTGTAGTCGGGACATCTTAAAAATTACCAAGTCATTTATCCTATGAATATTATCTAAATCATAGAACAAAAATACTTCATGCCAAAATGTGTAGTGACATGATGTAAGTTAAGCTTAAATTATTTGAAAGACGTTTCCGTACAAGAATTACACTTCTGTGTAAAACAGAATACAATTACCAAAATTAAACAAAACGCAAATATAACAAGGGAGGTAATTAAATGTAATGCCTTGAAGAGCGCACTCTGCGTGATCTCCAGGCTATGGAAAGCTGGTTCCGGGTTTAGTCTGTATTTGTCCTCATTTTCAGGGCTCAGTCATCTTTCGAAACGAAACAAGAATTATCGGAAAACCCGCCCACAGCCGTAAAAGACCATTGATACTGCGGCCGTGCATATTCACACAGCTGCCGGGTGTATAAGGCGGGTGAATAACTGCATTACGGCGGCCGTATATGAAACATGAATTTTGATCAGTAGCTCGATTACAATATGGAATATTTTGATGAAATTTTACAGATGTATAGAATACTGTAAATTGCATATTCTTGTTTTTGAGCTATCTGCCCTTGATATATTTATTGTTTTTGTTTTGTTTTTGTTTTGTTTTATTTTTGTTTTTGTTTTATTGTTGTTGTTGTTGTTTCTATTTTTTTTTTTTTTTTTTTTTTTTTTTGATTTTTTTTTTTTTTTTTTTTTGTTTTGTTTTGTTTTGCTTTTTTTTTTTTTTTTTTTTTTTGTTTGTTTGTTTGTTGTTGTTTTTTTTTTTTTTTTTTGTGGATTTTAGCAAATATTTCAAGTATTTAGAAAGATGAATCTACTATCAGCAACATGATGATGTTTCATGTTATACCTTTTCTTGTTCTCGTTGTTTTCCTAATTCATAATTATTTTCGCTACATAGTGGGTCCGTTTTTATCATGTTTACAGTAGTAAACCCCATTATTCACTCTGAGAACGAATCGACCAGAAAACATGCTATCGTAAAAGAAGTGTAGGGCCGGGGAATATCGGCTTCCTTTCGAAAACCTTTCTCTTAGAACCTATGCGTAGTATTTTTTAAGATCTTGATGAGCTAAAACATTGTAAAGATACGTCGAATGCACCTAAAGAGACAAAGTTTCGATAATTTTTATATCCAACAGCCGGTATATTGGCTGGTTTAATGTGACGGTCGTTGTGGGGTGTATCAGACAGTCAAACAGATGCATTCATGGGTATATAATATCTCGACTTGGACATACTGTTTGGATGAATTTCCGTCCTTTAACAATGCAAATGCCATTCATTTACCTATTTCCTATTCCAAGTATACCCAAAATAATAACAAGGACATGCTTTGAAATAAATGGCTGTGCAAAACGACTGTGTGCATGAAGTTCAGATTTATACTGGCAAACACGGAGGAGCAGAAAACGGGTGCTCGAGTGGCACAAGATCTGACAAACTAATAGTTAGCAAAATCTTACATGTGTATACGGATCTCTCTCTCTCTCTTTCTCTCTCTCTCTCTCTCTCTCTCGAGTCCTGCTTTGTTTGAAAGCCCGCATGGTGATCGGATTTACTGTCTTTGCACTGTACGTAGAAGTAGGAAAGAGATGCCACAGGCTGTTAAATCTATCAGACTCAGAAATAGGTGTTGTGGTTAAATCCTGCATAATGGAAATCGTATTGCAGCGGAATGTAAATATTAGACCCATTTTCACCAACTTCTTTGCATGAATGGCTGGTTGAATTATAACAAAAGTTACGACATCCCCTGGTTATATTTAAATACATACTTTTAGATAATTTGATGATATTTGGTATGTACGTAGGACAAACCAAGTGTCGTGTTCAAGAATGGTAATTAATATTTACATTGCCTTAGTTTTCGAGTTACTTTCCTTTGGAATGTTTAGTTATAAAATTGTGTACGCTCGATAACTGTGGTACACTTTGAGATAGTTTGATGATACGTGGTTGGTATGTTGGACATTTTAAATAGGTGTCGCCTCTATTTGGAATATAGGGAACTGTGTAAACCGTGGATAAATGTAGAACTTATATATAGATGCTGAGTTCCCATTCATGACACACATGAAAACTAAAAGCGCTGCTGGAATATTTAGCTTTCATGATTCGATAAAAGCATTTAAAGTCTACTTTTAAGGACTGATTCAGACTGAACGTACTTGTCAACTCGTTTGTGCTAACTGCTATAAATATGCTGATATATATAATATATTTGGTTTCTGTCACACAATATGCTATTTTAAAGATTCAGAATTTAACAAACTTGTTAAACGTTGTTATCTGTTGAACAATGCCGTCTACAATAGACAAAGTCTCCCTGAGATAAGAAGAAAGATAGGACAATCAATGCCTAACACCCCAAAGCAGATCATACCCCAATCAGCTTCTTCTGCAAGCAGTACATTTAGTTTATGTTTTCAAGTGAAATGTAGAGATTTCTCGGTAAAATCGAAACCGATAATTTTACTTTGTTAAACAATGAAATTGCGGCATTTTGTTTGTGACTATTTCTTTCGTTGCATTGCTTTAAAATTAATTTGGAGACATTGCCTAGGTGCTAAACCATGTTTAATTAGTTTAAACATATTTTATTGCATCTAAACAAGCAATAGGGTCGGGCCACAAGTTCTGCCAACATTAGTTACGGCCCTCCCCTAACAGAACTTCATTACAGCAATATTCAGACACATGATAATGGCAAAGTAAACATGTAAGCACTACAAAAATACAGAAAGGTGATGGAGTGAAAGGTATAATAATGTAAATAATATACAAATCAAATAAATAATAAGATAATGGAATGGAATGTCATAAGATGAATTGTCATACTGGCCTTAGTGAACAGCAGCCTAATCGGTGAACCTTCTGGTGTCCTTGATAAAAGTTTGGACGGCTTTGAAAATAGTAACATTTTCTTCTGGTGTGAGATTTTCATTTCCAAACAAAAGTTTATTAACATTTAGTGGGTTGAAATTCCTCGTTGATCGAAACAGTGCAATTCGTTCATTGATAAAATGTGAGCATCTAAAGAAATAATGCTCTGCATCTTCAACTTCTTCAGAACAGCTGCATTAAGGACTTGATGACAGATGATTAATATATAGATCATAAGATAAATTACTACAGTTGTTTCTAATTCTTGCATGTAGGACTGAGATGTATCTACTACCAACTTTGTAGTATGTTGGAACTATTGAATTATTTTGTGTTTTTTTCAACAGATACTTAAAGCTAGACAAAGACGGTGAATTACGTAATTCTATGTCAAGCGAATTCCATGCCGAAATAGACGAAGGAATACATGATTTTCGGGAAATTTCTGTCCTGCAAAAGGGAACAGTAATATAATTGTTATTATTTCGTAAATTATAGGCATTTGTTTCTCCAACAAGCGGAGGAATTACATCAGACACATATGAAGGAACAAGACCATTAACTGATTTATACATGAAGATAAGTTTCTGCTGCTTCCGTCTTTCGATAAGTGACACCCACCCACTCTCTTTGTAAAGGTTATCTAAGGAAACTGATCTTGTTAAGCCTGTAACAATGCGGGCAGCTTCATTCTGAAGTTTTTGGAGAGACTCAATGTCTCTTTCTGTGCAGCCGTCCCATACAACACAAGAATACTCGATGATGGGCTGTAAGTATGAAAGGTATATTTGGTTTAGAGCAACACGACTAAATGTATATTTGAGTTTCCTCATTATACCAATAACTTTAGAAGCACTTTTAAGGATATTTTCAATATGATTATGCCATTGTCCATTATTGCTAAATGTTAAACCTAAATGTTTATGTTCTGTTACAAATTTGATATGTGTACCGTCAAAAATTAAATTTGGTAGTGATTCAATAACTCTTAGGGTAAAAAGCATTGCTTCAGTTTTAAGGGGGTTAAAATTGATTAGCCACTGAGCAGCCCAGCTAACTAACATACGTAAGTCGTGATTGATAATACCTTCAATGTCTTTAATGTTTGCTGCAGAGTAAAATAGTGAGCTATCATCAGCAAATAGACGTGTAAGACTAAGTAAAGATTCAGCTATATCATTGATATAAACCAAAAATAATAAAGGGCCAAGAACAGAACCTTGAGGAACCCCAGCATTAACTCTCCTCAAGCTTGATGAGCTGTTTCTTATAACAACTTTTTGAACCATGTTTCACCCAATTTTATGCCCCTGAACACGCTAAACAAGACCAAATTCACGCGAAATGGCTACGAAAAAGTTAATGTCTCGACGTAAATGTCGAAAAGTAGATAGAAGTTTAATTAATATGAATAAAAGGATAAAAGAAACAGAAAATTTGGGTTTTTTCTGTGTGAGGTCGAATTTTATTTCACTTATGAACACCAACACTTGTATTTTCACGAGTGGCGATACTCGTGAAAATACTACATGTACATTTGGTGTTCATTCGGTGAAATGAAATTCGATCTTACATTGTAAAGATCAAATATTTTCTATATCATACTATTAAAAGTGAAGGGGTAATTGTCCGAAAGGGCAGTTGTCCGGAGGAATAATCATCCGTAAGGGCAATCGTCAGGAGGAGCAACATGTGGTCACTATGTACCACCCCAAGGAATTTTACACATATGCGTGGATGCGCAGGCTAATCAAAATCTGTTATGTTAACTAGCTGTTTTGATACATGTAACATAAACGGACTTCTTCATGTCACGGCTCAAAATATACTTTCAAGGATTTAAAAGTATATTGATACAAATGAATATGAAAAGATAACACCGAAATTTTGAATCATGTACACGTCCACAAACTTTATTGCGGGTGGCCCTGGCGACCGCATTTATAGGAGTTATGCTTGTCACAATGACTTCATTCGGGTATACAATTAACGAGATCATTCGCTTCCAAACCGATTTCACCCTCAAATGAAATTATGTTTAAGCAAGTACGAGAATGAATCAAGACATTGAAGAATCAGCTTATAAGGAATTTGTGCGTCTGGTCATTAATATTTTCACAGATTTTGAGAAGTATCTTTAATGACATTAACCCTTATCCTGTTGTTCACGACATCCCCTACTTTTGCAAACAGTGTAGATCCAGATCAGATGGCTTCTGAAGAAGCTATATGATCTGGATCTTGAGATTAATCATGAAATATTTTCTACGGTCATTCTCTCCCTTCCGCTGATTCAAGAAGGGCAGTTGTCAGTTTCTGGCGAAAGAATGTGCACAATACTGGTAAACCGCTTGGAGGACTAAGCCTGCCCAGTAAACGTGTGGTTAGGTAAACTGACCGCGCTCGACATGACCCCATTGGGTTGACTGGGCCGTAAAACCTCAACACAAAAAAAACAATGATCTGGATCTGCACTGTTTGTCATTAACCTTGTGAATTTATATCAACAATCTGGATCAAGTAATCAAATTGGCTGAAAATTAGAAGTGGGTGTGGGTTCTTAATTTATTCAGCAGGATAAAGGTTAAAATGAAAGCATTCTGTTGTCGAACCTAGCTATAGCAGCCCTAGACTCCCTTATAGTCAAAATGTTGAAAAACTCACAGGATAATAGTAACTCTTAAGAATTAAAGCTCGACTTATTATTAATTTATGTACACATCAGAGGTGAATTTGACAGTTCGAAGTTAACCAAAACTCGTAAAACTTGAGTCTTTTAGCTTTGTTCAGTGAACACTGATACATACGCCATCATGTGCGGCATAAGCGTACGTGCATGTGCTGAAGAAAAACGACCTTCCAGCTTTTTGAAGAAGCTAATACTTGTTCACTTGACTATTCATAATCAGCTGATCATAAACTGCCTGTATCGAGGTAAAGAACCAACTTTGTTGCAAGAACGTCAACCTCAAACGACAGGAGACTATAAATCTGGAGGTAGGTGCTTTCTTTGTCAAATTAAAGGCTCCATATTCCTAAAAAATAGACAATTTTTCCAAGAAAGTTGTAATAAATTGAAATATAATATCAATACGATCATAAAATGTGGCATCTGACAGCGTGTAAAATTTCAATTACTATCTCGTTTTTTGAACTGGATCAAAAATGAAATGATTTTTATCGTATCTCTGAATTAATGTTGGTACCATAAATTAAGAGAAGCAACAAAAAAAAAATAACATCATTTCAAGGATGAGAGACAAATATAACTGAAATTTTACAGACTGTCAGATGCAACATTTTATGACTGTATTGATACCATATATCAATTTATTAAAGCTTTCTTGGATAAAAAAAAAATGTCTATTTTTAGCTCACCTGAACACGAAATGCTTTTATGTGAGCTATTGTGATCGCCCTGTGTCCGTCGTACGTCTGTCGTGCGTCGTGCGTCGTCAACCTTGTGCAATCTCGAGAGGCCACAGTTTTAATCCAGTCTTTATGAAATTTTACCAGAATATTTGTCTGAAAATTATCTCGAATGTGGGTCATGCCGGATTAAAAATTAGGTCAATAGGTCAAATTTTGTAAAAATTCAACAGGTCAAATTTTGTAAAAACATTGAGTGCACCCTTGAGGCCACAGTTTTGCTTTGCTTTTCGTTAAACTCTGCCTGAATGTTTGACTTGATAATACCTTGGTCAAGTTTGAATATGGGCCATATCGGATTAAAAAACTAGGTCACTAGGTCAAATTTCGTTAAAATCTTGTGTGCATCCTGAGGCCACAGTTTTGCTTCAATCTTCGTAAACCTCTGCTTGAATGTTTGACTTGATAATATCTTGGTCAAATTCGAACATTTGGGTCATGTCAGATCAAAAACTAGGTCACTACGTCAAATTTCATTAAAAACTTGTGTGCACCCTGGAGGCCACAGTTATGCTTCAATCAGCCAGAATGTTTGACTTGATAATACCTTAGTCAGGTTTGAAAATGGATCATATCGGATTAAAAACTAGGTCACTAGGTTATTTTTTTAAACATTGTTCATCCTCTACAGGCCACAGTTTTGCTTTAACTTTCTTCATAAGACTCAATCAGAATGTTTGACTTGATGATACTTTAGTCAAATTCGAATATGGATCATATCAAATAAAAAAGTAGATCACTACGTCAGATTTCTTTAAAACCGTCTTCTGTCTCTAGATGCCATAGTGTTGCTTTAATCACAATGAAACTTTACCAGAATGTTTGCATCACTAAAACATGCCTGTATAATTTTGACCCCCTTAAACCCCACTTTTATATAGTAAAACTGGGGTTGACAGGGTATACATTATTTTTCTTATTTCTGCTCAAATACATAGATTGTGGGTACTCGTTAGAACCGCCTCTCCAAGGCGATTCTAAGGAGTACCCACAATTTATGTTTTGAGCAGAAATACGAAAAATATCAGAGTTTTTTATCTGAAAATTTTCAGTTTTTGGAGGTGAAATTGTCTATATATTTGAATAGTCATGTTTTCGTAATGTCTTGATGATATTTTGGACAAGTTTGAAAATGGGTCAGGCCTGGTCAAAGAAAGGACACTTGGTCAGATTTCATTAAAACATTTTTCTCCTTCCTAGAGGCCACAGTTTTGCTTCAACCTTTATGAAACTTTACAATGATGTTTGACTTGATAGTACTTTGATCAAGTTCAAATTTGGAATATATCAGATAAAATGTTAGGCTGCCAGGTCAAATTTCTTAAAAAACATTTTCACCTTCTAGTTTTTATTTAGGTCAGTTTCTCAGTGATTGTTGGTCCTACAGCAGTAGTATTTGGCACTTGCAGACATCTTAGCATGGCCTCCTGAATGCAGTCATCTGTATTTGACCTTGACCTATATTCCACGGCCCACTGACTTAATTTTTGCATTTAGGTCAGTTTCTCAGTAACTATTGGTCCTACAGCCAGTGATACTTAGCACATGCATACATCTTAGCATGGCCTCGAGTGCAGTCATTCATATTTGACGTTGATCTATATTTCCTGGTCCATTAGGCATGTTACATTGTCTTACTTGTTAATATAATCATCTTAAATCTTGGTCAGAATGTTTGCTTTGATCATTATTGATCAAGTTCTCCAAGTGCTATGATACTCAGGTGAGCGTTACAGGGCCGTCATGGCCCTCTTGTTTAGGGATATGGAGCCTTTAATATAGCCTTCATCTCTCATATATAAAAAAGAAAACGAACGAGAAAGTCGGTAGGAATATTAGGAACAAAATGCAATAAGCGGTTTTCCATATACATATATGTCTTTGTGTTGGATTCGTTTTTCGTAGTTACAGATTTCGAAAATTGCATCACTGAAAACCCAGTATCATTTTTCGCACCTGATGTACGAAATATTTTATCAGGTATCATTTTTCGTCGTGGTATAAATTTTCGTCATATCAAGTCCATTTACTAGATCTTGTAGATATGTGTGCAGACATAATCAAAATATTCCTAACGGTTCCAGAGTTACTGTTATTTGTGCTAACTGTCACCTTTTTAGCTTCGGCGTTTCCAGGATTCAATAAAAATTGGCATTGGGTAATTAGTATCCCCATCCTTCCCACACCCTACCCCAGTCCCCAGTGAGAAACGATGTATATATTTTCATGTCAGTAATATTCTTTGAAAGCGTATCAACTCTCCCGTCTTTATTGCCTCCTCCGACGCAGGGTTTGATACATTGACAGTTGTTTATTTACTACAGACAGCACAAGTAAGCTCGCGCCCATCGACATAAGGCGGACACTCCAGAGACCCACATATGCCTTCTACAAAGTAAAACAATGCCCCATCATCGTTGTTATTACCGCCTACGATAGTATCTGGGTGGAGATCTAAGCAAACATACTCTGTTGCATGAAAGTCATGGCGATCAGCCACTAGATATCCATTGTATTCAAGTGTCCATCCATCATAACATATATTTCGGCCAGGAATCATGAGGATGCTCGCCCTGGGTGCTCGACAAACACAACAAGGTGCATCGTCATTTCTGAAAGGCTTTCCGAGAAAGGGTGCTTCGTTGTCCTGAAATTCGAATTCGACGCCATACACGCGCGCCCCTGAATCTTGGGCATCATTGTAATGCCCCCATACTGGATCCGGACTTAAGCAAATATAGTTGGCTGCAGAGCCCCTTTCTGTGTAACGTGATCCTGCGGCGTATCCTGAAAATATTCGTAGATATGGCGAGGCCTTATAAAACTTTGTTACTATATATAGTGCTGAGCAATTTCAGTCTTTAGATTACCGCTCTTGTACTTTTCTATAAAAATATGTTCTGAGTGTTCATTTGAATCGCCAAGACAAGTTGAGACAATTCAAATAAGCATCACAACATAATTATATTTCTTTTTGGAAAATCAGAAGCAAAACTACTCAAATAATAATAAGTACTATTTCCATTACAACATATGTTCCTAACGATGTTACAATTACTAAATGAAATTGCTGTTGAAAATAATCCTTAAACGCAGTAGAATTATATTTAAGAAAGGGTTGGATATATATTTTTTTCCTCATATAACATATGCTCTGGATGTTTGTTAGAATCGCTTTACTGAGACTATTCTAACAAATATACAAAACGTATGTTTCTTCAAGTATTAAATACATTATTCTTGCATAATTAACACTTCCTGAAGGTAGCTTCCAATCAAATCATCATTATAGAGATTTTTTTTCAACTGTATCTAATGTCGTTATAAAGAGGGTTGACTGTATTAGTTTGGTAATTACCTGAGTACACTAGTTCTGTTCCACTAGGACAGGTGTTTCTACCCCATCTAACGTATGTAGAACCTGAAATTTGGCAGACAGATAGACAAGGTAGATCTTTCTTTAAAAGTATAAGTGAGGAGATTGGGAACAAATAATGACGAAGACAATTCCAAAGGTAAAAACACCGATGCACAAAAAGACCTGCAACAGAGGGACCAACCTCGAACAGTTAGTAGGAAGCCTCAGTGTTGTACACAATAAATGTACCGTAGAAAAACAAATAGCAAACCACTCAGTTTGAATTATGGCAGACTAAATAAGTTTGAAAACATATAAAATATGCTGACTAACTAAACGTTTGTCAACTGTAAAGCATATTTCTTCGTTTACTAAATTCAATTTCAAGACTCCAGTTTCAATTTTATGTATACCAGGCTATTCTGCGGCGTCTGATCTGGGTCTGCGCTGTTTGTCAATTACCTCTTGGATAGTCTCCAGACTAAAATGGGTAAAATTATAAAGGGCGCGCCATGCGAAAACGTATCTTCGGTCATATGCGGACAGCGGTTCTTTTCGGTGTTAATTAGACCCATGATTTGGGTTACCCCGCTTACCGAATGCTGTAGACTTGGGATGTTTTACTCTTATTCATATTCGTCCGCAGATATTCTGCTCAATATGATTAAACTCTTATTTCGCCAAAAGTTTGAAGTTATCTTTAGTTTTATTAATTTATTCGCTATTTATTTGTTAACATCAAAGTGTTTAAGGCTCATTATGCGTGAATGCAGAACTTTTGCGGTATTAGCGTTAGCAGGGAACTATTTGTTAGGTATTGGAGTAGTTATTAGGTTGGTAGTAAAAGGAAAAAGGATTGTCGAAGTGGCGGCCTGGCAACCGCCCATAAAAAAGGATTTCGGACCATTCATTGGTCAATGTGTAAACACGACATCTGTGTCATACAAAATGGTACATATTGAATTGATTTATATTAAACGGGTACGAAGCGTTCATGCAACGTCGCATCAATGTCTTGACGTTGCATCGTCGTTGATGTGACGTTTTTTCCAACGTTGCATGTATGCTTGGTATAGTTTAGAATAAAATAGATAATTTTGTTGCAATAAGTTAACGAATGCTGCATCACTTATTCAGCAGACCCTCCAAGATAAGGCTTACTTGACCTGTTATCAGAATTTCCGTCGGCAAACTTGATTTCTAACAGCAGCTTGTCTACTTACATGCGCGATGAAAGAGTCAAGATATTTCGGGATGGTGAAGTAATAAACAAGATTTATCAGAAGACAACGCAGCTCGCCGGAATGGGATGATCCGGTACAACCTTAGGTTGGTGTGGACGGAATATGAACTCTATATCTACCTGCTGAATTCCATAGGTTGGTGTGGACGACATATGAAATCTCTATCTGACATACGTCAGCAGTCAGATACACTTTACAAAGCTTAACCACAGCTGTAAATGACAAAGTATGACCTGACCTTGACCTAGGCATAAGGTTAAACTGAGAAAGGGATGTGTGCTATTAAAAGGTCTTTCCCTAAGATAGATGTGGGCCAAATATTAAAGCGATATCTTGAATACTTAAGCAGTCGCAGAACTTAAACATGGTTTAAATTACAAAGTATGACCTGATATTGACCTATGCTGAAGGTGTCAAACTGAGGAAGGGGTGTGTACAATTGAAAGGTCTTACCCTCAGGTAGGTGTGTGGGCCAAATATTAAAGCGGTATTTTGAACACTTCAGCGGTTACACTATTCAAAACTTAAACGCAGACCTTAAATATGGTAAACTGACATTGACCTATATAGAGGGTCTAACTTGGGGATGGGGTATGCTATTGAAAGGTCTTACCCTAAGGCGTGTAGGCCAAATATGAAAGCAGTACCTTAAATGATTAAGAAACTATGCAGACATTTGAAATCTCAGACAGACGCCGACGCCAACGACTGGGTAATAACATAAGCTCTCTAGGGTCATAGTCCCGGCGAGCTAAAAATCACAGCCAAAATCCACATCGTAACTCCCACTCACCATAAGAATTCTGTTTTCACACCTCAGATGAAATTCGATCTCGCAACCGTCAGAAAAGCAGCGAGTTACTGTAATAGCGACGCTCTTCTAGAACGCTTATAACGTTTTTATGTTTGGAAAATAAATAAACATCCGTTGTGGGAAGCGTCCCCCGACGTCATGACATTGTTAGTAAAGGTTTGTGAGTTTTAAATACGTAATATAGGAGCTAACCAAAAAACTACACGAACATCTTCAAACCATTTAGAACAAATATACATAGTTTCAAAATGATCGATAGAAAATTCTAGAAGGACTTGCGCCCACAAGTTATCTATTCCAATTTTAATTGGACCTGGAAAAAAAACTAAGTCAAAACAAAGTGGAAAAAAAAACTTGACAAAAACTAATGGAAGGATAACCCCAAAACCACACGCACATCTTCAGACCATGTACAACAAGTAAGTATAGTTTAAAAATGATGGTTGGAGAACTGTAGAATTAGTTGCGCCGATAAGGTTTCTTAATACTTATCGAACCTAAAAAACAACATCAAAAAAGTAAAAAAAAAAATGATAAATAATGAAAAACTAGTAGGCGGAAAACTCTAGTAGGAGCAATTGCGCCCACAAGGTATCTATTCTACTATTAATCGAACCTGGAAAGAAACAAAGTCGAAAACGTAGAAAAGATTTATAAAAAAAATGGAAAGATAACTCCAAAAACCACGTGCACAACTACAGACCATGTAGAATTAGTATGCCGAGTTGCAAAATGATCGGTTGAAGACTCTAGGAGGAGTTGCGCCCACAAGGTATATATTCTAATACTAATCGAACCTGGAAAAAATACTAAGTAGAAAAAGTTTATAAACAAAAACAATGGGTGGATAACCGCAAATTCACATGAACATCTATAGACTATGTAGAACAAATATGCATAGCTCCAAAATGATCGGTGGAAAACTCTAGGAGGAGTTGCGCCCAGCAGGTATCTGTTTCTAACCTGGAAAAACAACTAGGTTGAAAAAATGTAAAATATATATATATATATATATATATATATATATATATATGGAAGGACAACCCCAAAACCACATGCACAGTTAGTCGAAAAAATAGGAAAAGTTGATAACAAGTAATGGGAGGATAACCCAAAAACCACATGCACATCTACAGTCCATGTAGAACAAGTATGCATAGTTTCACATTGATCAATGGAAAACTTGAGGAGAAGTTGCGCACATAAGGAATCTATTCTAATACGAAGTAATCTGACCTGGAAAAAAAAACTAAGTTGAAAAAATGTAAAAAAAAAAAATATAAAAAAATGGAAGGACAACCCCAAAACCACATGCACATTTTCAGACTATGACAAAAACACCCGCAAAGTTTGAAAAAGACCGGTTAAAAACTGTAGGAGGAGTTGCGTCCACAAACTACCCATCTCATTGTGTTTAAGGCGGATGAAATCTCAGATGGACGAAAGGATGGACGGACGGATGAAGCCATTTTAATAGTCCCCTTTGACTAGCGTCGGGGGACACAAAGAAATGCGAGTACTGCAATTATTGGATATGTGGTATTTGTTCATGCATGTTTTAATGTCATTTTGGGATGACGGGTTTGGCAATAATAAGACGTATTCCATGCTTTAGGTATATAACTGACATATCTGGAATAAGCATATTTTTACGCATAACAAGGAAATCTCTAGGAAAATTGGCACATGGCATAGTGTGCGTAATGAGCGCTACACCCGTATCTAATGTTTCGAACCATAGCGGTTAGATAAAACCTACTTTATACCAGAAGAAATGAAGGGATTGGATGCAAGTTATAACAATATAAGATAGTCCTCTCCCTAATAAAGAGCTCAGATTATGATAAAGAACACTGGTGAATACAGAATAATTGAGTTAACAATAAAAGAGAAAATTTTTAGAGTAAAAGTGTTATTTTTAATACGAGTAACGACAACAAGGTTTTTCTTATGCTACAGACATACGAGCGTAGGTACACGTATGCATATTTTATGAGTCAGATCTTATTGCGTAAATCTCCCCTTTTCCTTAATGCAATTTCAACCCCCGCCGGGTAGGTAACATTCTTTCGAGGTGATTGATCAGGAAATAGTTTCTATTGCTGTTCGCTCTCTTCCGTTGATTCAAGAAAGGCAGTTGTCAGTTCCTGGAGAAATAATGTGCACAATATAGGGATCAAACATGGTTTTTCATGCATTAACATAAGGCCGCGGTTTTCAACACCTCGCAAGGGACCTGACGAATGTTAATGCATTGAAAAAAAATCATGTTCGATCGCTATTATTGCATACAACTGAAAACATTTGGTACATTTCGAGTTATTTCTTGCACTATTTTGTTTCGCCTTTTCACTGATGTCTAGTCTGTCTCAAGACTCTATCTTTTCTGTCATTTTCTCTTCTCTTTTCAAAGGTATACAATCTAGTACAGCTGATAATGATTTCATAAGTTATGTCCCTTAGTGGAAAAGATAGAGTAAAACAGTGAAATGGGACTAAAGAGACAAATACAGCAACAGGAGGGGATAAAGAATGACAAAAAATAATGCAGAAACGACTGGAGCCAGTCTAACTGATGTCTCACGAACGTAATTTCCACGGACTATGCTCGTCCTAGGGCCGAGCAGTACACATCTCTTAACGGCAGCAAATCTGTGGCCCCGGTATGCTCATATTGACAGTTGCGTAGCCGTGCATTAACAGCGCGTGAAATGCCTTGTTAATACACGGCTTTTCGCCGGTTAATGCACGGCTGTTAATAACATGCGAGACTGCTTTTTATGCAATAATACCAGTTGATTAACCGCTTAGAGGACTAAGCCTGTCCAGTAAAAGTGTAGTTAGGTAAAATGAAAAGAAAATCAATATTAATATTAGCAATTATATTTAGAAAACAACATCAACCGCTTTCTTTGCACATTAAACCGTCTACACACAAAGAAATAATGTTCTGTATTTTCAACAGAAGCTACGCAGTTGCACCTTCGGGTTTACACGATATTTACTCTGAATAGGTCTGGATTTAACACTTACAGCGCTATGGGCAAATTCAGCATTGATGATATTTTTATTTTTATTTCCAGAAAAATAGGATTTGAAATTTCATGCAAATATTTAAGAAATCATTTTGCATGAAATGTCAAATCCTGTTTTCTGGGAAAAAATATAACAAAATTAAACTGTCGTCTGCTGAAAACTTTACCCGGCATGCATAGCTGTACGGTCAGATATCGAAACAATGGGTGCTGGAAAAACAAGAGCTCTCTATTGACCGTACTGCGTTAGCAGCACTTATCTGTCGTCTCTGGGCAAGTTCTTATTCATGTTTTCCCCAAGAAAATAGTCTTTGATATTTCGTGCCAACTTATATGAAATTTCAAAACCTGTTATTTGGAAAAATAAGAAAAGTATCAACTATTGCTAAGGTGCATGACCCGCCTAATTATTGCTAGTACCTCTACTAAGCCCCGGTCTTTTGTCATCTAGAGCGAGCTTGTTAATATTAATGTATATACAACATGTTATCAAAATGTTTTATATTATTGACGACCTATGGCTTTTCCATATTTTTTGGCCTCGGCGTTGGCTGGGTCAGTGAAGCCCACTGACAAGATCTTGTCGCAATCTACCTGAGTGCGAAAATTTATCAAAGTATTCTTTAGGTTAGAGTTATGGGCATTTTCGATAACAGTCACATTTTGGCCCCGGCATTCTCGGTCAAGGAAAAGTGGCATTTGGCAATCCCTTTGTCTGGATCTTGTCAATATTAATGTGTAAACAATATCTTATATTTAAAAAAAAAAGCCCATATGGCTGAAGACATTTTTTTTTTTTTTTTTTTTTTTTTTTTGCTTCAGCGGTGCATTGGTCAAAGAAAATTGGCATTTGGCAAGCCTTTCGGCTAGATCTTGTCGGTATCGCTATGGTCATGTTCAATAACCGAATACGGACGGACAGACGGACGGACGTACAGAAAGACAGACGAACATACATGGTGATTATAGGGCACCCTCGAAAGTCAATCTTTTTAATCGGTTGACTTTTTTTTGGGTCGTGCAATTTCCAAATATCGTCTGCTGAAATTGCTAAGCGTGTGAAGAAGCTTAATATAGTCTACGCCTTTGTGAGTAGACAACATACGGTTAGGTTGGAACACGGAAGTGAATCGATGGCTGATTCACAAAGCAGCATTGAACTTATGCGTGTTGATTACAAGTAAAACCCGAGACTAGATATAGCACTGAATGGAATGAAATATTACTTATTGGCACACACATATACAGGTTCTCTCCATTTGAGTGCACATTTTCGGCACACTGCACTTATGTAAATATTTTTAACTTTCACGTATTTTATCAAAGGTTAAGGGAAATAAAAAAAAAAGTCGGGGATGCATTGGTATTACTAAGATTAATTTATAGCATATTTGTGACAGCATGACAAACATTTGATATGCATCAAAGGCGTAGCTTTCATTAAAACAAACTGTCATGTATTATGGTGAACAAACAGGACAAGATCTCATTTAGATCTATCGAAATCACATTTTGCTTTTTTGGAACTCAGTCGATTCTGCCAAGATTTGCATGTAAAGAGCCCAAGACTTTTCCATATTACAATTGGCTATAAAATCCCGCAGAAAACTCGTTACGGTGTCAAGTCCAGTACTATCTGTGAATTAAGACTTTGGTCAAATACGTATGTACTAGTTTCCCTTGGTGCAGTTATTGGCTACCGGTACGATTTAGTGATAATGATTGTTTATATAACAATTTACATGAATTCCAGTCAGAACTATTTTGACCATATTTTACCTTGTTTGAATCGCTGTACAGTAATTAAAAGTTAAACGTCGTTTGAACTTACTGAAGTTAACTTTATATCGCTGATAAATTTATTCACTTATTCACTCACTGACTCACGCACTAACTCACTCACACACTCACTCACTTTCCCGCTCGCTCACTCGCTCGCTCGTTCGTTCGTTCTCTCGTTCGTTGGTTCGTTCATTCATTTATTGACTGATTCACTCACTCACACACTTTGTGTCTGAACTTATTTTCTGTTTTCTTACAATAAAAATGAAATCGTTTTGTAAGACATCGAATGTACATTTCATGAATAAATGAATAAATAATAGCTGCAGCGATTAATTTCCAACGCATAGAGCGACAGTGGGGTTTCTAACCATGCCATGTAGATTGGAAAGCTGATCTGTGTCTTCAACAATCACATTGTTAAAATCATGTAATGAGGTAATAAATAAATAAATAAAAAAATAAATAAAATTTCGCATGATACTGACACAATGTCTTAACGAATTATATATACAGAACTTAGAACATTTTCTGCCATGCTAATAGTTCTACGTTTGGATTTAAAGTAAACAAAATTAGGCGTATATGGAAGAAACTTCCCGTTTAGCTATATATGAGAAAGTTACATCATTGCAAACAATGGTACACTAACTTTATGCTCATACGTTACAAAAGATTCGCAAATGCTAATTTATGTATGTTGTTAAGGTCCAAAAACGAAGATTAGAGTAATTTGAATAAAATTCTTTAAGAAATTTAGGGATTAAAAGTAAAAATACCATGGGCTCATTGACGTATTTATATGATCTTTATACCTGGTTAAAGAGATTGAAATGAAATGCCCTTTCATCCTAGATGTTATAATTTAATGTCGGAGAATATATTAAATTGGGGAAGAAATTTATTTGTGTATTTCTATTCATTTTCCTATTAAACTGAGGACCGTATATAGTAACTGCCAATCTCCGGAGCGCTCGAAAATATTCGGAAAAGCCCGTGACTATAACGACTATTATGTCCTATGAAATTTATTGTGTGCGAAGCGTAGACCAAGCTTTTTTGTGAAAGCTTATACTTGTTAAATGATACCTTGAAATGTTTATTATTCGGCAGGTCTAGTATTAAGGTAATGTTGGTGTAGTTAAACAGTAAACAAAAGCTCATTTCGTGTCGCCCTGGCGAGCCGCATATATGGCAAGCTGCTTATCACATATAAAATACGGGAATTAAACCGAACCCGGCAGCGCAAGTCTTGACATAGTAGCTCATAAGCGCACAATATCTTTACACATATATTTTGCACAGTTTATTTCACAATCAAATCTCAACGTTTCGGTTAATTAAAGCCTTTTTTTTTAAGAGAGTTGTCCTTTCAATGCTACACCATCTTCTTATAAATACTGTCAACCATTATGAATAGAGATGTTATGCCCAACGTTGTCACGATGTCATAACATTCGATTACTCTCGCCAAGACGTCGTACTACCATTTGGCCAAAACTCGAGTAGCAGACTTTTTCAGCAATCAGACCACCTAACCTCAAAGCAAGAAATATTTATTAAAGAAGAACGTACCCGCAACTTTCCTTAAGGCCTGCAATTCATTAGAGAGGGATTGTACCTGGCTCGTAAGGTTTGAGATTATATGAAGCAAGTCTGTACTGCTGTGCATTACAATTCTTTTATCTATGGCTTGTGACGTCCCACCTGGAATTAGTAACAACAGCGTTGTTTAGATTTTTACAGGGTGCATACTACCATTGATTTTCAATACATATTTTATTCATTTTCGAAAATGTTCTACAACCCACAGTTGTTGTTTTTTTTTGTTTTGTTTTGTTTTTGTTTTTGTTTTTTTGTGGTGGTTTTAAGTTTACATAGTTGGCCTCGGTGGCTCAGTTGGATGCGTCGTCCGACTGGAGACCAGGAGATCGCGGTTTCAACCCATGCCCAGGTCGGCAACATTCTTTCGTGGATATTGATCATGAAATATTTTCTACGGTCATTCTCTCCCTTCCGCTGATTCAAGAAGAGCAGTTCTTAGTTTCTGGCGAAAGAATGTGCACAATGCTGGTTAACCGCTTAGAGGACTAAGCCTGCCCAGTAAACATGTGGTTAGGTAAACTGACCGCGCTCGACTTGACCCCTTTGACTGGGCCATAAAACCTCAACACAAACAAAGTTCACATAGTCAAATAGTCCATAGTTGGTACTTGCCTGACAGCAGCCTTCAAAACTATTCAAAGCAAGAAACAAACTGGTAGGCTGTGTCACATGTAATGAATTTCCGCCTCTTAAAAGTAACTAGCACATATCTTGCACAAGGTCATGGACGGTGCAAGGTAGACTGACACAAAACCGAGAGATAAGAAAATGAGAAATATTCTGCTATGTCCACCACAAAAATTAGACCTTGTGTCTCTAATACAGTATGATAAAACTCAAATCTCTTCAGTTAGAGCTAGATAGGAAAAGATAATTAAAAAAGGTGTTATGACAGGACGGAAAATATCGTCTGTCGACAGAAACACGTTTACTGAATGGACTGTGACCAGTCTAGGTGTACCCCAGATGATTTTCTACTTTCCATCAAAACAAACATGCCTATATAATTTTGACCCCCTTAAACCCCACTTTTATATAGTAAAACGGGGGTTTACAGGGATATACATTATTTTTCTTATTTCTACTAAAAACATAGATTGTGGGTACTCGTTAGAACCGCCTTGGCGAGGTGGTTCTAATGAGTACCACAATCTATATTTTGAGTAGAAATATGAAAAATATCAGAATTTTTATCTGAAAACGTTCAGTTTTTTTTTTTGTTGTTGTTTTCTTTTGTGATATTTTTAATATATTTGAATAGGAGTGTTTTCGTAATGCATATTCAAATCAACCAACCAAGAAATATCTACGGCAAAATTGACTGACCTATACATTTTGACCAATAAAAAAAAATCTTCATAAACAGATAACAAGAGGACCATGATGGTCTTATATCGCTCACCTGAGCAAACAGTTTTGCATACTTACTGTTGAAGTTTCAGCCAAGTTCACTGCTCTAAGATTTTTGTGTACATTTTATAGCCCTGCCCCCCATCCCTGCCCCCCACCCTCACCTCAGCGGTCATGTTTTTTTTTTAATGCATCATGACGACTTGAACTGAATCTTGAAAGAGGGCCACCAAAGGAACATTTCTGCCAAGTTATATTGAAATTGGTTTTTAAAGTGTTTTATATAGCTATAGAGCCTTACCCCCTAACGGCCATGTTTTTTGACGAATCATGACAGCTTTAACAAACTTGGTAGAGGGTCACCAAAGGAACATTCCTGCCAAGTTATATTAAATCTGTTCAGTGGTTTCTGACAAGAAGATTTTAAAAGTTTTCTATTTCGATATATAGGGAAATTAAGCCCCACCCCCTAGCAGCCATGTTTTTCACGAATTATGATTGCTTGAAGAATCTTAGTAGAGGGTCACCAAAGCAACATTCCAGCCAAACAATATTGAAATGGGTCAGGGGGTATTTGACAAGAAGAATTTTAAAGTTTTCTATACAGCTATATATGGAAAATAAACCCCGCCCCCTGGGGACCATGATTTTTGACGTATCATGACAGCTTGAACAATCTTGGTAGAAGGCCACCAAAGCAACATTCCTGCGATGTTACATTGAACTCAGTCCAACTGTTTCTTACGAGAATATTTTTAAATTTTTCTATATAGATATATAGAGAAAATAAGCCCCATCCCCTAGTGGCCATGTTTTTTGACGAATCATGACGGCTTGAACAATCTTGGTAGAGGGTCACCAAAGAAACATTCTTGCCAAGTTAAATCGGTCCATTGGCTTCTGACAAGATGATTTTTTCAGTTTTCTATATAGATATATAGGGAAAATAAGCCCACCCCCTGGCAGCCATGGTTTTGATGACTCACGATTACTTGAATAATCTACGTAGAGGGTCACCAAAGAAACATTTCTGCCAAGTTATATTTGAAATCGGTCCAGTGGTTTCTAAAAAGATAATTTTTAAAGTTTTCTATATAGAAATATAGCGGCCATGTTTTCTTGATGAATCATGACTGCTTGAACAATCCTGACAGAGGGTTACATAAGAAACATTCCTGCAATGTTATTTTGAAATAGGTCCAGTGGTTTCTGACAAGAAGATCATTAAAGGTTTCTATATAGATATATAGGGTAAATAAGACCTGGCCCCCTAGCGGCCATGTTTTTTTGACAAACCATGACGGCTCGCACAATCTTAGTAAAGGGTCACCAAGGAAACATTTCTGCCAAATTATATTGAAATCGGTCCAGTGGTTTCTGACAAGAAGATTTTTTCAAGTTTTCTATATAGATATATAGGGAAAATAAGCCCCGCCCCCTAGCGGCCATGGATTTTGACAAATCATGACGGCTTGAACAACCATGGTAGAAGGTCACCAAGGAAACATTTCTGCCAAGTTATATTGAAATCGGTCCTTTGGTTTCTGACAAGAAGATTCCTGGCGGCCGTGGTTTTTGACGAATCCATATGGCTTGAACAATCTTGGTAGAGGATCACAAAAGGACCATTTCTGCAAAATTATATTGAAATCGGTCCAATGGTTTCTGACAAGAAAATTTTTAAAGTTTTCTATACAGATATATAGGGAAAATAAGCCCCGCCCCCTGGTGGCCATGTCTTTTGATGAATCCAAATGGCTTGAACAATCTTGGTAGAGGATCACCGAAGGAACATTTCTGCAAAATTGTATTAAAATCGGTCCAGTGGTTTGTGACAAGAAGATTTTTAAAATTTTCTATATAGATATATAGGGAAAATAAGCCCCGCCCCCTGGTGGCCATGTTTTTTGACCAATCAATATGGCTTGAACAATCTTGGTCTAGGATCACAATAGGAACATGTCTGCAAAATTATATTGAAATCATTCTAGTGGTTTCTGACAAGAAGATTTTTAAAGTTTTCTATAGATATATAGGGAAAATAAGCCCCGCCCCCTGGCGGCCATGTTTTCTGACGAATCCATATGGCTTGAACAATCTTTGTAGAAGATTACCAAAGAAACATTTCTGCAAAATTATATTGAAATCGGTCCAGGGGTTTCTGACAAGAAAACTTTTAAATTTTTCTATACAGATATATAGGGAAAATAAGCCCCGCCCCCTGGTGGCCACGTTTTTTGACGAATCCATATGGCTTGAACAATCTTGGTAGAGGATTACCAAAGAAACATTTCTGCGAAATTATATTGAAATCGGTCCAGTGGTTTCTGATAAGAAGATTTTTAAAAGTTTTCTATATATATATATATATATATATATATATATATATATATATATATATATATATATATATATATATATATATATATATATATATATATATATATATATAGGGAAAATATGCCCCGTCCCTGACGGCCATGTTTTTTTACGAATCCATATGGCTTGAATAATCTTGGTCCAGGATCACCAAAGGAACATTTCTGCAAAATTATATTGAAATCGGTCCAGTGGTTTCTGAGAAGAAGATTTTTAAAATTTTCTATATATAGATATAGGGAAAAAATAGCCCCGCCCTCAAGCGGCCATGTTTTTTGACGAATCCAAATGGCTTGAACAATCTTGGTAGAGGATTACAAAAGGAACATTTCTGCAAAATTATATTGAAATCGGTCCAGTGGTTTCTGAGAAGAAGATTTTTAAAGTTTTCTATATAGATATATAGGGAAAATAAGCCCCGCCCCCTAGCGGCCATGTTTTTTGACGAATCCAAATGGCTTGAACAATCTTGGTAGAGGATTACCAAAGGAACATTTCTGCAAAATTATATTGAAAGCCGTCCAGCGGTTTCTGACAAGAAAACTTTTTAAGTTTTTAGTTAAAAATCTAATTTTAGCCCCTGTGACCTAGATATGCAATGGACCGGAATCATTTCAATAACTTTGAAAAAGGACCAACCAAGGATCATTCTTGTGAAGTTTAGTTAAAATCAAACTAGTGGTTTAGGAGGAGATGATGTTTAAAGATTGTGGACGGACGGACGGACGACGACGACGACGGACGGTGAGTGATCACAATAGCTCACCTTGAGCCTTCGGCTCAGGTGAGCTAAAAAAAAAACCCAAAACATCTAATTATTTATTATGGAGCAAAATTCCATCAAGAAAACAGGCCTATATAATTTTGACCCCCTTAAACACCACTTGTATATAGTAAAAATGGGGTTAACAGGGGTAGACATTACTTTTTCTTATTCATGCTCAAAAACATAACTCTAGGGTACTCGTTATAACCGCCGCGTCAAGTCGGTTCCAACGAGTACCCAAACTCTATGTTTTGAGCAGAAATAAGAAAAATATCAGTGTTTTGGTGTGTTTTTTTATCTGAAATTTTTCAGTTTTTGGAGGTGAAATTTTCTATATATTTAAATAGGTGTGTGTTGGTGTTATACTGTATATTTTAGCAGTTCGTGAGCTTTAATCTGTTGGGTACCGTATTCGACCTAATAACCACACCGTGTGCTTAGGTGCACGGGCTGTGATCGGAGGACTACGAAATAGCAAAATGGCTTGACTGTGCGCATTATATATATATATAACATGTGGATAGGAGTATAACACTATTTCTTGTTCATTCAAAACAGTAGTTGGCAGATCAGTCTGCACCTAGATTTCAAAGGACCCCTCTGTGATTTCAAAATCTGTTACCGAAATGACTTGCGAAATGACTTTCAGATTAAACGTCTCTCTGGAAGTGGGGTTCGAAGCAGTACGGGAGTACACCTAGTTGGCCGCTTCCTTGTAAAACGTAAAATTAAAATATTACATTTTGCGTTGGTATTAACACAAAATAAAGGAGATTCACGTGAAATATCAAATTTTATTTCCCCTGAAACAAATATATATATATATATATATATATATATATATATATATATATATATATATATATATATATATATATATATATAAAGAAATACAGTGTAGAATGTTGTCTGCTACATTTTGGCTTAGCGCTTTAAAGGTTAACCCACTCACACGAGATAGTTCTCTGTGGATGATATTGATATTATCCTCACCGTTCACGTGGCAATACATTTTATTTCAGACAAAACACTCAGCTTTACCGGCATAAGAATACAGTAAAAGTGAAAGTATGGCTGCAAAAGACTTGTTTTAGCTGCAAAAGACACAGTCCATGAGCAGTGTCTCTTAACAACAACATCTGAACGGGTTTTTTTACGTATCAACAGGCATGCGGTACTCTGGATTTGTACACATTTTAAGACAAGTTTAGGTGAGGAGTTTAGGTGCCTCTGTATTAAGAGTACATATGTTAACCCCGAACAGACAGGTACAGTGGAACCTGTGTAAGAAAGCCACCTTTGAGATTGACTTTAGTGGTTGGTGTGGAAAGATGGCTGCCTTATAAAGGTACATGTCATGTAATTTTGCTAGCAAAATTACATGACATGTAAATTTATAAGACAGACACCTTTTACACATCAACCACTATTTAAAGTCAGTCTCAAAGGTAGCTGTCTTACAAAGGTTTCACTGTAGTACCTTGGATTTGTACACATTTTAAGACAAGTTTGTTAAGGAGTTAAGGTGTCCCTATACTAAGAGTACATATGATAACCCCGAACAAACAGGTCTGAGCAAATAGTTTAGACACAGATCAGACGTAATAGAACACGGTGTCTGATCATTTAAGGTCATGGCAGTCACTGTTTACCACCCAACCAAGACATTCAGACAGTCCAGAGACTGGTAAAGGTTAATGAGTTAAGGTGCCCCAATAATGAGAACTGTCTCCTTAGGGGACGGTTTGCATGAAACATCAAAGCCTTTTTTCTAGAAGAATTAAGGAAAATATCGATTTGACATCTGTGGAATTAGTCCAGAGAGTGGTAAAAGTTAATAAGTTAAGGTGTCCCAATATTAATGGACAGTATTTGCCGTAAGCATTCGGAAAGACAGGTCTGCGCAAATAAAGTAGACTGTGATGATACGTCGCGGAATGCGGCGTCTAGTCAGGGTCTAAACTATTTCCCACTCATCCAGCGAGTTTTAGACACAACAACATGTAGTAAATTATATTTTCTCAAATTAGAACAAGTATGGTAAAGAAATAAAGTATCCATCTACTTAGATTTTGTTTGTTTGTGTTGAGGTTTTATAGCCCAGTCAACCTAATGGGGTCATGTCAGGCGCGGTCAGTTTACCTAGCCACACTTTTACTGGGTAGGCTTAGTCCTCTAAGCGGTTAACCAGTATTGTGCACATTCTTTCGCCAGAAACTGACAGCTGCCCTTTTTGAATCAGCGGAAGGGAGAAAATGACCGCAGAAAATATTTCATGATCAATCTCCACAAAAGACTGATGCCGACCTCGGCGGGGGTTGAACCCGCGACCTCTTGGTCTCCAGTCGGACGATACATCCAATTGAGCCACCGAGGCCGGCCCAACTACTTAGATACAATACGGTATTTTAGAACAAGTATTGTAAGGAGTTGAGATGTCCAAACACTTAGATAAAAATGCGTTATTTTAGAAAAAGTATGGGGTTGAGGTAATTGAATAATTAGGTTAAATACAATATTTTAGAACAAGTATGGTAAGGAGTTGAGGTGTCCAAATATTTTGGGTAAATATGGTGAAAACATTTACTATAGTTAACTACAAAAAATATCCTTCTTACTTTCAGTTTGCTTTCCGGCCACAGATTCTGCATTATTCCCGAAGGAGACAATCGCTTCAGAAGAGATTAGAAATATTAACCAGTACATTGTCCCCATGGCACCACAGTAAAATTTACTTCTCTCTCTTATCCCTCAAGATGTTTCTTATCTAATTTGTGTTTCTATCTAAGTCATGTAAAAAGAACTGCGGTTAACGTCGTGGATAATCCAATACGCACATGCACAAGCTGCTCAAGGCTATCACTTGCTGCCAGTAGTCAAGGCGAGTATTCAGTGGCCAATATTCTAGTAGGCAAAGTTGAATACACACTGCAGTGTGCCTTTATTAATGGGCAGAAATGAACTGTGTCTACAGTTTGAATGATGTATTGTTAAACCCGCTTTTCTCTTGACCTAATTTTTTCTGGTTTGTTAAGGAAACAAGAACAAACTTGGAATGAGAGTTGTACTGGAGTTGGTTTACAGCCCAGTCTTGCGAGATTTGTAAATAACTCTCGTACAACTATCGCAAAATTGTGTTTGCCAGTATGTTACCTTATAAAATAATCAAACACTGAATGTGGAAAACCTTTTTAGATATAGACTATAATTCTTATTGTTGTTATGATAATACGTATCTAATAATCATATTATGATAATTATTTGACATTAACTGACCATAACATTTACTGGACGAGCTTCTTGTGTTGTTGGGAATGGGCTATGGCCGACGTGGACGATTGATATACCACTGGTTTGATATACCACTGGTTTAAAGCCGGCCTCGGTGGCTCAGTTGGATGCGCCGTCCGACTGGAGACCAAAATGTCGCGGTTCAACCCCCGCCGAGGTCGGCAACATGGAAATTGATTATGAAATATTTTCTACGGTCATTCTCTCCCTTCCGCTGACTCAAGAAGGGCAGTTGTCAGTTTCTGGCGAAAGAATGTGCACAATACTGGTTAACCGCTTAGAGGACTAAGCCTACCCAGTAAACGTGTGGTTAGGTAAAATGACCGCGCTCGACATGACCCCATTGGTTTGACTGGGCCGTAAAATCTCAACACAAACAAAACCACTGGTTTAGCCTGCCCCCTTACCGCTCGACCACGTATCCTCGGTTCGTGTTGATGAGGTCAGTCACTGTAAAAGGTCTTGAAGAGTCTCGAAGAGACCTAGAGTCCGAGTTATGTTTTTATGTGTTCGGTACTCTATGGGCAACCTTTACAGATTTTACTTGACTTTACTGAAGCTGACGTTAAGTGCCGTATGCTGGTCGTAAAATGTATCCCCTACTTTATCAGGGTGCAGTTTTTTATTTATTTTTTATAGGTTTATTTATTTATTTATTTATTTATTTATTTATTTATTTATTAAAAATATATTTTGTCTTGAAATCATTTAGCCAATTCCGATGTCCTGGAAAATCAAGTTCTGCTTAAGCCAGTTCAAGGGGGTGTGCAAACTAGCCTGCAAACTACTAGTACATGTCCACCATTCGAAGAGTCTCGGTGAAACCGAGATGATATGGACAGAAGAGACGTTCCAAATCCTCGATAGTGTGCAGAAAATCTTTCTCTTGAAACTGATCAGCGGGCGGTCTGCTAACAACCTGTGTTAGCTCTACCTGCTTCATATTGATTTAGATATAGTTAGACAATGCTGTTGAAGTGAATCTATAATAGTGACCAGTCGCAAAATTGAGACCTCTCCAAAATTAAAGAGCAATAAAATTAATTTAACTTTTGTCTTATTTTTTATTTTATTTTATAAAACTTCATTTTATTTATTTGTTTATTTACCTATTTTTCTGTTCCATTTCTAGCTTGTAAGCAGTGGGGAAAGAACTAAAAGTCCTGATCACATGTAAGATAAGCTAAATCTAACATATTAGTCGTGTAAATTGTACTGGACATGTACAAGGCGGTTCTAACGAGTACCCACAATCTATTTTTTAGCAAAGTAAGAAAAATAATGTATACCCCTGTAAATCCCAGTTTTACTATATAAAAGTGGGGTTTAAAGGGTCAGTATTATAAAGGCATGTTTTCGTGATGGATTAGATATCTGTGGCACTAGCGTGTATAGGCCGCTGGCCAGTTATGATTTACCTCCACCAACCCCAACCCCCAGGGGGAATTTTGTAGACCATGTTTTTCTTATAGCCTATTATCTTGCAAGTATTTTGCAGCATGTTAGCCACCTGGTCATGGGAGCGTTACCCAGTGACAGCCTGTTACAATCGTTACCCCTACAAAAATTATAATACAATAGGAAACTATTAAACCTATGAGAATTGAAGCAAAAGTAATTATATGATCCAACCAAATATATGACGTTACAGAACAGTCCATAAGCTACAAAATACGATGTTTGAAAATTATATCTGGCCTTACATGACGAGTTGCCCAACAATTAATGCAGGAGTGTGTTCTTTTCGAATCTCAGAAGACCCTCCCAGGTACCCAAGTTCCAAATATGGATGCTGTGTAATAAGTAACAGTTGCGATATAAGCATTTGAAAAACTTTAACGCAGTGTGACGGGAATGGGAACAGTAACGGGAACGCAAAAGCTGACGACTGGGGTGACTACAACAGCTCTCCTTGCATTTCATACAGGCGAGCTAAAACCACTTAAATAGAGAACTTGACATGACAAAAAACTATTATAACCCTTGTATAATTTGTATGCTGGGGTATAAAAAAAATACCTTTTGCAGCGACCTGGTTGACCCTTCTCTGTCCTATTCCCTATACATGTATCTGATTGTAGGTCAGAGGTCACCTCTGCTTGCTTCAATTTTGATCTTACTTTTTCATACAGCTATAAAAAGAAGAGTTACAAAGGACCATGAAACCCTGACCTGCTGTGGGAATGCTATATAAACTGAAGCAAATCTATGAGGCCTAAAAACATTTCTGTTTCCGATTTCCCGACTAAGTGGTAAAAATATATGCCGACTGTATCTCAACAATTTCCATGTTATCTTGGGTCTTCCAGGCCCATGCTTTCCCTCAACCTGTATGTGAAAGGCTGTCTTGACTGCACCATTGGAGTGTTCAACATGTCCATACCAGCGGAGCCTTCTCTCCTTCAGAATGAGGTCCAGATCCTCAATGCCACGCCACGCAGGTAGCTCATTGGACCTGCTGGTGACAATGTCTTGTCTGTACAAGGTGTATACATGTGGATCCATTGCTAGATAGAGTGGCAGACAGATGGATTGGTGATACAGTGGGAGAAATCTTCTGCGCATCACCTAGCTGTGCAGATGACATGACTCATGCCAGTGATGATAAGCAGGCCCTTCAATCCCTGATAAGTGAGTCCGAGGATTATGCAGGTAAGGAAAGGTAGTTGATTCAGCCAGTTAAGAGTGTAGTTATGCACATCAAGTCCAGGCGAAAGAAAGCAACAGACGTTAAGGAAGATTCATGGTTTATCAATGGTAAAAGAATGCCAATCGTGACTGAAGCAGCGCATATGGGTATTTTACAGTCCTCAATCTCCGATGAGATCTGTGAATGAAAATATAAAAAAAGCTAGACGCACTCTATATAATATAGTCTTATGGTCCCTGGATTACATGGTTATAATGGGCTTGACCCAGAGACATCAATACAGTTTTATCAAATTAATGTTCTTCCTACTTCGGTGTATGGGCTGCAAGTCATGTTGCCAGAGCAGAGATTCCTTGAGACATTGGATAGATGTAATAAGAAATTCCTCAAGCATATTCTCTTGCACTTCTAACAGCAACAGCAGACCCTGTTATTTATATCCTTACTGGCTCTATACTTTCGGAAGGAATAATACATAAGTGTATTTCATTGTTCGGTAATATCTGTCGTCTGCATGATACCTCGGTTGAAAAACAGACGGCGAGGAGACAACTGACGGTTAAGAGAATGGATAGTGGAAGCTGGTATATCACAATCAAGAGAATTTTGGTCAAATATGGACTTCCAGAGCCAGTGTATCTTCTGAATAATCCACCAACGAATGCGTGGAAAAGTCTAGTTAATAAGCAGATTAATTTACTTTGGATTGACAATATTAAGAAGTGTGCTGGGCTTTACTCGAGTCTGCAGAATCTCAGTATAGATGACAACACGTGTGGGAAGATTCATTATTTGATACAATCAACTAGACAGATTAGAGAAATTCACCATATACGCAGAAAGTTGAATATAGCCATTGGAACTTATATATTGCAAACAAATCGGACGTCGTTCAATCAAAACCAAGTGGATCCAACATGTATGGTGTTTAAGAACAGCAAAGAGACTGTACAACACTTTCAGCAAGATTGTACACACGTTAGAAAACCTATCATGGACTCTATACTGGAAACCTGAAGAAGCTTTTGTACACCAGCTAACAACACTAATATTCTGATGCACATAATAGCAGATTGTAGTGCCTTGAGAGACATTAAAACTGGTAAAAGAGAACACATGAACATTGAATTCCATAGTATAAAGCTTTGCTTTGCTCTTGACAATGAACGCTATAAAAGACTATTATTTGTTCCCCTATTTAAGAGAGCTGTGAAACCTAAAAAGGCATTCCGTGGCCTACCCCAGCAGGCACCCACTAACCTTATTTAATCTAGAGATTTTTAGAGAGAGTTTCAAGGCTTTTAAAGACCTGTAAAGTGTAAATACATGTAGAGACCTCATAAACTGTAAATATGGTGATGGACAATACATCATTTTAGCCTTTAGTCCATGCGTGTTAATGTCTTTAAGAGGTGTCCCAACACTTCGAAAATTTATGTACAATAACAACAACAATTTGGCTGGACTCTTACAAGCCCGATCCAGCGCATTAGTGTAGGTTTTTTTTGTTGTTGTTTTTTTCAAAGTGTGCAGCCACATCGCGGGCTGAAATAAAATAAAAGCCGCTTAACACAGCGCCCCTTTATTATGGGTACTCAAAAACTGTCAAATGTGTGGTAAGAGAAGTCAAAATATGTAATATGACTTGAAAAAAAAAAGGATAGAAAAAAACGTGGCCGAGCTACCTATCATTTGGCGAATTAGTGATGAAATTGGAAACAGAACATTTTTTTTCTAGGCCTCATCATCAAGCTAGAACACTGACATTGGGGTATTGCCGGTATAGCAGTCTTTGCTGTTCCAAATCTATAATGCAGCATTATGAACAATCCGTCATTTTTGAAATCTTCTGTTACACAAATCATAGCTAGCACGGAGCTCCATAATTATTGTCGTGGTACTTGAGGCTATATGAAAATGTCAAACAATCATTCACAGTGAATGTTTTTAAGCACTTTGATATTTCATCTAGGCCCATCTACATGCTATGGCAGTTTTGTTTTTCTATCTTCTTCAGTGTGCAATATTTTTTTTCTTACGAGATGTCATTTGAAACAAATTGTAGATGACGCACGACGGACGCCGGATACAGGGTGGTCACAATAGTTCATCCCAAGCATGCTGTGCTCTGACAGGTGAGCTAAAAATGAAAGTCTATTCCGGTAATTGCCAGTGTGTTCTGGTGTTTCGGTGTGTACCGGTATTTCTATGTATCCTTTACCATTTTCATTTGAAAAATAAGATTGTGCAGTTGATGGCGTGTCCTCGCACATCTCTACATTGCTATGTTACCAGACTTGCTCTCGCACTCCCTTACTTTAACGAGGAGATCATGTAGCCAGGCTGTGGAATTATCAAATTTTATTACTTGTCCACAGACAAGTAAATGGTCAAAATCCACTTCTCCAAACAAACTTTGCATGCCCAAAAATTGGCATTTTTTTCTTATTTCTCAAAACCATGTATAAGCTGGTAAGCTGGTAAGGGTTTGCAAAAACACAACATAATTTTTGAGAGTACGCAATGATCTGTGCGTCCGTGACGTCGTCCATCCATCTGTCTGTCACACTAACTCCTCCTAAACCATTGGCTGGAATTTAACCAAACGCTACACCAGGGCTGTGGAATTACCATGCCCGACTTGTCCAGCTTGTCCAATTTTCCTGAGGACATTTAAGAAATTCCAATTTACTTGTTCTTGGACAAGGACTTCTTAGCTCTATCTGGATTTCATAACACTAGCTATGAAGAGTAACCAGATTTCGATATATATTTTTTTCTTATTTGTCAAAGAAACCATACCTTGTGGGTACTAATTAGTAGCGCCTCACTGAGGCGGAATAGTATTGGAGGGCTGAGGGTGGGGAGGCAAATGACTAAGGGTGAAAAATATGGGCGAAAGATCTTGGGGGCGAAACGGCTTGTTACCGTTTGTTTTCATTTTGAATGTTTCTTCAGACAGCTGAAATAGGAATATTTTAATGGTTTATGCCAGCTGTATATCAAGTAGCAGGTAGTCTCTTCAACTAGACCCCTGTTTTTTATTTTTTTTAAAGACAAATATGTTTTGTTGTTTTTTTTAACTTTGTTCATCATGTTCATTTTAGGCTTATACTATGAGGTATTTTGTAGTTATTTTTCAAACTCAGATTTATCGTTTCAAGGAGTATGAAACCAACAGACCAAACATTCTCTAGGTTTTTGGATTTTTTTTTTTTTTTTTTTTTCTATAATCTTCGGTAAATAATCAATTTCATTGTTACACAGCACAGGTCTATCAAATACAGAAATAAATTTTATATGGCTAGCTGAAGCGTTAACAGAAATGTTATAGAATTTTACGATTCATATATTTAGTATGTTTCTATAGTAGAATAGATAGAAAAATGAAGAATAATAACAATGTTCAATATCTATAGGAATGTACCAACAAGTAAATACTCACACTGCCCAATGCACATTCCCAAATTCAAACATTGTATATAATACAATTAGCAGATTTTCCATTTGTATGCACTGGTTGTAGGAGAACTAGCATTTACTTGTCAGTACATTTTTATAGATTATGGACATTGCCTTTATTATTCATTTTTCTACCTGTTCTATTTTTAGAAACAGAATAAATATATAAGGTAAGGCTGGCCCAATTAATCCGATAATCAATTACCGGTAATTGATCGATAAATTCCACAAAAATGATTATCAGTACTGATTTGCTTATAATCGATTAATTGATTTCTGTGTCTGTTACATTAAAGTATTTATCCTAAGGATTTGAACACCGCAACTGTTTGTTCTAAACTTTTACCAAGTATGATTTACTACCGATTTTTGTCTAAAAATAGGTGGATGAGAGCCAAACAGTATAGACCCAGTTGAGATGCCACATTCTGCAAAGTCTCATCTGGTTCTACACTGTTTGCTCAGGCCTGTCAGTCCGAATACATGTGGTAAATTATAACATATGGTAAGAATCTTGCTCAGAAGTAAGCTAGAAAGGTAAGATTATGATCAAGTCTTCACTGATTGCTAATTGATAATCAATCAAAATGGCAAGACTTATAATTGATTATCATTTTAGCCATGATAAGCCTACACAAATATGAGCCCTAGGAACAAAAATGTTCTGTTTCCGATTTCATCATCAATTTGCCATAGGGTCGGAAGGTCGGCTACTTGATTCTCTCTCTCTCTCTCTCTCTCTCTCTCTCTCTCTTATATTTTTTTCGTCAAGTCAAATTACGGTTGGTGATTTGTATTTTTTTTTCTTTTTTATGGAATCTTAAAATATTTCTACTTCTCTTACCAACCATTGGACAGTTTTTGAAAACAGATGATAATGGGGCGCTGCGTTAAATGGCTTTTACTTTATTTTAGGTCGAGATGTGGATGCAGGCTTCAAAAGGTGCAGCCAGATATTGGAAATAAATAAAACAAGGATGAAACAGAAAATATCCGAAAATTGGTACGGCTAAATTTATGTAACAAACATATATAAAAAAAAAACGGGACTGTTCGAGATAGTCGCGTTATTTTTTTTTTTCTTTGTGTGCCAAAAAAACATAGTTGACATATTTGTTTGACAGTCGATCGGGAAATTGGAAACAGAGCATTTTTTAGGCCTGAAAATCGTAAAATTCAATATTTAAAAGTTTCCGTTATAGCTTCTGTTAGCAATACATAATTTAATCTGTATTTGAAAGACCTGTGTAACAAAGACATTGCATGATTGTTTATTGATGTTTAAAGAAAAAAAACTTCAAACAAGAAGAGAAAGAAGAGAATGTTTGGTCTGTGGGTTTCATACCCCATGATAAGATAAATCTGTTTAAAAAAATAATTACGATCTAAATGTCCTGTCTCTTGGATGATATTTATTTAACACCTGATAGTATAAACAAAGTTAAAAACATACTGCTACCGAGGATGGAAAGTTTGCTCTCTGTCATGGGGTTCCAGTCTCTGGGTTTTATACCCAACGCCTTCAGCACTTGTATACTGTAACCCATCTGACGACCCCTTCGGAGTGACAGATACATGTAGCCTGGACTCCGTTCACCTAAGGTTCAGCAATTCTGTTATCATTTTTTTATTGCAAGAATGATTTTCTGTACATATATTCTATACATTTGACTAAATTACTATGAGAATCTTAAGATTAAAAAAAATAAAACTCGCATCTTTACATTCTCCAATCTACAGAAAATTAAAGGGGCTGTTTTGGACATGTTCTCATCTCCGTTCACTCAAATTTCTTTGATTATCACAGGCAACCAAATTCAATCTACGCATATTATATATAATCACTATTTAATTTAGACTAAAACTGTTCTAAATTGTTGATACTATTTCTGTTCATTCACATGCATGTCGCTGGTGGGGTACCCCCTAAATATTTAGCATGTTGTGACAGATTTTGATTTTTATGTCTAATATTGTAAGTAAACATTGATTTTCTTCAAAATCAGCTATAATGTTAGTTATTTCTTATTAGTTTTATGTGGCATTAATTTAAGAGATTTATTTTCATGTTATTCTAAGAAGAGGGTGAACGGAGTTATGGGGGTTGAACGGACTTATGAGAATAGGCCATAGATAGATAGTGTTAAATAATAATGTTGTTATCCTAGACTACTAGGGATCTTGCATAATAAAAAGATACAGCATGCTTCTGGAGAAGTGAACAAACTGCCAAATATTTGTAAACTGCGTTAAAAAACACGGCTCCAAGATACTAGTAAATCAAATAAACAAACAAACACCAGACCACAAAAAATATTTCTATCGTTCTGTCCCCACGCCACCGGAAAAAAAAACATTGAAATCGACTTGTTTCTCATTTGTTCACGTCATACCACATTAAAAACACTGAGGAAAGGATTCATCATGTTAAGTGATCGTCTGTTATTTTTAAATGAAGATATATTTTCATTAAATCGTTATTTAGTAAGGTCACGAAAACATGTAACGTTGCAACAGGAAACCTAAAATCCATAAACAGGCACCGAGGCGCATGAACATGTTATGCTCTGGAGAAATACTGCCTATCAAGATCACATTTAATAATATTACAAGCGAACTTATTGATTACAATCATGACAAAACAATAAAGTTTACGTGAGTGAGTAGCGCCATTAATTTGATTATAAGACCACAATGCATCACGATTGTAGAACATGCAGTTTGTGAGTCATTTGTAGAAACCCGTTTCCCAGCGTTTCATGAACGTGGTTTATGGGTCATCAAACAAATATCCCACATACCACCTCGATGACCCGCAATACGCTAGGTTTTCCGGTGCAGTGACCCGTATACCAGGATATATAAATATATGTATAAACTAATGTGATATATGCGCCACTAGTAATATACTCAATACTACCTTATTTAACTAATATTCAGCAGTTTAGCAGATCAACGTTTTAATGTATTTCTGCTGATCCGCAACCTGCTGAATTCAGCGGACAATTCAGTATTTTAGTCTGTCCCGGTGAAGAGGCCTGGGTTTTCAATACCTCCCTCGGGACCTGTCGAATGTTAATGCATGAAAAACCATGTTTGATCCCTATATTAAATTTGCAGCCAAAACCTGGTCTAACTAATGCAAGTTCTACAGTAAATTGATTTTTTTTTTGTGTGTGTGTGGGGGGGGGGGGGAGGGGGGGGGGGTGCGGGTGGATTGGGGGGGGGAAGATTTTTTGATAAGTAATATAAGTATTTGTTTCTGACTCTTTTCTGAAATTTAATCATTTAAAATCTATTTCAAGTTTTACTATGATTCGCAGCTTATGTGACAAATGTAATTTTTGAAAATTTGGAACCCAATGAGTAGATTAAAACTGCGTGTACATAGATAGTTACGACAAGGGGTTTGGCACTAAATCATTACAATGTTTTGCCATTTTACTTCTTCTGGGTAAGCTTCAGGATGAACACGACTTTCTAAAAAAATTGTCGAAAGCTGTCAAAAGCAGGCTAGTCAAGCATTTTACAGATATGCCATTTGTAACAATAATATCTATGAAACAGTTTGCATGATTTATTTTAGTCTAAACAAATATGTCATTCTCTTATCTTGCTCATTGTCAATGGAATCTAGTTCAAAATTAAAGACGAAATCAGCTGTCGCTAACTTAAAGCTGCACGTCCCACACCTTGTCAATATTAATGATAAGATAAGGTAATTTTATTTTAGAACATAGGCCACATTGGCCCTTGAGCTCTATAGGTATACATAAAGTAAAGCATGTACATAGAGTACTAAAATGTCGAACAAAATGGTAATTTTCCATATTGTAAAGAGTAAATTTACGCTATTCAATATATTCAAGATTGTAATATACAAGTATTAGCTTTTCAAAAAGCTAGTGGGTCGTTTAGCTCTTTTACTGTTGATCACAAAGCAAAAGAGCAGACATGATTTCGTCGGTCCTTAGATTTTGCTTGATGACCTAGTTTTTTGGGGTTTTTTTACCCCAAGTGATCCAGTTTCAGAACTGATTTAGAAATCATGATTCAAGACATTTTGAGCAAGACTCATTATGACTACTTAAATAATGTGACCTTCAGAGTATTAATGTTTTCCTTTAATTTGGCCTGGTAACCTAGTTTTCTACCTCTAGTGATCCAGTTTTGAAGCAGACCTAGAATTCATCAAGAAAAATATTGTGAATAATATTCATTATGATAACTTCAAAAATGATACCTCTGGAGTGTTAACAAGGTCTTCATTTTTTATTTGGCCTAGCAACCTAGTTTTTGAACCCAAGTGACCCAGTTTTGAACTTTACAAAGCATCGAACATCATTCATGATGATTAATAAAAAAAATGACCTCTAGAGTGTTAACAATATTTTCATTTGATTTGATCTGATGGCCTAGTTTTTGACCCAAGGTTTTGAACTTGACCTAGTTTTCATAGAGGGAAACATTTTGAGTAAATTTCAATAAGATCGGTTTCAAACTGTGACCTCCAGTATTAACAAACTATTGATGATGGACGACGCAGGATGGATAACGCCATACAGAGAGCGATGACAATGGCTGGTCCTGAGTATTTGCTTAGGTGAGCTAAAAACTACCCAATAAAATTGCTCAATTTTCGAGAGTATTAAAGCACCCAAACCAGGGTGCCCATTGTTCAAGGAAAAGTCAGGGATTTTTTTTTTTTTTTTTTTTTTTTTTTTTTTTTAAGGTCAGGGAAAAGTCAGGGAATTTTGTGAAATGGTCACGGAAATTCAAAAATCTTAAAAAGTCAGGGAAAAGTCAGGGAACTTTGAAATTATGTGTTTTTTTTAATTGTAAATTAATAAACATATATGAAATTATAGCTATGGCAGTTTTCAGGTGATTAAAAGGCAAAACAGTTATTGTTATATGTATTGATGTCTCTGTCTAGTCATTTTCAGTGTTGAAGGATGACCTAAGACCTAATTTTTCTCACTGAATTTATTAAAATTTCATCTTTTTGTGAATAATATATTTACCTGAAGGCTGAAAGGGCCTTGCAACCTTTATCTCTTTAGCTCACTAATTCATCAGGTTTGTTTAATTTTGTAGACTACCTACTATTACTGCATAGATGTTTATGGCTATTCAGTTACTAATTGTACCGTTCATCTTTTTCAAAGGGACCAGAGACAGCTTTTCTTGTTTCTACTTTAATTATCCTAAGTTTTCAGACATACAGATTTGAGCAAACAGTGTAGATCCTGATCAGACTGCTTCTCTGGTAGCAGTCTGATCATGATCTTCACTCTCTGTTATTCCATCAACATCCTTTGGACATATTCATGTATGGCAAAACCAATTTATTCCAATTTTTATACCCCGCCACACAATACTGGCGGGGTATTATGGTTTCACGTTGGTCGTCCGTGTGTCCATCCGTCTGTCCGTCCATCAGTCGTACGTCCGTCCGTCCGTTTTTCGTTTCCGGATGATAACTTGATTACACATCAATGGATTTTCACGAAACTTGATATGTGCACTGACTTTGTGGAGATCTGTTTTGGGATTGCTAATGGGCACATTTCGTCAAATTTTTACGGAGTTATCTGCCCGAGACACGCCCATATTTTCGTTTCCGGACGATAACGAGCAAATAACAAGGGATTTTCACCAAACTTGCTATATGCATTGACATTAAGGACATCTGGTTTGGGATTGCTAATGGGCAAATTTCGTCAATTTTTTACGGAGTTATCTGACCGAGACACGCCCATATTTTCGTTTCCGGACGATAACTTGAGTAAATAACAATGGATTTTCACCAAACTTGCTATATGCATTGCCATCAAGGAGATCTGGTTTGGGATTGCTAATGGGCAAATTTCGTCAAATTTTTACGAAGTTATCTGCCCGAGACACGCCCATTTTTTTCGTTTCAGGACGATAACTTGAGTAAATAAAAATAGATTTTAACAAACTTGCTATATGTATTGACATTAAGGAGATCTGGTTTGGAATTGCTAATAGGCAAATTTCGTCAACTTTTTACGGAGTTATCTGACCGAGACATGCCCATATTTTCATTTCTGGATGATTACTTGAGTAAATAACAAGGCCTTTTAACCAAAGTTGCTATATGCATTGATATTATCAAGATCTGGTTTAGGATTGTTATCTGTCCCTCCGTCATTTTCTTTCCAGACATCTTCGCAACGAAAACTTTAATACATAAACAAATAATTCCTATGGCGGGGTATTATGCTTGCGGTGCTTTCATAGTATGAATACAATAACGTTTTTAGGTGTCTGAAATTTTAAGTACATTACGGTATTAGGTTTAAAAGTGCTCTTTAGTTTGGTGAAAAAAAATATAAGAGAAAGCAACACTCATCAAACTATTGAAAGCAACACGAAATTATGTAATGTTTGTCATGTTCTCTTTCTTAGAGTATATGGCAAAACATCGATCGACGTTAAGTGGTTCATCGGCATTTTCTATGCTGGTTCCTAGCCCTAGCTACTAAAACAGGTATCGGAGATATGGGTAAAACCCAGTACCCTACTATTAGAATAAGACAGAATAGAACAGAATGGAGCAACCTGATAAAAATTTGTTGCAGTGTTTCCGTATATTTCTAGATATGTTTTTTTTTTAGCCCCATGCTATGTTTTCCATATAAAAAACGTAAGAGAAAAGTCCAGGTAGTGCCACAATCACAAACCGCAGCCCTTTCCAGACCCCAAGAGGAAGAGGAAACCGACAAATCTAAACAAGTACAAACCGAATAAACGTAAGAAAAGCACTAATATTAGCTCTCTCGTCCCCAGTGGGTTGGGGCTTGACGATATGTCTTTGGCTTGGCCCGCCGTGGTTCAACTATTGGTTTTCATTTACTCTGGCATACAGTAGAATTAGCCATGAGTACTCGTCTTTGTTTATTATAGTGATTGATTTGATTTTTATGTTTTCGCTTTGATGCATTGACTGAGTTGGGAGCCTTTATGCGAACCGAATTTTTATGTATTTATGTATTAAGAGTAGCATCGGGACCCAGGATGAAGTTAGCTAGCTGTAAAAGTGCTTTAAACCCCCCCCGTGGTTTGCTCTACCGACCGTTCTAAGGCGGTGGTCCCGGTGTTAGTCTTACTCCTTGTTGCTTTGTGGTTTATTCTACGAGGCGATTTATTGTATGTCTTTCCGTGTGTCATTTTGTTCTTGTGCTTTTCAGTCCTTTTAGTATTGCGATTACCTCGCTTGGGGAAGAGAGAGCTAATCTTAGTGCTTTTCGTACGTTTGTTCGGTTTGTGCTTGTTTAGATTTGTCGGTTTCCTCTTCCTCTTGGGGTCTGGGAAGGGTTGCGGTTTGTGATTGTGGCACTCCCTGAACTTTTCTCTTACTTTTTTTGGAATAGATGGTGGGAAAAAAAAACATTCCTATATAGGGACGAAACTAAAAACATTTACATGATTTATATGGAGGAATTTTTTTTTCCAAGATTTTTTATCCCTATACTGAAATCAATGGAGTTTCTATCTTCGTTAGTATTCCACACTGTTACTATCCAAGTTATTCCTCACTATTACAAGCAAGGCCTTGTTCAATAAATAAAAGAAAAAAAGAACAAAAACAAAACAGTAGAATAGGCTGGAATACAGTAGTCCATAGGACAGTGTGGACTACTAACGAAGATAGAAACTCCTTTGATTTTTGTTAGTATAGCGCAAAAAATCTTGAAAAAAAATCCTCCATATAAATAAGAAAAAAAAGTACTTGGAATACATGGTGGAAAAAAAATCGTCCCTATATAGAGACGAAACTAAAATTTTTTACATGGTTCATATGAAGGAATTTATTTTTCCAAGATTTTTTGCCTTCTACTTTCAAAAATCAATGGAGTTTCTATCTTCGTTAGTATTCCTCACTGTTACTATCCAAGTTATTCCACACTATTACAAGCAAAGCCTTGTTCAATAAAAAAAAAAAAAAAAAAAAAAAAAAAAAAACAGCAAAAAACATCAGAATAGGGTGGATACAGAAGTCCATAAGACAGTATGGAATACTAATGAACTCCTTTGGGTTTTGTAAGTATAGCGCAAAACATCTTTGAAAAAAGTTTTCCTCCATATAAACCATGTAAAATTGTAGTTCGTCTCTATATAGGGAAGAAATTTTCATTTATAGTTTTTAATTCTTAAATTAAAAGGGCCCGCTGCCATATATATGGCCGGAGACACATTTAGTACCGTTTGTCTGTAATACCGGTTTTTTAGTATTTTGTGGGTACCCGTCAACCAACTTTTGACAGCAAGCCGGAAAACAACTAAAAGTACGTACGAAACATAAATAACGAAGGTAAATAGAAATTTAAGTAATTCCTCGTCTTATATTAGGCTTCACTTCATCACATCAGGGTCAAACTATCATTTGTCTACCCCTACATATGATTCTCTTACAGCCAAGCTGAAAGTCGTGATATTCTGACTCGATTTGTGAGATGAGGGCCGCCTTATATATGCGCGATAACCACTTAATTCACGTCGATCGATGTTTTGCCGAGTATATTATGCTCTGATTTTTGTTGTTTTGTTTTTTAAATTTATTCTTGATGCAAAGATTGTACATTTTAAGAAGTCTAGTCTTAAATTCAAGCAAAACATTTAAATTTTTGTTATTAGAATTAATAAAAAGTGGGTCAAACGGACAGCTGTAAGGGGAGGAGGAGGCCGTTAATTGCAGTAAAATGATCAGGAAAAATGAATTTTGATCAGGGAAAACCCAGGGAATTTTATTTCTGATGAAGAGTGGGCACCCTGCAAATGATACCTATCCAATGTGTCCATTTTTTTTCTCTTCGCTTGCGACTGGGATTAATAAGTTATCATAAGACAACATAGCTTGTCTATGGGAGCATATTGGATGAGGGCAAGTTATTAATAAATGGTTACAGGTAAACTTTAACCAAGTTCAGATGCTGAAGCCGATTTCACCGATATGGAATGTCAGAGGTATGGCAAAAGCTTCCTATTTTCGTAAGGGGAGTTAAAATCTACCAGCTGTGATTGTTATTGTTATACATACATGGCTGAGGATATAACAAGTGTAAAGACTTTTCGCATTTTCAGCGCGAGTGCCCACATCGGTATACAGCAAATAGTCATCCCCGCCAGTCTGACTGGAACAGAAGTCAGAATTGTTCCGGTTATGGTCAAGAGAACCGGAACGGGCGCTTTAATGCGAAATTTGATCATCAAAGTACTGAACGTACTATGCAATCGCAACAGTATCGTTCCCAGTAAAATGCGCGACAAAATAGAAATTCGGGAAACGGTCAAACGCTGAGATCGAGGGTCAGGCCCCAGCTGTAGATCAATTCTCAAGCGAAAGACCCAGTGATCCGAGAGGTGAAATTAAAGGAAACCAAAATGGTTTATATATTTTCCTTAAGGTTTTTAATGTGGAATCTGAGGCTTTACTTAATACAGGAAGTACCATTTATGTAATAAGCCTAAAATTATTTAATACAATTCCTGAATCTGTTAGGCCTAAAGTTTCACCTGCTGAGAGGAGCTCAAGAATGGCAAATGGTGATACTTCCTTTCAAAAGGGAATGTTATGTTCAAGGTGTCCATAAATGGCAGGGAATTGTTCCACAAGCTGATACTTGCTGATATTGGTCCCCATTATAATTGGCTACGATTTCCTCTACCGACATGACTGTTCTATTAGCATTAAAAATGATTAAAGTTAGGACAAAAGCATATAAAATGTCATTCACAAAGTAAATATATTAACAATGTATTCAGAATACGCCCTAACGAAACTGTAACGGTACCGCCAGGCGCAGAAATGATTGTATGTGGGAAAATTGATGAAGAAAACCAATACCTTTCAAAAAAACCAGAGGTTATAGTAGAGGCAACATCTAACAAGGTCCTTACCCAACATGGTATATTGATGGCCAAAGCCCTGGTCAATCCCAGTCATTTACTGTCCCTTTACTACTACTAAATTTTAGTAGTGAACGCCAGTGCTTATATCAAAGGGCGTGGCAGCGACTGTCGAGCTCGTAGAACGAGTGACTGAATTTGAACCTAATATTCTTGTAACCCTCAGCCCTGTGAGGACTGGGATAATGTTAGCCCTATACAAGATTATGACCCTTCCAACTTACCTGAACACCTTCAAATTGTTTGGGACGCGAGTGTTGGTACTTTGACTGATAAGCAGAAAGGGATTTTCTTCAACTTGTTAGTCAAACATCAACACGTGTTTGCTAAATATAAATATGATCTTGGTCATGCCGACCTGGTGCAACATGATATAGACACGGGTGACCATAGGCCCATTAAACAACCTGTAAGACGTTTACCTTTAAATAAACGCGAATTAGTGGAACAGGAGGTACAGAAATGCTTGAAAATAACATTATAGAGCCCTCAAAAAGCCCATGGAGTTCAGCCATTGTGCTCGCGGAGAAAAAGGGCCATTCAAAAAGATTTTATCTAGATTACAGAGCTTTGAATGAGGTTACTCAGAAAGATTCTTACCCCTTACCTAGGATAGATGATTGTTTTGATGTTTAGGGGAACATGTTGGTTTAGCTCCATAGACTTGCAGTCAGGCTACTGGTAAGTGTCCATGAAACCTGAAGATGCTCCAAAAACTGCTTTCTCCTGCACGGCAGGGCTGTTTCAGTTCAAAGTTTTACCTTTCGGGGTCTGCAATGGTCCTGCTACGTTTCAACGACTTATGGAACATGTTTTTTCAGGCTTGAAGTGGAAAATTTACCTTCTGTATCTTGATGATATCATTATCTTCTCTAAAACTTTTGTAGAACAGTCAGATCATGTTCTTACCCGCACTGGTAATGCTGGCCTTAAGATAGCACCTTAGAAATCACAATTTTTTTCCAGTCTCACGTGACTTTTCTGGGCCATGTGGTATCCAAATAGGGCGTGGCTACAGATTTAAGTAAGTCAGGGTGTTACTGATTGGTCCCAACCTAGGAATGTTAAAAAAGCCAGGCAATTCATTCATTGGTCTTTGTTCGTTTGTAAACCAGTTTACCTAGATAGTAAAACCCCTTTTTAAACTTACTGTGAAAGACCATACCTTTGTGTGGACACATGACTGTCAGAATGTTTTTGATGAGCTTAAAAGGTTGCTCACGTCCAGTCCAATATTGACCTATCCCATGATTGGTACTAATTATATTCTTCACTCTGATGCAAGTTCTGAGGCCTTATGTAGTGTGTTGTCTCAAATCCAAGATGGTCAGGAGCGCGTCATTTCTTACTATAGCAGGTCCTTTACTAAGCATGAAAGGAATTATTGTATTACAAGGAAAGAATTACTGTCAACTGTGTACACGGATCACGGTGCTTTAACGTGGTTATTGAGATTTAAAAATCCGGTAGTTTAATTAGCCCGCTGGTTTGAGGTACTCTCTCAATACGACCTTGCTATTAAGTTCCGGGCAGGTCGCTAAAATTCCAACGCAGATGCTCTTTCTAGGATCCCCTGTGATAATTGTGCCCATTGCTTGAAGCAAGAAAAACCAAGACGCACAGCGCAACAACGTGAAAAACAACCAACAAGAACCTGTAAGAAAAATTATGCTCCGGTCGGAAGCTCAGACTGAAAGTAATTATGATGTAGAAGATAGTCCTTTGAGCTCCTCCTGGCTTACTGCGAAAACCCCAGGAAGTCTTAGGGCGGAGCAATTGAATGATCCCAGTATAAGGCTAGTCCTGGGAATGGAAAAAAAGAGCCCCTCTAGACCTAATTGGAAAGAAGTATCACACCTAGGCCTCAATAGTAAATATTACTCGTCCCAGTGGGAAAGATTGAAGACCATAAATGGTGTCTTGTATAGGGAATGGTATGATGTGAAGGATGGTTTCCTTAGGCTTCAACTTATCCTCCCTGAAATCTGGCGAGATGAAGTCATGACCCTATTACATGACAACATCTGTGCCGGGCACCTGGGAACTCACAAAACTATAGCCCGTGTTAGGAGTAGATTCTATTGGGTAGGCTACAAACAAGACATCATAAATAAATGTAACACCTGTCATGTATGCCAAGCTAGGAAAATGCCACAAAACCCTCAAAAGCCCCACTGATGCCCTATATTGTAGGCATGCCCATGGAGCGTGTCCAAATGGATTTGATAGGACCCCTTCCCGTAAGCTTCTCTGGTAATAAATACGTCTTGTCCTGTTATTTCACAAAAGGACTGAGAGTTTTCCCCTGAAGTCGATAACCGCAAAAACAATTGCCTCCACCTTAATCGACCAATTCAATTGTCGCTTTGGTGTTCCCAGGGAAAGTCATACTGATCAAGGTCGTCAGTTTGAAGCTCAGTTATTTCAAGAACTTTGGAACCTGTTAGGTATCGATCAGACTCGGACCATGGCTTTTCACCTAGCAAGTGACGGTTTGATAGCACTATCGAGGACATGTTAAGCTAGTATATTGAATCCAGAGGAATTGGGACGAAGTCCTACCCCTATTATTAATGGCATACCGTTCTTCCAAGCAAGAAAGCACTAAAATGACACCCAGCATGATGATGTTGGGCCGTGAAATAGACTTACCCGTAGATTTGATCTACCCAGCCCCTCCGTCCGAGCCTAAGCCATCCAGTGAGGAGTATGTGTTAGATTTACAAAATAAAATGAAAAAAGGTACATGACATTGCAAGGGCATCCCTTTTAGAAGCCGGACAAAAACAACTATAAGATCGTAGAATAAATAAACATATATATATTAAAGGCGATGCTGTCTGGTTAAGAGTGTACATTAGACCCAAGGGCTTGTCTAAGAAACTCCAGCTGCATTGGGAAGGCCCCTTTAAAATCATTGACAAAATCTCTGACTTGACATTAAAGGTACAGAAAACACAAGGTCACATTGTAAGATAGTGTATTTTAACAGGCTCAAACCTTATAATGGAAAACTGAGTTCCTGGTTTACTTAAAGAGTCCATAATGTACTATCATTATTATGCTATAATAATATATTAATGGTATGAGAATGTTGATAGGATATAGAACCATAGATATAGTACCAGAAGCCATATATATATTCTTTTCATTGTATATTATATGTTAGCATATTGTTTTTTGGAATGACATCGTAGTTAGAATGTTTTGCTGTGATTTTCACAGTTGACCATTATTGCCATGTTATCGAGTATTTCTTGCTACAAGAACGTAAAATGTAGATGTGGTGCTTGGTTAGTGTCATTGAATATCTTGTAGGTTTTTTAATACTAGAGTAAACTCCTGAAGCTGCACCATTGGCTTGCACTTAAACTGTCGCTCAAAACACATGCCCTGTGAGTTGAGCGGTATTGGAATTATTGTAGCAAGAAAACTTGGACTGACCATCTATATAGACCTTTAGTGGGGAAGAAAATAGGAACTCTTGAGCTCTTTATTATTATTTAATTACATTGCAAAGTTTTGACAATATTGGGCAGGAAGAAACTGGAGTGCTGATACTATATATGCATACCTGTACCGGTCATTGTGTCTAGTGACTTTCTATAGAGGAAATGCACAATCGTGACTATTTAACCCTATAGTTTGGAAACCCTGATATTCAGCTGGATGGTACCGTGGATAGATTTAAATACGAGAATAAATAATGGCCAGATGTAACCACCATTTGAGATACATTTATTTCAAACCTTTTAACGTATCGTTATACAGATCCTAGTTTCCCCGAATATGGAGACCCATTTTATCCTACCAGCTTCTAATTTCTTGAATTTTCATAAATAAACCCGGGACATTATTTTCGAGGAGCTTTATACAATAATCTATGCTCGCAGGAGGATTCCGCGTCGCCACTACATAGAACATGTCAAAATACACAAACTGAACGCATATAAAAAAGGTAAATTCATGGAATCTACGTACAAGGATACTAAGAAGCAAGACTTTGTAATACAAGCATCAGTGGATTTTATTATTCATGAACTGATTTAGTTCTCCATAACAAGCGGACGCTTACCTCTACCCGCGTGTGTTACGAAACCCTGACAAACATTTATAGGAGGCTGCATACATACATATACAACGAGGTTAATAACGTAAATTGGATATCACAACGAGAACTGTACAATGAACTTTGCAGTCCTCTTAAAATTTTCTTACATACATACTGGGACGTTAAATAACAAATACCAAGGACATTCATCTTCTGTGTTGAATTACCGGTATATATTTAAACGAGTACGACGTTCGAGGACAAGCATTCAGTATATGCTTCAAGGCTACGTGACTATGAATTTCAACTCCTGGGATTGTGCTATTAAGATTACTGGCCTTATTTGAACATGGACATGTACCATCCAGCCTGTGACTCCCTATTTCCAAACCTGGGTTCATCTCATGGAACTTGGGACTCAATATGTGCATTCCTTTCGAGCATTTTTCAGGTCATGAATTCAATTCCAACTTTGATGACCATCCGGCCAGAGCCGAGACTATTCGATGCAAGTAGGCTAAACCAATGGGTATGTCACCGATGTGGGAAAGACTTCGAAAAGAAGAATTCGCTTAACAGACACATTAGGGATAAACATATAGAGAAGATAAAGTTTGACTTCTGCAGTTATCGAGTGCCTAAGGGGAGGTTAGCCAGGCTGGACACACACATGTTGCTGAAACACAACTGTCCAGCGCCCCCACTATCTTCAGGACCGGTGCCCATGACGTGATTCTTCCACAATCGTCCTGTTGTCACCCCCATGCATAGTCCCTCTCCTGCCCCCTCGCCGGCTATGGGGGACCTATCCAGCCTCTTCCCAGTGGAGGAGCTGGATACGTCCAACCCATTAATAATCCTCCCCAGCTCTCCCCTACCCCCTCCTATTGCTGCACCCAGACCCTCCTCACCTCAGCCAATCACCCTTCCAGTCCCAGTCCTTCCGTACCTCCACACTCTGTCCCTTCAACTTCCCCTGCCCCTCCCCCCACATCTGCCGCAGCTCGACCCTCGTTTGGACCAGCTGCCCATCTCTCAACTTCAAGACCTGGATGAGGTCGAATTTAGCCAAGACCGCCACCTCGGAGCTAGCAGCTGCTTGTGCTGCTGCAGTTCCACTTGTCCAGGAGAATGAACCCTACGGGAACACATTTCTGAATTTATACACTAAGTCACCATAAAATTCGAGTTCCGATAGGCCTTGTTGCAGAAGAGATTTTAGTCCAACATTGATTTTTGAAACTAAATCGGAATGACGCCTATAAAACTGAGAAAAGGGTTGACGTAGTTTATGATACCGATAACCCTGATTGAGAAGTTTAGCAGTTAGCAATTTATTCTGAGTGTTGAAGTCAGTTACATGACTAGACACTCTAGCAAATCGAATTAATTGTGAAAAATATAAACACCATAGAATGCCGCACGAGGAACATCAACATCCAAGAAAGGAAAATTTACAATCTCAAAATCAAAATCATCGCGTTTATCATAAATTTTGCAGGAAACAAACCCATCTACAATAGATAAATGTAAATCCAAAAATCGCGGTTTCGGTATCAACAGAGTTAGCTTTATTTAACTGAAGTTCTGGGCGTAGGGGGGGGGGGGAGGGAGGGGGATAAATTTGACTGATTAAACCATCGAAGTAGGTATTATCAATTTTCAATAAATCATCCAAATATCTTGAAGTCGAGCTAAAAGTTTCAATGATTTCAGATTGGTTTTAAACGGAAAGGGACATCATGGAGTCTCTTTCATAACAAAGGTAGTCCACTACGTAGAATTTCACTAGCCGAACGGGCGGGTCGTAACCTCCTGTACCCTAGTGTCAACCACCCGATATCCACACAGTAAAACTTAAATGCCTATTTCCCGAAAAGGCGTAACATCCACCCAAGAGCGCTTCCACCGTCATTAATTTACTTCATAGCCTAAAATATCTTATGAAGCACTTCATAGCCAAAAAGCACATATGAAGTTTACAATTAGGACAATTACCCTCTTCATAGTACCAAATACACCTATGAAGTCTATCCGGGTATAATAATCAACTTAAATGAGTTAAGGCCCAGAATGCTTTCCAAGTAGACTTTCCCCACGATTTGCAGCTCAAAACTTAAAACTCGTAATCAGGCCGTTTGGTGCTACTAAAATACTACTCACTTTGTATGCTTGACCAAGCGAAATACTTTAAATATTTGTGCTAAATCTTAATAGTTAAGATATTAAATATTTTAAATAAAAATAATGCCGAACGGGAGTCGACCTGAACAGCTCTCGGTACGCTAGGTTTCCAACCCAGCGTTCCAAAGCTGCGGTATTTATATGAAACAAACCCATTCCAGGCACTCCAGTAGAGTCCTCGGCTCGTTCAATTTAAACCCTGGGTCCTTCATTCAAGACCGCGCATTGGTTGGCTGGTTGCTAGAACTGCGCGTGAATTAGAGTGACCCACAGTGTCTAGGCACCCCAAAGTGGTCACTAGTTCCGCGACTGCGATAGGAATCCTCGATTGCAGCGATTTCATTGGCCGTCAGATTCCTTGACCGAAAGAAAAATGGCTGCCTCCATAAATAAATCAAAACATGCTTCACAGAAGAAACATTGGACTAGAATTAAGCTTACTAGCGGGAACTAGGACTGTTTCCATGACACAGACTTAACATATGGATGAAAACTAATTGAGGGAAACCGGAAATTGGATTTGACATGAGCGTGTGTGTAAATAACTGGAATATAACACGAAAGTGTTCTGTCTGACATCTCGCTGTCTATTTATGTAAGTAAACATTCTGGCAGGGATGTTTCACTAGCAAATATCAAACAGTGGTTTTGAAACTTTTATTAGACTTTAAAGTTGAACTATCCACAATAATGTAATTGAGTGTAATTTAATAGGACAAGTTGCATGATTGTTTATTTGTGGTGAGGTTAACCCAATGATACTGATTGCAGTTAGTTTACATAACCACACGTTTATTCGGCAGGCTTAGTCCATTAAGCAGTTAACCACTATTGTGCACATTCTTTCGCCAGAAACTGAGAATTGCCCTTCTTAAATGAGTGGAAGAAAGAGAATGACCTTAGAAAATATTTCATGATCAAACTTCAGGAAAGAATGTTGTCGACCTGGGCGGCAGACGAACTTGCAACCTGCTGGTCTCAAGTTGGAGCCACTGAGACCACAAGTTACATGAAGTTAGTTGATGCACTGTCATATTATAGACATATGATATTAATATCAAAACGGAAAATTTAAGATAAACACCCTAGAGACGTAGCCAGTCAATCAAACAGAGCACCTGAAGGAGTCTGAAAAACACTACTTTTACAAAATACGAGGGATGTTCGAAATTAATTGCTTATTTCTATCTGGAGACTTCAAATTTCAAGTTAGCCCAAAAGTACTCATTTCATGCCCTCGAAGTACTCCCCGTGGCTAGAAATGCAAAGTTTCAGCCGATGTATCCACTTCTTGAAGGCGTCACGGTACGCTGATTTGGGCACAGTAATAAGGTACTGATGAATGTCAGATCCAAGTGCCTGTCGGGACTGGTATTTCCGCCCAGCAAGGAATGCTTTCAATTTCGGAAACAAAAAGAAATCACATGGGGCAAGGTCTGGGGAATACGGGGGGTGAGGCAAAACAGTTACTTTTTCTTTCTTCAAAAACGCCGTAACTATTGCGGAGGTATGAGCTGGGGCATTGTCATGTAGAAGACGGACATGTTTAAAACCAGTGGCAGGGCGTCGTTTCTGATAATACTTTTTCAGTTTCTTCAGTACTACGTCTTTGTAGTACTTTCCGGTGATGCTTTTGCCCTTTTTTACTGGCACTTTTATTGCGACTTCTTCACCAGAGAAGAAGATTGCATACAAAACCTTCTTTGTACTCAAAGAACGTTTGGCAATTATTGGGCGTTTGCTGTGTTTAGTGGCCCAGATCGTATTGCTAACCTTTCTGACGGGCTCAAAATAATGGACCCAGGTTTCATCACCTGTGACGACATTGGCAAACTGCTTTTTGTCATATTTTGGAAACATTTGAAGCAGCTTTTTGGCCACTTTAACCCATTGCCTCTTTTGCTCGTCAGTCAACAGATGTGGCACCCATCTAGCAGAAATCTTTCTGACTTTCAAATGCTTCTTCAAAATAAGGTGAACCGTTGATAGTGATATGCCTACCTTTCGTGCAATATAACGAACTGTAAATCTGGCATCTCCTTCAATGATTTCCTTTATTTTGGAAACGATTTCTTTACGAGATGCAGATTTTGGCCTACCTGATTTCGGTGCATTTTTGATGGACTCTACACAGACTCAAATTTCTTTTTCCACCGCCGAACTGTGTCATAAGACACACAAGAAGGTCCAAAAGCAGTAGAAATTTCAGTCATCAGCTTCTTCAAAGAACAACTAAGTTTTGAGCGAGCTTTGATGTAAGCCCGTATTTCGTCTTTTTTGACGACGCTTCTACCAACCATTTTTACTGCAGTGGTCAATGACTGCATGTATTCAAATGGCAAATTTTATGTCTTACACTTAGTCTAACATGTACATTTATACACCATTGTGTAGATATTGAATAGCCCTATACAGGTATGTATTGGTGTTTATCGTGCTCCACGTGGATATCGAGCTAGAGGACAATAAGCAATTCATTTCGAACATCCCTCGTACTATGGCTGCTTAGTTGTTTTAGCTTTTGCGTGACTACGCCACTGGAGATGGATGAAATTAGTTACAGTTTTATGATATTAAATGTGGTAAATGGACAACAGAACACCAAATTTTTTTTTTTTTTTTTTTTTTTTTTTGTTATTTCCACTAGTGACTTGCTTTGGTAATAGTGAAAATGTCATTTGCAAGGTATCACCCAAGAATTAACTGTGAATACACTACAATTTAAAACTAGAAAATCCCTAAAGGGGATGAATGCCCCTGCTTTTGCCAGTTTGGCTTTTATGGCAAAGTAAATCAAGGGTATATAACTCTAGCAATCTAACAATGACATTTTGATCAGAGTTCTATGACTTTCATGCACATGCCAAGCCTAAATTCTTATTTTGCTGCAAGTTTCAAATCTAAAGTGATCAGACTGACCGCAAAAACTTCGGTTTTACTAAACGACGAAAAAAACTGTCCACACTGAACTAGCTGCATATTTGACATCTTGATAATTTCTCATACCTGCGTAGGCATTATTCAGGAGAATGCGGAAACAGTTGTTTCTTTAACACCGCGATGCATGCTCATACTTCTAAATGCATAATTGCGAGTATATAGTTTAAGGGTTAAATCGATAAACAAGCGAACATCCCGTTGCCACATGCATGACTACTACGTCAATAATCAAAGGACTCAATTACCTCCCCTGGGCCAGGTCTAATTCCCGATCGTGGTCCATAATTAGCATAACTCCTATATATGCGAGTCGCCGGGGCAATCCGCAACTAATATCGCTATGTTGCACTATACGGAGTGATTGTGAGCACCGACACACTTCCAAGTAAATGTTTAACCGGTTTCTCATCACCGATTCTGACTAACTTTGGTACATAGGTATAAGCAATATGCGTGGGACCAGTAAGGAATTCTGATTGGGGAGACAACTATCTCTTCCCCCAAATCTCCCTCTGTTTACCAGTTCTCATCAAAGAAGTAAGAGCACAAATATACCTCATTTAAATGAGTAACAAAACCTATATGCTCTATAAGCAAAATGCACCTCATTTAAATGATTAACAAAACCTATATTCTCTATAAACAGAATTCAAACAAATGCATAAACAGAGATATGTGAGGCGCGAAGATACGGATCAGCCTCTGCAACCTCGTGGTCCGATCGCACAGGTCGATCCGAGATCGCCTTGATCACCAGGTAACTACGAGTACATGTTAAATTGAATAAACTTGCAAAACACCGAAGTCTAAGTTCGGTCTGCGCATTCGCACAGCCTGGTCTTCAAACAACTTTAACATTTAAATTGTATTATGTGGGAAACAATAAGGAATCTTGCAAGGGGACATAACCATCTCCTCTCCCAAAACTCCTTCTGTAACACACTCCCCATGCCCAGTAACAACTAATACACCTCCTTCCATAACTGACAAATACCTCAGCTGCATAAGACCGGATGCAAATAAATACAGAAATCCCTTGGAAATAAAGTCCCGGGTCAGCCTATGCCATCGCAAGATTAGATCGCACAGATCGATGTTATTATAGGGATCAAACATGTTTTTCATGCATTAACATTCGCCGGGGCCCGCGGTTTTCAACACCTCCCACGGAACCTTGCGAATGTT
>OZ024833.1:14411691-14644191 GCA_964016985.1 Anodontia alba | reverse complement strand
ATCAAAGTGCATAAGGTTAATTATGTTTGGATGCAGAATTTTTGCGGTATCAGCGCTTATAGGGAACTATTTGTTAGGTATGAGGGTAGTTATTTGGTTGGTAGTAATAGGAAAACGGATAAGTATATTTTTAAAGGTTACAGTACTTTATCAAAGGGTATGGGATATACATTAATCTAAAGTAGGTGGATGCATTGGTACTGCTAAGATCAATTTATAGCATTCCTGTGACAGTGGGACAAACATTTGATATTCTTCAAAGAAGTAGCTTTCATAAAAAAAAACTGACACATTAGGATGAACAAACAGGACAAGATATCATTCAGATCTCTCGAATTCGCATTCTGCTTTTTTTTCTTTTTGGAATTTAGTCAATTTAGCCAGGATTTTCATGTAAAGAACCCAAGACTATCCCGTATTTAAACTGGCTTTAACATCTTGAAAAAACTCGTTACAGTGTCAAATCGATAAGTCTTGTATCATCTGTGAATTAAGCCCCTGGCCAAAAATGTACTTTTTCCCTTTGGTACAATTAATGGCTACCAGTACGATTTAGTGATAATGATTGTTTATATAACAATTTACATTAATTCCAATCAAAACCTATTTTAACCATCTTTTACCTTGTTTGAATAGCTGTACAATAATTAAAAGTTGAACATAGTTTGAACTCAATGAAGTCAACTTTATATCGCCAATAAATTCATTTACGCACTCACTCATTCGTTCGTCTGTTATTACTGACAATGACCAATCCTAATCAACTGTGTGATGTGTTATTATTTGTGTGTTCTAAGATGACTGATGAGACCAATCTTAGCTCTAAACTCCCTGTTGCAGATAGAACAAGAGAGGTCTGAGGAAGAAAGCTTTGTTAGCGATGCCTCAGCTCTAGCTTTCCGCTGTGCACATTTCTGCGCTGATTCTTTTTGCTTCGTATTCACCAGCTCCCCTTTTTATGAGACCTCGCCACTTTGTACGATCCTGTGGAACCTGTTCCCATGACTCTGTTGGTATGTTGAAGTCTTTAAGGGAGGCTTTGAGGGTGTCCTTATATCGCTTCTTCTGACCACCATGGGAGCGTTTTCCTACTTGAAGTTCTCCATAGAGGATTTTCTTTGGCAAACGTCCATCAGGCATTCTGGTACAATGGCCTGTCTATCTTAACTACGCCAATTTCAGAACAGCATGCACACTGCATCCCTGCCCTTTTCAGGACTTCTGTGTCTGGAATTCTGCCTTGCCACTTGATCTTTAGAAGTTTTCTAAGACAGCTTGTATGGAAGTGGTTTAGTCTTTTAACATGCCGTTGGTAAACTGTCCAAGTTTCGCATAATAGAGTTGACAGCACTACCGATCTAAATACTTTCAGCTTTGTGTCAAGTCTGATTCCACTTTGGTTCCAAATACTTCCACGTAGCCGGCCAAATGCTGCACTAGCTTTGGCAATTCTAGCATTGACTTCATCATCAATGTGAACAACTATAGACGATGTGCTTCCAAGGTAGGTGAACTTGTCTACCACTTGCAGTCGTTGACCTTTCACTGTGATGGTAGGCTCCTTGTAAGGCTTTCCAGGTGCTGGCTGATATACTACCTCAGTCTTTTTGTTGCTGATTGTGAGATCATAGCTGTCACATGAATTAGATACTTGATCCACACCTTTTTGAATTTCTCTTCTGTTGGAGCACCCTTTGCCTTGTCATCAGAAAAGAGGAACTCGTCTAGCACCTCTGCACCTTAGATTTGACTTGCAACCTTCTTAGGTTGAAAAGTTTCCCATCAAAGCGATACTTAATAGGTATACCATTGTCTCCATCCTGGAAAGCATCTGTAATCATGGCAGAAAGCATCATGCTGAACATTGTTGAAGCTAATACACAGCCTTGCTTAACTCCATTTGCCACAGGAAATGGATCAGAAAACTCGCCATCTTTTTGGACCCTTGCAAGCATACCATCATGGAACTGCCGCACCATTGCTATTAATTTGGCAGGACTGCTTATTCTGTATGTACCAGCCAATGTTAACTCCGATTAGATTTTGTGGACGTGCAGCCTGATGTAAGGCTACGGTTCGCGTTTGTCATAAGATTGTATTATTGTTAATTATAAGCAGACATTAATTTGTAGTCTTTCATTATAAGCAGATTTTTATAACCGTAAGCATATCCTAATTTCTGTTAAACTCACTTGATTTTCGGTAATTTTTCGCATTATTGTGTAAGGCATATTATGCACCCTGCGGATGGTCAGTTAACGCTTAGCACTCTGAGTAAATTTTTCAGCAGGCGACATTTTGAAACATTTTTGTTTTCTGATTTTTCCCAGAAAAAAAGATTCGACAGTTCAGCCAAACTTTGCCATAATTTGCCAAAGTTCCTCACGACTGACTGTGTCAAATGCTTTGGTAAGGTCAACAAAGGTCATGTAGAGGTCCCCATTCTGTTCCTGGCATTTTTCTTGAAGCTATCGTGCTGTAAAGATCATGTCTATTGTTCCTCTGTTTTTCCTGAATCCACACTGGCTTTCTGGTAGAAGCCTTGACCGTTCGAGGTGTTCATTCAATCGGTTCAGTAGGACCCTAGCAAGGATCTTCCCAGCAATTGACAATGAAGAGATGCCTCGATGATTGTCACAGACTTCAGGATTCCCTTTCCTTTTGAATAGGTGGATAATTGTTGCATCCTTGAATTCTTGAGGGTTGGCTTCTTTTCTCCACATAATGTGAAATAACTCTGTCAGTTTCTCTGCAACTGGAGGACCTCCTGCTTTGTAGATCTCTGCAGGTATTGCATCTGATCCTGGAGCCCTGCCAGATGACAGGAGTTTTATTGCTTTCACTGTTGACGGTTGGGAGCTCATCAAGTAGCAGATTACATTCCACCTGTGGTAGTCTGTTGATAGCTTAACATTGATAGATGATGGCCGATTAAAGACACCATCAAAGTTTTCAGCCCATCAGACTGACAAGATAGCTTCTGTGTCAGTTAATAGACTAGTTCCTTCTGCACTAAGGAGCGGGGTGGTTCCTGAACTCTGGGGACTATATACTGTTTTGAGTGCATCAAAGAACTTTTTCATGTCCTTTCTGTCTGCAAAGGACTGGATTTCATCAGCCTTTTTTCTCAGCCAGGAGTCTTGCATGTCTCTGAGGCTCGTCTATACTGTCTTGCACATGTTTGAATAGGCAGTCTTGATAGATACTGAGCTGGTATTTCTGAGGTAAGCCTTGTGATTTTGGTGTTTCTCTTCAAGGAGTCCCTGAATTTCTTTGTCATTCACATCAAACCAATCTTGGTGTTTGCGAGATACTGGTCCTAGGGAATCCATTGCTGAAGAGTGAACGGTGTCTCTGAAGACTGTCCAGCTCTCATCTATATCTTCTGAACTGTGTTCCAGTGCATCTAAGCGGCTGCAGAGATCGTTGACGAATGCTTTTTTACCTCTTGCTGTCTTGTTTCAGCTTGGAGACATCTAATTTCTTTGGTACCTTCTTGCCTTGTGGTCGTCGTAAAGGCTGAATGCGCAGGTTGAGTTTGCTGACAACAAGCCTGTGATCTGTCTAACAGTCTGTTCCACACATAGTTTTAGTCACTGTGACATCCTGTCACTCACGCAATCACTCTCACTCACTCGCTCGCTCGCTCGCTCGCTCGCTCACTCGCTCGCTCGTTCGCTGTCTCGTTCGTTCTTTCACTCATTCACTTACTCATTCACTTTGTTTGAACTTCTTTCCTGTTTTCTTATAATAAAATTGAAATCAATTTGTAAGACATCGAATGTATATTTCATCAATTAATGAATAAATAAGAGCCGCAGCAATTGAATTCCCACGAAGTGGCAATGGTGACCAGCAAATGATTGGATAAGCCAATACGCGCAGTCTAGTTATAACCTTCGCTAGTTGCAATAACTCTTTATCGAAGCCAGCCATAGAGCGACTAGTGGGGTCTCTAACTATCCCATGTAGATTGGAAAGCTGATTTGTGTCTTCAACAATCACATTGTTAAAAGGTAGTTGTGGTCATGGTACCAAAGCCGTAATCCACTCATAAATCCATAAACGAATGACGAATCAGAATGTTCAAACCAACAGACATGGACCCCAGAACAAAGGGTGTAATCAGGCGTCCGCGGATAGTAAGCATTACTTGGTAAGCAAGCTTCGCCCACCATGCCCATAGGCCTGAACGAAGGAAATATCGGTAGAAGCATATGTCCGGGATTTGGGAAGTCTACTTATGGCGCGTCACTGGCAAAAACATCAGAAACAATTCTGGATACTGCCACATTGCAGGGATTGACTAGCTCATGATGTCTCCAAAAATCATGTGATGGGGTAATAGATAAATGAATGTATAAGTAAATAGATTAATAAATAAATACTCAAATAAATAAATAAAAATAAATAAATAAAAAGAAAGAAAGAAAGAAAGAAAGAAAATTTCGCACGATATTGACACAAGTTTCTGGTGTCAAGTACATGGTCGCGCGCTCACAATGTCTTACCGAATTATGTACAGAATTGGGAAAAAGTTCGGCCATGCTAAGCAAAATTAGGCGTGTACGGGAAAAAAACTTCCCGTTAAGCTATATACGAGTATGTTACATCATTATAATCAATGGAATACTACTTTTCTGCTCATACGTTATAATAGATTCGCAAACTAATTTATGTATGTTTTTTAGGTCCAAAAACGAAGATTCGCGTAATTTGAATATAATTATTTTTTAAATTTAGGATTAAAAGGAAACATACTATGGGCTCAGTGACGAATTTCTATGATATATATACCAGATTAAAGAACCTGAAATGAAATGCGATTTCATCATAGACGTTATAATTTAATGTCGGACAATATATTAAACTAGGAAAGAAATTTATTTGTGCATTTCTATACATTTTCCTTTTAAACTGAGGACCGTAACTGCTTATCTCCGGAGTGCTCGGAGATATGCGGAAAATCCCGTGACTATAACGACTATTCTGCCCTGACATTTATTGTGTGCGAAGCGTAGACCAAGCTTTTTTTTTTTTTTTTTTTTTTTTTTTTTTTTTTTTTTTTGAGAGCTTATACTTGTTTAACGTCACCTTGAAATGTTTTTTTATTCGGCAGGTCTAGTATTAAGATTGTTGACATAGTAGTCGTGCATCTGATGACGTATAGAACAAAATGTTTTATTATCTTTATATGGCCTTTTTTCCCCCATTTATGCCTAGCGTCCCATAAAGGGGGAAGTGGCAAACTGGTCTAGGTCTACACGGTATTAGATACAGAAATCACTATATAAATGATATTACAAAAAAGCAATCCAGACACCCTGTAACTCTGCAATAAATCTGTCCGAAGAGTATCTTTAAAATGAAAGCTTCAATTGACTAATCAGCTAATACTCCCCAATTATATGTAGTGACCTGCTAAAGTCAAAATGTTACAAAACTTACAGGATAATAGTAACTGTGGAACTTATTATTTGTGAACACGTCAGAGGTGAATTTGACATCTCGGAATAGACCAAACCTCGGAAAGTAACTGGGGTCATTTAGGTTAGTTCAATGTACTTTGACGCATATGCCACCATACGCGGTATTAGCGTCATAAGCATACATGCAATGGTTGAGTTAAACGACCATCTAGCTTTTGGAAAAAAAAAAAACTAATACTTGTTTTTAGTTTTTACTTTCTACAATTAGTGCGGAACACGGCATTTCTTTCAAGGTTGCATGTGCGCCTAGCGGATTAAGATCAGCCTGCGCATCCGAGCAGTCTTCAATGGGCGCATTTGTAATCTTGTATGAAATGTTGGTCTCCGGTTCATTTATAAAAGAAGAACGTACCCGCAGTTGATGTTCCTGTCTGTAGTTTTATGACATCATTCTGCAATGTCTGTACTTTCGAAACGTATGCCTGTACTCTCGAAACGTGCGATGCCTGCTCTTTCCTTAAGGCTTGTAATTCATTAGAGAGGGATTGTACCTGGCTCGTAAGGTTTGAGATTATATGAAGCAAGTCTGTACTGCTGTGCATTACAATTCTTTTATCAGTGGCTTGTGACGTCCCACCTGGAATCAATAACAACAGCCATGTTTAGATAAAAATACAAGGTGTAGACTACCATTGATATTCCTTGCATATTTTATTCATTTTCAAAAATGTTCTGCAACCCGTAGCTTTTTAGTTGTGATTGTTTTAAGTTTAAACAAGACAAAATATTTAGACGTAAACATCTAAGTACTGCGCAAATGTTGTTCATGTTTACAAAGAGCTATGGGAAAAGGATATACTAAAGTTTAACCCTTAAAGCGCCAAGAAAAACTGCATCTGAAAATGTCGTCTGTTTATGTCGTCTGCTGAATATCCTTGCAGACTTTTCAAACCTATTTTTGCATACAGGCAAACAGTGTGGACCCTGATCAGACTGCTCCTAAAGAAGCAGTCTGATCTGGGTCCACCTGTTTGCAAACATGACTTTTAAAATCACAAAGCAGACGACAACAGTTGTGACTGGCGCTTTAAGGGTTAATAAATTTTCAATGTAACAGGTGAAAAAGGACAAAAATGTGATTCTTTAATGTTTGCTTTTATTAACTGTTTCGGTGCCAAATTTCGGACGACATTTGTCGTCTGCTTTATATATATATATATATATATATATATATATATATATATATATATATATATATATATATATATATATATATATATATATATATCGCTTGGAAAGAAGTTTATATGTAAAGTTGAAAGACTGAATGTCAAACAGCGTAGATCCAGATGAGACGGCTCATTATGAACCGTCTCATCTGGATCTACGCTGTTTGCTAAAGCCTGTAATTATCGCCTAAGGCAGTGAAAGGGTTAACCTTTATGAAATTTCTTGATTGAAATGAAAATAAAATAGACATTAATCTGTTTATAACACTGTTTGTTTTATTTTTTTTATATATATTTGCCGAGATCTTCACAAACCGACGTCCCGGCAAATATAAAACGTCCTTGTTGAGCTAATTGAATAGTCTTTCATATGTAAAAATCCAAAGCTATATTAAGAGACCGGCGGTATTCGCGCGCCGGTCAATAATAAAACAGTCAATACTTGGTTCTTGCCTGACAACAGTCCTTCTTAACCCTTGTTCTGCTGAATAAATTAAGACGCCACGCCCACTTCTAATTTACAGCCAGTCAGATTACTTGATCCGGATTGTTGCTATAAATTCACATACTTAATATCAAACAGTGCAGAGCCAGATTAGTTAGCTTCTTCAGAAGCCAACTGATCTGGATCTACACTGTTTGCAAAGGCAGGGTATATCCGGGTTCAGCAGGATAAGGGTTAATTCCTCAAAGCAAGAAACAAAATGGTAGGCTGTGTTACATGCAATGAATTTCCGCCTCTTCAAAGTAACTAACACATATCTCGCACGAGGTCATGGACGGTATAAGGTAGACTGGCATAAGCCTAGGAGATAAGAGAATAAGAAATACTCAGTATATACTACGTCCAACAAAATAATAAGACCTTGCATCTCTGACACAGTATGATAAAACTCAAATCTCTTCCGTTTGAGCTAGATAGAAAAAGAGAAAAAAAAAGGATGCTACGAAAGAAAAGAACATATCGTCTATCGAGAGAAATAGGTTTAGTGAATGGACCGTAACCAGACTAGGTGAAGGTAATAACCCTTGATGATTTTCTACTTTCATATTCAAAGCAACCACCCAAGATATATCCATCACGAAAACATGCCTTTATAATTTTGACACCCTTAAATCACCCTTTTTTTATAAGTAAAACTGGGGGTTTGCAGGGGTATATACTATTTGTCTTATTTCTGCTCAAAAACATAGATTGTGGGTACTCGTTAGAACCGCCTCGTGCGCGGTTCTAACGCGTACCCACAATCTATGTTTTGAGCAGTAATATGAAAAATATCAGAGTTTTTATCTGGAAATTTTCAGTTTTTGGAAGTGAAATTTTCCATATACATTTGTATTTGAATAGGCTTGTTTCCGTAATGTACGGCAAAATCGACTGACATATATTTTGACCAATTCTGACAACACAGCAAGCAAAAAAAAAAATCTTCAGAAACATAAAAAAAAAAACATGGAACTATTCATTATGGATTTATATTCGTATTGTACTGTAAATATGAGCAATTCGTGAGATTTAACTCATTGTAGACTGAATAGACTCTCCCCTCCCACACTATATATTGGTAGGTTCCAATTTAGATATTCCTGGAGAACAATGGCTAAGCTATTTGCAAACACTGGAGACCTTGATCAGACGCCGCGTTTTGCGGTGTCTGATCTGGGTCTGCACTGTTTGCCAATTACCCTTTTAGGGGTCTCCCGACTACAATGAGTTAACATGTAGAGTACCCGTATTCGACCTAATTACCACATTGTGCGCATAGGAACAGCTGTGATCGGAGGACTACGAAATAGCTTGACTGTGCGCATATATATATATATATATATATATATATATATATATATATATATATATATATATATATATATATATATATATATATATATATATATATATATATATATATATATATAATATATATATATATTCAAATGACATCTAAATCTCTATCCCGACTACAATATGTCTTAGTTATACCATGGTTTGTGCGCATGTACGATGCGATATTGCACGAGCGGGAGCGAGTGCATTATCGCACGTACATGCGCACAACCATGGTATAACTGATTTATCACATTTTCATGCATGTAGATCATCTACATCGCGAGATATTTCATGCTGAATGTTGGGAATTCAGGCTACCATGTGATATATATATATATATATATATATATATATATATATATATATATATATATATATATATATATATATATATATATATATATATATATATATATATATATATATATTCAAATGACTTATCTAAATACGTTACAATAAAATACAATAAAATGATCTAAGGGTATTTATATAAGTGATTTAAAACAATAGTTGGTAGGACAATCCTATCCTAATTTCCAAATGATCCCTCTATGATTTCAAAATCTAATATCGAAATGACTTGCGAAATGGCATTCAAATTAAATGTTCCTCTGGAAGTAGAGTTCGAAGTAGTACAGGAGTACACGTAGTTGGCCAAGTGCTTATAAAATGTGAAGAAAAAAAATCTCACATTTTGCGGTGATATTTTGAGATGAAGAGGATTCACATGAACTGTCAAATCTTATTTTCCATGAACATAATTTAAAAAAAAAAGGATTACAGTATATAATGTGGTCTGCTACAATTTGGCTAAGCGCTTTAAAGGTTAACCCATTTATACGAGGTAGTTCACTGTGGATGTCATTGACATTATCTTCAACGTTCACGTGGGAATACGTTTTCTTTTATTCCTGACAAAACACTAAGTTTTTTCTGGCATTAGGATACAGTAAAAGTGCAAGTATGGCTGCAAACGACTTGTTTTAGCTGCAAAAGACTTAGTCCATGAGCAGTGTCTCTCACCAACAACATCTGAACTAACGCACTTATTTGTCAGTTTTTTACGTATCAACAGGCAGTACTCTGGATTTGTACACATTTTAAGAAAAGTTTAGGTGAGGAGTTTAGGTACCTCTGTATTTAGAGTACATATGGTAACCCCGAACAGACAGGTACAGTGAAACCTGTGTAGGAAAGCCAGCTTTCAGATTGACTTTAGTGGTTGGTGTGGAAAGATGGCTGCCTTATAAAGGTACATGTCATGTAATTTTGCTAGCAAAATTACACGACATGTACCTTTATAATATAAGACAGACACCTTTTCCACATCAACCAGTATTTAAAGTCAGTCTCAAAGGTGGCTGTCTTACAAAGGTTTCATTGTAGTACCTTGGATTTGTACACATTTTAAGACAAGTTTGTTAAGGAGTTAAGGTGTCCTAATACTTAGAGTACATATGATAACGCCGAACAAACAGGTCTGAGCAAATAGTGTAGACACAGATCAGACGTCACAGAAGATTGTGTCTGATCCGTTATGGTCATGGCCTTTACTATTTACCACTCAACCAACACATTCAGACACATAGTGCTGTAGTAAAATAGAGTTGTTCAAATTTTAGTACACGTCTATAAACGCTTAATTTGTTCAAATTTTATGGCAAGTATATTAACGCTTAATTTGTTCAAATTTTATGACAAAGTATAATAACGCTTAATTTGTTTAAATTTTAGTACAAGTATATTAACGCTTAATTTGTTCAAATTTTATTACAAAGTACAATTACGCTTAATTTGTTCAAATTTTAGTACAAGTATATTAACGCTTAATTTGTTCAAATTTTAGTACAAGTATATTAACGCTTAATTTGTTCAAATTTTATGACAAATATATAAACGCTTAATTTGTTCAAATTTTATGACATGTATATTAACGCTTAATTTGTTCAAATCTTATGACAAAGTATAATAACGTTTAATTTGTTCAAATTTAAGTACAAGTATATTAACGCTTAATGTGTTCAAATTTTAGTACAGGTATATTAACGCTTAATTTGTTCAAATTTTATGACAAGTTTATTAACGCTTAATGTGTTCAAATTTTAGTACAAGTATATTAACGCTTATTTGTTCAAATTTTATGACAAGTATATTAACGCTTAATGTGTTCAAATTTTAGGACAAGTATATTAACGCTTAACATGCCGGGTAAAACCTTAGGCAGACGACATTTTGAAATGGTTTTCATTTTCTTTCTTTTTTTTCACAAAAAAGGCTTTGGTATTTCATGCAAATTGTCTCTTTAGGAGACACTTTGCATGAAAACGTCAAGGCCTTTTTTTCTAGGCTAATTAAGGAATATATGAATTTGAAATCTGTTCAATCTGTCCAGAGACTTAAGGTGTCCCAATATTGCGAATTGCCTCCTTAGAAGACAATTTACATGAACTCTCAAAGCCACTTTTCCTAGGACAATTAACCCTTAAAACGCCAAGAAAACTTGCATCTGAAAATGTTGTCTGTTTATGTCGTCTGCTGAATATTCTTGCAAACTTTTCAAACCTATTTTTGCATACAGGCAAACAGTGTGGACCAAGATCAGACTGCTCCTAAAGGAGCAGTCTGATCTGGGTCCACACTGTTTGCGGATATGACTTTTAAAATTACAAGCAGATGACAAAGCAGACGACAATAGTTGTGATTGGCGCTTTAAGGGTTAAGAAAAATATCAGTTTGACATCTGTTGAATCTGTCCAGAAATGGTAAAGGTTGATGAGTTAACCCTTAAAGCGCCAGTCACAACTATTGTCGTCTGCTTTGTCGTCTGCTTGTGATTTTAAAAGTCATTTTTGCAAACAGCGTGGAACTAGATCAGGAGCAGTCTGATCAGGGTCCACACTGTTTGCCTGTATGCAAAAATAGGTTTGAAAAGTCTGCAAGAATATTCATGGGGTTTTTTTGCGCTTTAAGGGTTAAGGTGACGAATATTTCGGGACCGTATTTACCGTAAGTATTAGGACGGACAGGTCTGAGCAAATAGTGTAGACCCAGGTGAGACGCCGCGTTCTGGCGTCTCATCAGGGTTTACACTGTTTACCACTCATCCAGCAAGTTTTAGACACAACAACGCGTAGTAAATTGTACTTGTTCAAATTTTAAAACAAGTTTGGTGAGGTGTCCAAATACTTAGGGTAAAAACGGTATTTTAGGACAAGTGTGGTAAGGAGTTGAGGTATTCTAATACTTAGGGTAAATACGGTATTTGAGAACAAAAATGGTAAAGAGGTGTCCAAATACTTAGAGTGAATACGGTATTTTAGAACAGGTATGGTAAGGAGATGAGCTGTCAAAATATTTAGGGTAAATACGGTATTTTAGAACAAGTATGGTAAGGAGTTGAGGTGTCGGAATACTTAGGGTAAATACTTTATTTTAGAACAAGTATGGCAAGGAGTTAAGGTGTCAAAATAGTGGATAAATAGGTATCTTAGAACAAGTATGGCAAGGAGTTGAGGAGTCGGAATACTTATGGTAAATACGGTATTTTATAACAAGAATGGTAAGGAGTTGAGGTGTCCAAATACTTAGGGTAAATGTGGTAAAAACATTTACTATAGTTAAATACAAGATGTATGCTTCTTACTTTCAGTTTGATTTCCGGCGACAGATTCTGCATTATTCCCGAATGAGACAATCGCTTCAGAAGAGATTAGCAATATAAACCAGTACATTGTCCCCATGGCACCACAAATTTCCTTCCCCTTCCCTCTCTTAACCTTCTTTGAGACAAGATGTTTCTTATCTAATTCGTGTTTCTATCTAAGTCATGTAAAAAGAACTGCGGCCAACTTCGTGGATAATCCAATACGCACATGCACAAGCTGCTCAAGGCTATCACTTGCTCCCAGTAGCCAAGGCGAGTATTCAGTGGCCAATATTCTAGTAGGCAAAGATGAAACCACGCTGCAGTGTGGCTGAATTAACGGGCAAAAATGAACTGTTTGAATGATGTGTTGTTAAACCTGCTTTTCACTTGACCTGCTTTTTTTCTGGTTTGATAAGGTAACAAGGACAAATTAAGAATGAGAGTTGTACGAGAGTTCGTTTAAAGGTAGTAAGGACAAACTTTGTACGAGAGTTCGAAATCTATTACAACTATCGCAAGATTGTGTTTGCCAGTCTGTTACGTTATAAAATAATCAAACACTGTGCAATAGGATCAAATGTTTCTTTTGTGGGACATTGTTGCATAAAAAAACAATGTCGCACGTTATTAACAGCCGTGCATTAAACGGCGAAAAGCCGTGTATTAACAAGGCAATTCACGCGCTGTTAATGCACGGCGACGCAACTTTCATATGACCGTACAGGGGCCACAGATTTGCTGCCGTTACGAAATGTGTACTGCCCGGCCCTAGAACGAGCATAGTACGTGCAAATTGCGTTCGCGAGATATCGGTGATAAGGCGAAACAAAATAGTGCAAGAAATAACGCGAAATGTAGCAAATGTTTTCAGTTTTACGCAATAATAGCGTTCGAACATGTTTTTTCAATGAATTAACATTCGCAAGGTCCCTTGGGAGGTGTTGAAAACCGCGGTCTCCGACCTCGGTTTTCAACACCTTCCACGGGACTTGGCGAATGTTAATGCATGAAAAAACATGTTCGATCCCTATAATCAAACACATTGAAATAGGATCCAATGTTTCTTCTGTTGGACAACGAAAACTTGGATTGGATTGTTTGGATGCACAGGCTCGTCTGAGTCTTCGCTCGGCGCACATGTCCGAGGATACATTTTCTCACGTTGCGTCTCATTTGATAAATAGTTGATAGGGAATGGATAACCTGGTAGAATTATTGCCTTTTCCGCCAAGGGAGATGACTTTTATGACTTCCTGTTCGCCTAACTGCACGCCAATCCCCTTCTAAAAAGAGGTATTCTCTCAGAGGGAGCAAATTCTTTCCTTACAGAGCGGACCTGGTTTCAGAAGCGAACAGAACAAGTTTAACAGAGTTTTACAGAGTTGTCACCCTTAAAAGTGTACTTATTCCCCTTTTGTTTAGAAGGGCTAAGCATTCTCCTTTTTGGGATAAGTTCATAAGAAAACACACACTATTTCCATGTCCTTTCATCTCCGATAATACCAGAGCCACACATGCTGTTGGCATTATTATCTCATACAAGTAGAAAAGAGGCAATGGTTATGATCAATGTGATTGGGCAGTTAATGGCAATTTATATAATTGTAGTTTATACACAATATATGTTTAAATATCTAAGACATAAGACCTTGACCTGCCTTCATGCAGTTACCATTTTTATTTCTATTGTAGAACTGTATAAGTGGCACTCACAAGATATCATTTATTACTATTCATTACATAAACTCTACTGCTTGATGTTTGTCTTGAAGAAAGGTCAGATACTGGACAATTAAATAACACAATAGATGGGTAATATACAGCTGCCTCAAGTGGGTCAGTTCAGTTTTTGTTTTTGTAGAAGGAAGTGCTTGGGCAATATTCAGGAGCCTAATACTTATTATTTATTTTTATATTATTATTATTATTATTGAATGCAATACAATTATTTAGACAATGCCCCCGGTATCAATATTTATATTTTATAACATTCTGGGGCTCCTGGTTATTGAATATCCTGAGAACTTGTCTTCTGCCTGGTACTTTTTTTTTTTCTAGAAATATCTGACACACATATAATTGTTAGAGAGGAGAATTATATAACTTTCTCTACATGGCCTCGGACCACAATTATTTTTCCATTACCTTTCGCACAAAGACCTCTTGGGAAAAATTGCTGACAACTTTGCAATCGATGCATACTTTCTTCTGCTTATGTCATCATTTCTTACCTTCAAATTTATCCACTTTACACATGACCATGACCAGCTCCTTTTCCTGCTGTCGTCTGTCAAAGTAAACACCTGTCAGTTCATACCAGTTACGGCCAATGTAGGCTCACTTCTTAGGGGTGTGCTAAGGTTCACCTGTTTTCCTGAAATCAAAAGGAAAAAAAACACTCTTAATTTTCAAAACACCTACATGTTGATCTATCAAAAGAATCACAGTGAAGTAGTCTGCTCAGTCACTCTGGCATAAGACACAGCATCCAAGTGAGGGACTATTTGTGCGACTATATTTCCTTATTTTGGACAACGAATCAGGGGAGGTAATTGTGGACTGGTTCCACATGACAACTGTGTGGATAATTTACTTTCATTATTGGAAACACATTCACCACTGGACTCACATAATTAAGCTGTGTGTATACTCTACATTATTTCCACCTTTGGACACACATACCGTATTCGACCTAATTACCGCACTGTGCGCTTAGGTTTTTCAAAATTACAGGGAACACTCGGCTGTGGTAAAATACGTATCCACCTGCTAAGGATACACTATTAAAAAAAGTCAGAAAAGGCCTTGTTTGATGATAATTATGCGTCTTTTTTTTCTAATTTTATTTATAAAGGCATATGTTGTGGGTACTCATTTGAATTGCATCGACAAGTCGATGCAATTCAAATGAGTACCCACAACATATGCCTTTATAAAGAAATAAAGAAAAAAGTACACTGGCTGTAATCTGAAGACTACGGAATTTCTCGACTGTGCGCTTATATAGGGTATGTGCGGTAATTAGATCGAATACGGTAATACAAAAGTTGAAGGAGATACTTTCCGTTCACCTCAGGATACATGTAATGAAAGCTGCCTGGATACGTTATTTTCACCACAGGATTACCGTATTCGATCTAATTACCGCACATACCCCTATAAGCGCACAGTCAAGAAATTCCGTAGTCTTCAGATTACAGCCAGTGTTATTTTTCTTTACTTCTTTTTAAAAGCATATGTTGTGGGTACTCGTTTGAATTGCATCGACTTGTCGATGCAATTCAAATGAGTGCCCACAACATATGCCTTTATAAAGAAAATCAGAAACAATCACATAATCATCATCAAATAAGTCCTTTTTCTGATCTTTTTATAGTGTATCCTTAGTAGGTAGATACATATTTTACCACAAATGAGTGTTCCCAGTAATTCTGAAAAACCTAAGCGCACAGTGCGGTAATTAGGTCGAATAGGGTATAAAGTAAAGACTTGACTGGGATATTTTGCCTTTACCGCTGCACTTATTTTCATGGCTTTTATTTGACTAAAGAGATTCATCACAAGAAATCATAAATATTGGTTGTGGTGGTTACAGAGACATGCACACTGACGCACATGCTGACCATACTTCCTCTCGGAAGTAAATACCGTAAGTGGAATTTCGTGGTAGTATTTATCTGTAACAGGATATACTTCAGTGTAAATGCCAGGCTCCTTAAGAGGACACAGGTGTCTGCTTTCCTACCTTGATTTTCAGTTGTTCTCAAATTCAAGCTACATTGACTGACAGTTCTCTACATGATCCTAATGCGTTGACTGGGCTGTAAACCTCAAACAACTGAAGCTGGGATAACCTTTGCCAGGAGATCACTTCGAGAAGCATTTATTTTATAATGATGGACAGGGAAATAGATCAGAATAATACAAGAAATTATAGGCAGATACATACAAACAGAAACTTTGTCGTAGAATGAATATCAGGGGACATTAATATTTTTTTCTGCCTAAATATCAAGAGTGTCGGTAACAAAGATAAGGACAGGAAACTTGATGAGTAATAAGAGTTGAAAATTCACCACAAGGACTATTTGGGACCCTTCAAATAGGATCTAGCACAGAATTTGTGTTACAAACTATTGGAAATTCATCAGGGACTACAGGAGAACGTCAGTGTTATAAACTGACAGCAAAGCCCGAGATGGTTTGAAAGTGCTGACTATGCTAACCAACTAAATGCTAGATATTGTACCATTCTACTTATAATATTTATATATATGTGTATATATACAATAGTATTTTTTGCCCATTAATGCTTACTTGTAGTATTTCCACAAACACAAATCAGCAGATGGTGTTAACCCTGATCGGATGCAGCAAACTTGGCTACAAATTGGGGGTCTACACTACTTGCGCAACACTGGAATGCTTCAGTAATTAAGGCAGTAATGGTAATCCCAGTGTTTAACCCCTGCAAATATAACAGCTCCTTCCAACATTCATGAAGGAAATATTCATTGTATTTATTAAAGCATTAATGGGTTATTTGTATTATGTAGTTGTTTAAGTGTGGTCTGAGCTTATGTTCTTAACTGTGCCAGTCTTGGGAGAGGCTATATGGAGGAGTGGCAGGAAGAGCAGACCCTGACTGATCACGGCATTTATTAGATTATACCTGTGGATTACTATTGATTAGGACAATAACGATATTCTACGCTGACCTCCGGTCCAGCAGGGGTCCTGACAGGTCAGAACAAGTCTCATCAGGATCAATAGATGGTACCAGCGGATAACCCAGGTCTACCTGTTTTTCAGTGACTGAGAGTAGAGCCTACTCTGAGCTCGGGAGCAGCCCAGGTCCATATTTAGGCACTGTTAGCAGCCATACATCAGAATCTGCAGGTGGCATCATGGGAGTCAGCCTATCTCTATCCGTTATTCACTGATCCGTCGGAGGGTAGATCTTATCCTGACCTCGGGAGCAGCCCAGGTCCATTTCTCTCGCACAATTATCAGTCAGTCATCATGAATCTATGGGTAGCATAATCGGAGTCAGCCCAGATCTATCTGAGGATCCATCTGAGGGTAGAGCCTACCCTGACCATCACAGCAGTCGGGTCAGCCTCTCTTTTTATTTACCAGATTCTACAGGTGGCATCATGGGAGTCAGCCCAGATCTATCCGTTATTCAGTAATCCGTTCATAACTCTTTTCATTGTCAGCTATAGCATGTATAAAGCAAAGCATTTCACTTAATGGATAAATATGGTTAAAGCAACATTTCACTACATAACACGACAAAAGACAGCAGTTCACCATATGGGTATTATGGTAAAATAGCAGTAGACCATATGGGGAAATACAGTAAGACCAGCAATTCACCATTCTAGTAAATATGGTAAGAGCAGCAATTCTCTATTTTGGTGAATATAGTAAGAACAGCAATTCACTGTACTGGTTAATACGGTAAGAAGAGAGTAACCATACTGGTACGAGTACTTGTAATATTGTAAGAACCGCTATTCAACATACTAGTAAATATGGTAAAACAGCAATTCATTCTTCTCGTAAATATTGGAAGAACAGCAATTCACCATACTGGTAAATATGATAAGAACAGCAATTCACCATATGGGTAAAAATAGTAAGAACAGCAATTCACTATACAGGTAAACATGTTAAGAACAGCAATTCACCATACTGGTAAATATGGAAAGAACAGCAATTTACCATACAGGTAAATATGGTAAGAACAGCAATTCAACAAACTTGTAAATATGGTAAGAAATCATTCACTATATTGGTAAATATGGTAAGAATAACAGTCAACATATTGGTAAATATGGTAAGAACTTCATTCACTATACTGGTAAATATGGTAAGAGCATCATTCACTATACTGGTGAATATTGTAAGAATAACAGTCACTATACTGGTAAATATGGTAAGAATAGAAGTTTACTATACTAGTAGGACCCAGTGCTTGGACATGTCAGACTAAGAAGCTTGAATCAAGTCCTAACAATAGAAATGTCTCATCTGGGTATACACTGTTGTCACAGTTTGATCCATCACAATACTAGGGATACATGTGACAGTAGTCGTAATGAGTGGTTTATTCTTTAGCAGTCTCGACCACTTAAATATGCAAGTTATATTGTTATATATGTGTACCACGCTTTATTTACACGCATGGGGTGGTCACTCTTCATTCATTAACAATCCCTGCAACTCTTCTGCCCACAAAAGAACAGTACTCATTATGCATGATTCATATGCCGTTCAGTTGTGCACAGCTGGGGAGTGTATCTTTTATTTAGCCATATGTGTTAGATTATATCTGCATTGCTGTTGACTGTGTGAATCAGGATAACCTGCGCTGACCTCCGGCCCAGCATGGATTCAGGCCGGTTACAACCAGCCTTATTAGAATCAATGGATGGTACTCGGGGATAACCCAGGTCTATCCGTTATTCACCGAACCGTCTGAGGGTAGATCCTACACTGACCTCGGGAGCATCCCAGGTCCTTTTCTCTGACACAACTATCAGCCAGTCGAATCTACGGGTGGCATCATGGGAATCATCCCAGATCTATCCTTTCGAATCTACAGGTGGCATCATGGGAATCAGCCCGGATATATCCGCTATTCACCGATCCGTCCGAGGGTAGATCCTACCCTGACCTCGGTAGCATTCCAGGTCATTTTCTCTGGCACAACTATCAGCCAGTCAGAATCCACGAGTGGCATCCTGGGAATCATCCCATATCTATCCGTTTATTCACTGATCTCGGGAGCATCCCAGATCCATTTCTTTTGCACAGTTATCATCCGGGCAGTTTATGTGCGGCATCATGGGAGTTGGCGCAGATCTATCGGTTATTCAGTGATCTGTTCATTCATCTATCATTGTCAACAGAAGTATTTGCAGAGCCAGTGGTTGAGGGGGGTGGGGGGGGGAAGATTGAGATATGGCACTCCAGCTTGAATTATTTATTTTCACAAGGATGGGATGGACAGCACTAGGGAATGATAAAACAAGATGACATTAAGGAGATGAACCCATGGCTCATGGCTCACAGTTTTTGGGGTCCTCATTTGATTCTATCAAATTCGTTGGCCTTCTTAAATCCCCGCAAAACTGTATTCACTTGGTCTGCATTGTTTACCAAGCTTACGTCTGTTATTATGAAAATCTCTAGTCTGCTTGGTTGTAGATTAACCTAAATCTTTTGCCTTTCTGAGGATACGTTGATCCAATCTATTGCTGCAAATAGAAGAAGTAACAATCCACTTCTGGCTTATCAACTCCTCTATTTCATCCAATTCCAAAACTGAGCTCTTCGGGCTCAGTCTTCATCTCTGAAATGCAAGGATGGAGTCAGACACCCTAGACTGTAAGACCTCCAAAGGTCTGTATGTTTTGTTTTTGGGGGAAGTAAGAAGATAAATCAGGTAAATAGTTAAACAGTCAGTGTTTACGATCATCGGGTGAGTAGCCCCCAAAGATAGAGCCATATATATATTGTGTTTATGTTTGTTATGTATTTAATAAATGAAGTGAATAATTCTACCTTTTCTTTTTGTTGTGGATTAAATGGCAATTTATATAATTGTAGTTTATACACAATATATGTTTACATATCTAAGACATAAGACATTGACCTGCCTTTATGCAGTTACTATTTTTATTTCTGTAGTAGAACTGTATAAGTGACACTCAGACGGTATCATTTATTACTATTCATTACATAAGCTCTACTGCTTGATGTTTGTCTTGAAGAAAGGTCAGATACTGGACAATTAGATAACACAATAGATGGGTAATATGCAGCTGCCTCAAGTGGGTCAGTTCAGTTTTTGTTTTTGTAGAAGGAAGTGCTTGGCCAATAATCAGGAGCCTAACCACCCAGCCATCCCCATCACCACCATCTTAGGTTATACCATTAAAACATAACTAAGTAGCTGGTCAGTGTTGTTAGTTGTCAATGCAAATTGTGTACCATAAATATGTAAGTTAAAGTTTATCCAAAAAATGCTTTGTAATATTGTATGTATAAACTGTGCATTATTTAAAGCCCCAATCACAACTTATTCGGAATTACTGCAAATATTAAAAGTTCAGCAACCTGTAACAATTCACTTCTGGTTTATCAGCTCCTCTACTTCATCAAATACCAAAGCTGAGCTCTTCGATTTCTGAAATGCAAGGGTGAGGTCAGACACCCTAGACTGTAAGACCTCCAAAGGTCTGTATGTTTTGTTTTCGGGGGAAGTAAGAAGATCAATCAGGTAAACAATTAAACATTCATTATTTACGATCATCGGGTGAGTGGCCCCCAAAGATAGAGCCAAATATATATTGTGTTTTTGTTTGTTATGCATTTAATAAATGAAGTGAATAATTCCATCTTTTCTTTTTGTTGTGTATAAATCTGTATTTTATCGATTAGATCTCTTTGGCACTAGCGTGTAGGAAGTTTTTTTCATAGCCTATCTGATGTAATAATTTCAACTTAACATGCCTAAACTAAGCGCGTTTTGAATTGGTCGAGAGCAATTTTAAAGAGTATTTGTACTTGGCGGAGAAGTTCATATACATGAATCCTTGACCAGCTAGAAAGTGGTGGGTCAAGGTCGTGTGCAGGATGAAAGCTTCAAGTTTGCCTAGTTTTGTTTCGTCATGACTATCCGTTTTTTGTCATTGCTCCGGAAGCACTTTATGAAATGCCATAGACTGGTCCAGTGCTTTTTTTCCATGGACTGCTTAACATTATAACCAAATATTAGCTTTCACAGAAAAGATTGGCCTACGCTTAACACACATTGTGTGCTAAGCGTAGACCAAGCTCTTTTGTGAAAGCTAATTCTTGTATAGTCTTAGTGTTAATTCGGGTTAGAAAATAATATATATCTAATACCCGATTTCACTACGACTTTTAACGGAAAGTCTCGAACATCTACGACCGCTTTCCAAACACAAATTTCACTGACCTATCAAAGTCGGAATGAAAACAAACTGGCCGCGCCCAGTATTTGAGAGAACTCTCAAAATGTTTTTCAGTGTTTTTCAGTGATAATGCCCACCCCTACCGTGTAAGTGTTTGCAAAACCTTCAAATTAAAGGAAATAACGCTATTTTTTTGTTTTTTTTTTGTATTGTTTTGTTTGGAAATATGATGCAGTTGACAGTTGTTTGCTGAAGCTGAAGCGTCCGCCATGTTTCTTATCCCGAGATCGATCGGCAGATTTAGTCGTAAGACATAGCGCCATGTGACTTGGATTACGAGTGAATTACAGCAAAGCATGGAAGCTGAATGAAATCGGCTATGGTTTGGTGTATTTTAAAATATGTATATAAATTATGGAATGTATGTAATATGTACACCATAATGAGACTTTAAAAAACCTAATGCCGTCGATAAATCCATAAAACAGGAATCGTTTGCGTAGATTTCTCAATCATCACGAAAACTTGCCTATATAATTCTGACCCCCTTAAACCCCAACTTTTATATAGCAAATCTTGAGTTTACAGGGGTATATATTATTTTTCTTATGTCTGCTTAAAACACAGATTGTGGGTACTCGTTAGAACCGCCTCGTTCTAACGAGTACCCACAATCTATGTTTTGAGGAGAAATTTGAAAAATATCAGAATTTTTTATCTGAAAATTTTCATTTTTTGGTGGTAAAATTTTCAGTATATTTGAATAGGCGAGTTTTCGTAATGTTAAGCTATTTTACTCACATAGCAAAATGGACTTGTTCGAAATTTAGGACAACTATGGAAGAAGTAAGTTGTCCCAACATTTAGGTTTATATTTAGGTAATATTGAGATTATCAAATGGCACTTTTCATATCATACCCCATATCAGCCCGAAACTTCTATATCATTTCATTTGTCGATGATTATCATCTAGCAGCCGGTCGGCAATGGCCACCATTGTCTTTTCAATCATAGTTTGTTGTTGTTGTTGTTGTTGTTTATTCTTGCGTTTCTTTAACGACTTTATGTTGTCTTTTCGTCCATGTTTTGTTCTTGTTTTCGTTGTTGTTGTTGTTGTGGTGGTGATGGTAGTTGTGGTTGTTGTTGTTGTTGTTGTTGATAATTCTGTGTGTTTCTGTAACGACTTCATGTTGTTGATTACCTGAATGAATATCAAAAGAATGATTGCAACTGGCGGAAGGAGCCGAAGTGTTCCGAAGATTGTGATGTCAAAGGTATGATATGGCTTTAACATCACGAAAACATGCCTATATAATTTTGACCCCCTTAAACCCCATTTTTATATAGTAAAACTGGGGTTTACAGGGGTATATATTATTTTTCTTATTTCAGCTCAAAACATATATTGTGGGTACTCGTTAGAACCGCCTCGCCGAGGCGATTCTAACGAGTACCCACAATCTGTGTTTTGAGCAGAAATAAGAAAAATATCATAATTTTTATCTGAAAATTTTAATTTTTAGGTGGTAAAATTTTCAGTATATTTGAATAGGTTTGTTTTCGTAATGAGGGTGTGATAAAATGTCATATGGATTTTGGGGTTTGATATGGGGTATGCGACACGGCAACACGTGCTAATGCTTCAGCCAATGTGATGCGCGCATGGATGTCACGATCGTATTGCATATTCAGACACAAAGTATATTTTAGTAAATATACTGGCCGCGCGATGCTGGTACGTGTCTTCGGGCATATGAGACAGCGAAGGCCCAGATCAGCCTACGCATCCGCATTGTCTGATCAGGGCTTTCGCGGTCCTCTAACAGAATCATTGGACACTATAGAATGTATCAATGGAGAGCAAATGTCCACATGAGACTTTGCGCATGCGTGAGATGAATCTGAATCTGTGCATCTGCGCATGCTCCCAAAATCCGTATAGCATTTTGCCAAGAGACTGGTGATGGTTAAATTATCTTGACTCAGGGGATATATTCAGAAGCAATATATACTGCTTTTGAATCTCCCGAATTACCGTATATTAACTTGATTGGTGAGACAAAACTTGAAGCGCCTGTGATTAAGGTTAATATTTCAGCATACGCCTTTGGAAATATCTTTTTTTATGCCAGAAAATATGCTTTCACACTTCATGCAGATTTTCTAAGGAGACAATTTGCATGAAATTGAAAAGCCTATTTTCGTGGAAAAAAAAAATAAGAACAAATATCATCAATATGTCGTCTGCTGAATTCGCCCATAGAATGATAAAGGTTAAACGAATACCTGGTATTATAATTGGTTATCAGAAGGTCGCGGAGTTGTCTTTTAATCTTATTCTAATCTTTATATTTGTAATGTTTGCTAGTTAATATTTATAGACATGTAGTTCATCTATTGTGTGTACTGCTTATTCTACATCTGTCACAGCACCCTGGGAGAGGATAAATATAGACCTAGCCTTCATCCTATCCCTTGCATTTATGTATATTTGTTTTCGTTAAATATATGCATTTATGTCATAGAATGTGAATAAATAATTCGTTTGGTTCGAACAGGGCATTCGCTATCCGCCGAACAGACGCCCATTAGATACACTAAAATTAACTGACGAACATAGAAAACCCAGTTCCGACTGTGTGATATGCTGACGGACGGGCTTCCGCTCGGATTGCATAAGGATCTTTTCACCTTGCGCATAAAAAATTTAGCTACAACACAGAACATCCCACATGACTTCACATGCGAACATAAGTAAGCCAGCTTGTTGATAGCATTCGCAAAACATGCACAGTCAAACCTCAATAGCTCGGACACCGATGGCTCGTTTACCATCATGGCTTATTAGAACTCGTTTTCGACACCCTACGAAATTCTTCCGATAGCTCAAGAAAACATTCAGGAAAATTTTCTTATTTTTATCATAAAATTGTATGTTGTGTGTGCTCATTAGAATCGCCTCATCAAGGTGATTCTAATGACACGAGGGATGTTCGAAATGAATTGCTTATTTCTATCTGGAGACTTCAAATTTCAAGTTAGCCCAAAAGTACTCATTTCATGCCCTCGAAGTACTCCCCGTGGCTAGAAATGCAAAGTTTCAGCCGATGTATTCACTTTTTGAAGGCGTCACGGAACGCTGATTTGGGCACAGTAATAAGGTACTGATGAATGGCAGATCCAAGTGCCTGTCGGGACTGGTATTTCCGCCCAGCTAGGAATGCTTTCAATTTCGGAAACAAAAAGAAATCACAAGGGGCAAGGTCTGGGGAATACGGGGGGTTGAGGCAAAACAGTTACTTTTTCTTTCTTCAAAAACGCCGTAACTATTGCGGAGGTATGAGCTGTCATGTAGAAGACGGACATGTTTAAAACCAGTGGCAGGGCGTCGTTTCTGATAATACTTTTTCAGTTTCTTCAGTACTACGTCTTTGTAGTACTTTCCGGTGATGCTTTTGCCCATTTTCACTGGCACTTTTATTGCGACTCCTTCACCAGAGAAGAAGATTGCATACAAAACCTTCTTTGTACTCAAAGAACGTTTGGCAATTATTGGGCATTTGCTGTGTTTAGTGGCCCAGATCTTATTGCTAACCTTTCTGACGGGCTCAAAATAATGGACCCAGGTTTCATCACCTGTGACGACATTGGCAAACTGCTTTTTGTCATATTTTGGAAATATTTGAAGCAGCTTTTTGGCCACTTTAACCCGTTGCCTCTTTTGCTCGTCAGTCAACAGATGTGGCACCCATCTAGCAGAAATCTTTCTGACTTTCAAATGCTTCTTCAAAATAAGGTGAACCGTTGAAAGTGATATTCCTACCTTTCGTACAATATCACGAACTGTAAATCTGGCATCTCCTTCAATGATTTCCTTTATTTTGGAAACGATTTCTTTACGAGATGCAGATTTTGGCCTACCTGATTTCGGTGCATTTTTTGATGGACTCTACACCAGACTCAAATTTCTTTTTCCATCGCCGAACTGTGTCTAAGACACACAAGAAGGTCCAAAAGCAGTAGAAATTTCAGTCATAAGCTTCTCGAAAGAACAACCATGTTTTGAGCGAACTTTGATGTAAGCCCGTATTTCATCTTTTTTGTCGACGCTTCTACCAACCATTTTTACTGCAGTGGTCAATGACTGCGTGTATTCAAATGGCAAATTTTATGTCTTACACTTAGTCTGACATGTACATTTATACACCATTGTGTAGATATTGAATAACCCTATACAGGTATGTATTGGTTTTTATCGTGTCCAACGTGGATATCGAGCTAGAGGACAATAAGCAATACATTTCGAACATCCCTCGTACACTCAACATACAATTATTGTGTAGAAAATCGAAAAGATTTCCCTAAATTATCGCTGTTTGCTTCCTGACCTGGCGCCATGATTAACCCTTAGTGGCTCGAACTACCCATATCTCAAACAAATTTATATGTTCCCAAAGATGTTTGAGCCATTGAAGTTAGACTGTACATCACGAAAAAATGCCTATAAAATTTTGACCCCCTTAAACCCCACTTTTATATAGTAAAACTGGGGTTTACAAGGGTATACATTATTTGTCTAATTTCTGCTCAAAATATAGATTGTGGGTACTTGTTAGAACCGCATCGTCGAGGCGGTTCTAAAGAGTACCCACAATCTATGTTTTGAGCAGAACTATGAAAAATGTCAGAGTTTTATATCTGAAAATTTTCATTTTTTGATGGTAAAATTTTCAGTATATTTAAATAGGCATGTTTTCGTAATGATATATGAGTCGTAACATTAAGAAACTTACCTTCGGACATGTGCGCTAAGCGAACATTCTGATCAGTCTGCGCATTCGCTCAGTCTAATCAGACTAAGAAGTGTCTGACCAGACTGCGCGGATGAAAGACTAAATTTGAGTCTTCGTTGGGCATACGTCAGAAGGTAAGTTTTGTAACGATACGGCTCGTAAGATAGCCAGATTGTTCATGCCAATCCTAATACAGTATAATCTCAATGGCTCGAACACGGGTGGCCCGTTTACCGTGGATGATTCGAACTCGTTTTTCAGTCCCTACAAAATTCGTCCAATAGCTCAAGAAAACAAATATTTAGGGATTTTTTTCTTATTTAATCATGGATTTGTATGTTGTGTGTACTCATTAGAATCGCCTCGTCGAGGCGATTCTAATGAGTACACTCAACGTACAATTGTTGTGTAGAAAATCGAAACAATTTCCCTAAATTATCGCTATTTGCTTCCTGAACTGGTGCCATGATTAACCCTCAGTGGCTCGAACTACCCATGTCTCGAACGAATTTCCATGGTCCCAAAGATGTTCGAGCCATTGATGTTCGACTGTACATATATAATTTATAATATCTTATTCTTCGGGAATAAAGAATCGTAAAATTAAAGTCTGCAAAGATGCGTAAAGTGTTGGAGCCTACATGGTTAAGCAGTGTTTTTGTTGCTGTTATCGTTGAAGTTGTTTAAAGGCTCCATATTCCTAAAAAAAATACATTTTCTTCTATCCAAGAAAGGTTTAATGAATTAATATACTAGTATATATAGAATTAATACGATCATAAAATGTGGCATCTGACAGTTATGCTCTCGTTTTCGAATTGGATCAAAAATGTTTGTTTTTTTTGTTTGTTTTTTTTTTTTTTTTTTTTTTTGTTTTTTGTTTTTTTGTTGTTGTTTTTTTTTAGTTTTTTGTTTTTTGTTTTTTGTTTTTTTTTTTGTTTTTTTTTCTTTGTTTTTTTTTTTTTTTTTTTTTTTTTGTTTTTTTTTTTTTTTTTGTTTTTGTTTTTGTTTTTTTGTTGTTGTTTTTTTTTGGGTTTTTTTTTTGTTTTTTGTTTTTTTTTATCGTATCTCTGTTGGCAACATTAATTCAGAGATACGATAAAATATCATTTCATTTCAAGAACAAGACACTAAATGAAATTTTACAGGCTGTCAAGTGCCACATTTTATTATTATATTAATACCATATATCAATTTATAAAACCTTTCTTGGATAATGAAATGTCTATTTTTGAGAAATATGGAGACTTTAAGGCTTTGGCGTTTCTTTAGGAGACAATTAGCATGAAATGTCAAAGCCTGGTTTCTGAGGTAAATAAAAAAAAAATATGGTAAATCTGCCGTCCGCTGAATTTGCCAGAGGGTTGTAAAGATTAAGAAGTAAAAAATATCTGAAGATTTTGCCATTGTTTTTCAAAGGGAAACTACTTCATTTTGATTTAAACATATTTTATTTCAATAATAGTACATGTGATACAACATAAATATCTCAAATAAAAGAGGAATTAGAACGAAAGCATGAGTGCTTATAGAGTTCTTCTCCCAAAACAATTTTATTTTGTAGACAGACATTAAATTCCGCTGTATCTGAGGACTTTCAGAGATATGAAAGAGCTAGTAGCCCAACCCCTCGCCCCATCTCCGCCCGTAATAGTTATTTCCAAGGTAGGTGTATCCACTCCCCTGAATCTGTTAAAAAAAAAGCTGGACCCAGTTGTTCAAAGCGTCGTTAGCTTAACGAGCTCGTTAAGAGTCATTTCGTTAACTATTTTAGTAGATTCAATATACAATATTCTCATCACGAAAACATGTCTATATAATTTTGACCCCCTTAAACCCCTTTTATATAGTAAAACTGGGGTTTACAGGGGTATACATTATTTTTCTTATTTCTGCTCAAAAACATTGATTGTGTTGCTCGTTAGAACATAGATTGTGTGTACTCGTTAGAACCGCCTCATCGAGGCGGTTCTAACGAGTACACACAATCTGTTTTGAGCAGAAATGTGAAAAATATCAGAATTGTTTATCTGATAATTTTCATTTTTTGGTAGTAAAATTTTCAATATATTTGAATAGGCATGTTTTCGTAATGTGATATTTTTTGCTGAAAAAAAAATGTGAGTAGCTACTCACATTTTTCAGCAAAAAATTTCAGCATATTTGCGTATCACTCGATGTAAATTTTAACAAATCTTTAACTAACGACGTCGTTAGCTTTGAACAACTGGGCCCTGATTATTTGACAGTTGTTTATTTACTACAAACAGCACAAGTAAGCTCGCGCCCATTGACATAAGGCGGACACTTCAAAGACCCACATCTACCTTCTACAAAATAAAACAATGCCCCATTTTCGTCATTATGTCCGCCTACGATAGTATCTGGGTGAAGATCTAAGCAAACATACTCTGTTGCAAGAAGATCATGGCGATCAGCCACAAGATATCCTTTGTATTCAAGAGTCCATCCATCATAACAGATATTTCGGCCAGGTATCATAAGGACACTCGCCCTGGGTGCTCGGCAAACACTACAAGGAGCATCGTCATTCATCAAATGATTTCCGAAAAAGAGTGCTGCTTGGCTGTCCTGAAATTCGAATTCAACTCCATACACGCGCGCCCCAGAATCTTCGACATCTGTGTAATGCCCCCATACTGGATCCGGGCTTAAGCAAATATAGTTGGCTGCTGCGCCATTTTCTGAGTAATATGATCCTGCGGCGTATCCTGAAAATATTCAAAATTAAGGCCAGGCCTTATAAAACGAGTTTGTTTCTTTTTATAGTAATTACCGAACATCCCCCTTAAAGTGCACTGCCGAGCCATTCATGTATCTTTAGATTACCGCCCCTGCACTTCTTTGTAAGAATATATGTTCTGGGTTTTCATTTGGATCACCGCGAGGCGATTCAAATGGGCATCACGACATAAGTATATTTTTTTACGGTAAACCAATTTAGAAGATAAATATTAACAAGTACTCCTCCCATGAATTCGTCTGTTGATCTATCTTTTAAAGTGTGTCCTTTTAGGGTGAATATTTTTTATTATTTATTTATACAGTATAACCTCAATGGCTCGAACACAATGGCTCGTTTACCGTGGCTGATTCGAACTCTTTTTTCAATCCCTACAAAATTCTTCCAATAGCTCAAGAAAACAAATATTTAATGTTTTTTCTTATTTTATCATGGAATTGTATGGTTGTGTGTACTCATTAGAATCGCCTCATCGAGGTGAGTCAAATGAGTACACTCAACATACAATCTTTGTGTAGAAAATAGAAAAGATTCCCTTAATTATCGTTATTTGCTTCCTGAACTGGTGCCATGATTACCCTCATTGGCTCGAACTACCCATGCTTCGAACGAATTTCCATGGTCCCAAAGATGTTCAAGCCATTGAAGTTCGACTGTATATACATTAAGTGTTTTCCCGTAGTTCTGAATAACCGTAGTGCGCCGCACAGTGCGGTAATTAAGTCTAATAAGGAAGTGAGAACTACAGTGACCCTCGTTACAACGACAGTATTTGTTCCTGACGAAGTTACAATTATTAATCCTGGTCCTGCTGAACCCGGATATGCTCTGCCTTTGCAAACAGTGTAGATCCAGATCAGATGGCTTCTGAAGAAGCTAACTGATTTGGATCTGCACTGTTTACTATTAAGTATGTGACTTTGTGTCAACAGCCTGGATCAAGTAATCTGAGTAGAGATTTTTTTCCTCATAAAACATGTTCTGGATATTTATAGAATCGTCTCAATGAGGCGATTCTAACAAATATACAAAACATATGTTTCTTGAGGTATTGAATACAATATTCTTGTTCAAATTCTGCTTAACTCTCACGTCACGAAGGAAGGTTTCATTCCAGTCAAATTATCATTATAGCAAATTTTGTCGCTGAATCAAGTGTCGGTACAGATAGGACTGACGGTATTACCTGAGTATACCAGTTCTGTTCCATTAGGACATGTGTTTCTACCCCATCGAACGTATGTAGAACCTGAAAATTGGCAGACAGACAGACAGATAGATCAGTCATTAAAAGTATAAGTGAAAATACTCAGAAAATATCATACTCATGAAGCACAGCCTTCCCTATGCATCAAAAGAAAAAGAGTTGAGGAACAAATAATTACAAAACCAACGCCACATATGAAACACCACCAACTGCAACAGAGACACCGCATTGGAGCGGTTAGTAGGAAGTCAAAAAAGGATTGCCTTGGAAACAAAGAACACACAAAATCACGAAAATCGGAGACTCGGTTTGATTGAGTCTCTTCATATCCAACACTGTAGTTTGCGAGGCTACATACGACCCCTAGCGCTGGCTAAAGCGGTATTCGATTTTCAAAATAACCAGGATGGGCTCAATGATCCCAAAAGAAATAAAATATACATGCACTATGATGGACAGGGAGACTTTTTACGGCCGCCACACGACACAATACCAGCTACAGTAGAGTGCCCGGAGGATAATTTGACAGTGATGTCACAGCAACATTACTACAACTCTACTGGGTAAAGCAGTTTTTTGCATGAATTATCGGGAAAACGTTACGAACAATTTTTATGTGGTAAACAATCTTATCGCTATAAGTGTGTGACTTTGGTTAGTATGTTGCAATAATGCAGTTGATAGAGCGGATCACCCTTGACGAAAGATTATAGATGAGATCCTACCAATACATCAGCTCTTTTTTTCTTCTTCTTCTTCTTCTTCTTCTTCTTCTTCTTCTTCTTCTTTTAAAAAAACAATACTTTTACTCCGCTCTTGGTCCTTGTATGTATAACATATTATATTATTTCAAATAGATACCAGACATTATTATATGGCGTTGTTCACAAATGAAATCGTCCCAGCGAGCTTGTTTCCATATGTTTTTGCACGGACTGTCATTCAAACTAAAAATTGAACTAGATTTATCGGTTTTCTTCTTGTCTTCATTTAACTTATAAAGATAAGCAAAATAGAAAATAAAAGTGTCGCTACATTGAAAATTTATTTCATTACTGATAACAGAAAATGCATTATTTTCCTTTGTAATTAATTCTTAAAATGTATAAAATAAAACAAAATATAGTGAAATAAGATCTGAGCCCATAATATCCAGATTAGGTCTGAGATCACTATACCACTGAGCTACTGCGGATTTATGGGTAAATCTGTTTATAACATTTATTGAAGATAGCTATTCGGGTAGCGTAAGTCAAAAGTTTATAAACATATAAGAATGTTAATTTATTAATATTTAATATATTGACTGAAAGTTTGTCTGTTGTAAAGTATATTTCTTCGTTTCAAAAGGATATTTTTTAAACTACAGCTGGTGTTGGTGCCGTGTGGTGGCGTTAGAATGTCTCCCCGAACATCACCATAATGCAGATAATACTTCGTTACCTTTGGAATCATTGGACCTTTTATGATACATTTTAAAATGGAGTTCTGCTCATGTATATGCTATAGGGTGTAAGCAGTGTTGCAAACTTCATTACTGCTTATGAAGAGTCTCAATAAAACCGAGGCGCCCATTCTCTAATCTGTAGTGTAAATCTTTGTTTCCAAGGGCAATTTTTGTATGTTTATTCATTTATAAAGTATTTAACCAGTTTTAGACTGAACAATGTATGTGTATCAGGCTATGTGATTTAGACAGTCCTAATGAATAACTGTTAAACTGTTTGCAAACAGTGAATACCCTGATCAGACGCAACATTCTAAGGCGTGTGATTTGGCTCTTCACTGTTTGCCAGTTACCCTAATGGGGGTCTCCAGACTAAAATGTGTAAATTATATGGGCCGTGTTGTCTTTGGGTACGAAGGCCCGGATTAGCCTGCACATCCGTGCAGTCAGAACAGGGCATTCACTGTCATTGCGTACTACAAAATGTATGAATGGAGAGCAAAGGCCCGGATGATACTTTGCGCATGCGTAGGATGATCTGAATTTTCGCATTTTGCGCATGTTCGAATACACTTTTCGCTTGGCACGGCCCATATATTGACGGACTGTGCTAGGTTGGAAGGCAGTGATTTAAGTAAGTTGGTAGGTACGTAGACACGAGAGGTGGTCGGAAACTATCCGGACTTTTCATGCTCGTCTTTCCACGTGCAGCTACCAACATATATTATACATGAGCAAAAACTACATTTTAAGGCCTAAACGTCGAACGGTTTATTTTCAATGAGTTGTGTATATACGAATTTTTGAGCGCTTAAGGTTCTGTTATATGATTTGGCATTTTAATGCACTCGCGTATGTAACGCGACGTCTGATTGGATAACGTCAAAAATTTGCGACGGTATATTCTGCGATATACTGTCGCAAATCCGACGTCATCACGTAACGTCGCATCTCATTGGCTGGCGTTTGGTTTTACTGCAGCTCACAGCACTTGCCGTTTTGTGCAAATAGTACATTTTTTCAATAGAAAAAAATGAATAAATGCATTAGAATGGGGATAACTGCATCAAATTTGTCATTTGGGGAGGTAAATCGGCGGTTTTACGGTCGCAAATTACGTTTTACGGCTCCGCTGACGCGTCGCCGTAAAACGAAATTTCCAACCGTAAAACCGCCGATTTACCTCCCCAAATGCCAAATTTGAAAGCAGTTATCCCCTAATTTTACGACCAATTTGACCGTCTTATTGGAGAGAAAACAGAGGCGATATTGTGATCGAATCTGGGTAGTAGTACCTAGATATGATCATACTCTATCTCTAAAGAATAAAAGCGGCACTGAAAAAATAATGTTAGTTTTAGAAAAAAATGGCGAATATTTAAAAATTCAGACCATCTCCCTACTGTAGTCGTCGTACAAGGTATCGAGGGCAGATTTTCCAGTTCAGAGGTTAGTAGTGCATAGATATTAATATTACACATCCACTTTTTTTAAGTTGATGCTTTTCTAGCTCTCGCATAAAAAGATCTTAATTTCAGAAAATTAAAAGATGATATTTTTGCCTTGAATTAAATGGCAGTACGTTTTGTTCAAGAAATCTTTTGAATTGCCCCCTTTGACCCAGTTGAATATCACGAGGGTAAAGGCTGATTGTACACACCGCTTATCCCGATGCAGTTAAGGGGTGGGGGGGGACCTAGCTGAACAAAAGCCAATGGGCGTTTTTCTAGTGTCAGAAGCATGTGCTGTTCCACTAACTAGCGAAGTTATTTGTCATTCTTTGGGTGTAAATAAAGCTTTGAGATCAAAAGCATTATTCCGTGCGACATGAAAAGCTTACATGAAACCGGATGACCCTGTTTATTAACAGGCAGCGCTAAATGATTCGCCCCAAGTTGTTGTTTTCAAAGTGCACTTGGTCACTTTTGGTGACTCGTTTTCAATGGGTATACCAGGCGGAAACAAAATATAATGTCTTTGTCACACATTTCAACGTAAGTTTGAAAATCTTTCTTAATAAGTGAATAATAAACTGACATACATGTATAAAAAAAACATTGCTAGACGTCTCCTCTTTTGGGCGAATAATGCTACGTCAGCAGCAGTATGTGTTGTTGACAAACAAGCGCAATTACCAAAGGGAACCTGAATGTCAAGGAGGAACACTTTTGAACAAAGATTGCACTTTTTCACGATTGTATCCAACAAGTGTTTTGTATATGCAGAAAATTAAAAGGTGTTTTTTGGAATAAAATACATCGATTCGATTTTATGTGTTTTGAGAAACCTTTTCCCTCAAGAAGAAGTTACAAATTACGTTGATGAAAAGAACTTATGGCTTGCGTAAATAGAAATGGAGTAATTTGCAAAATAAAACAGGCGTTTTCTGAGGTAAATTCTTGAATTAAATATTTTTTACCGGGCTTGTTATTAAAAATTTTTGAATTTTTCACCTACCTTTCTCCTGCAGCATCTTGTATGCAATACTATGATATAAATCTTTTGCAATTTTCGCAAATAGAATTCGAGTTATCCGCAAAATAATAAAGGTGATTTTCAGGGGAAAATTTAACAGTTTTCGTGTCATTTAATTTCTTATTTGACAATACGACCTTGGACCTTATTTTATGTGTTTTATGATGGAATAACATGTTTGCTCACAGTAGTAAATGCTTTTAGAATATTCGCAATGTTTCTAGCTTTTTCCACATTTCACAAAGCTTGCAGTAATGACTGGCCATTATCCTTAATACTACTAGTTACTATATGTAAAAATACAAATATTAAAGTTTCTTTTTTCTACCGATAAGGATCTGTCCAGTACAAGCTAGCAGACAGGAATGACTAAGCGTTCCCGAAACGCTTTGACGACGTTTAAACGATCAACGTTGGTTTGATGTAATGACGTCAAATCAGCGTCGATCGGTGATTTTTCAGCGTTCTGTGCCGACTGAAAAAATAGTTTTTATAACTATCTATACCGAATGCTTTAGTAAACGTTTCGTTTCTTTTCAAACTAACCGTGGCAATGAAAATGTTTATTTCAAAGTCAGTAAACATTGTTTCTTATTGTTTTAATGTAATTTGACATACTGAGGTATAAGAATGCTAAAGGTATTGTTTTATTATTATTATTATTACTACTACTACTATTATTGTAAACTGACTTACGGGAGTATGAGAAAGCTTAAGTTGTATGTCGATTAGCTACACGAATGTTCCATGCTAAACGCTGACACAACATACATTCATACATTGTTATATATAGGGTGTTTGATTTTTTTTAAGAATTATTTTTTTCATGTTTACTACAAGTTTCTATATAAAAATAGAACTTTCTGGAAAATATGTTTACAATAATAAGTTGTTTAAGTTATTTTAGGGATGTTCCAAAAAGAATGATCTGGTTTGAGCTATTTTTGGTCTGTCATAGAACATTTGGAATATTCTTTGCCAAAAGTAGAAAACGAATAATGCCTCTAGAAAATTCTTTTTCTAGAATGTTCTTTGATATTGTATAAGAAGAAAAGATTTTCATATGGGCATCTTTGTATACTTTCATCGGAAATTATTCAAAACTGGATTGCTTTTATAAGCCCCCCGGTGAAATACTTTTCACTGACCGTTCCAAGGCGGTTCTTCTGTCTTGGTTTATTTTTGTTATAGTTCGTCTTTGAATGTGTGTGTCGCTTACATCTTTTTTGTTTTGGATAGCCATTTGGCCACTTTGTGGGAAAGTAACTGTCCGTTTAGCTTTCTGCTAGTGAGGTTTCCATTAGGGTCTAGTTATTTCGTGTTTGTGTTTCTTTCCCTTTGATTGGAGGTTTGGTATAATTGTATCGATTCCTCATCATTGCCTTCCCTTCTATTTCTACTCATTCTGGAATTAAACTCTGAATTCAGGGACTTCAAATTGTGGGATCAGGAACTGTTATTCAAAGGATTTGTTTTATAAATTCTTGCGGGTTATTTCTGAGGGACTTCGTGACATAAACTTGAAAGGTACTAACATTCTTTTGTTTTGAATCCTGTATTATTATTATTATTATTATTATTATTATTACTATTATTATTATTTAATAAATATTGTTAATAATTTAAAGCTTGCTGTTTTTACTTTCAGTTCTTTCTCGCCTGGCTCGTAACAACATACATACATATATACATACGATTTAGCTATTTTTGACCTACAAGTCACCCCGATACTTTTTAAAATAGATCTTCAAGACGGCGACTAAGGCGGTCATCTTGGTTTTCCGATCGAAACAATTTTACTTATTTTTGTTCTGCAAGTCACCCCGATACTTCCTACCTAGTTTCGAGTTAATTAGCATTTCGGTTAAGGAGGAGAAGTTCAAAAAATATTTTCAAGATGGCGGCAGTTGCGGCCATCTTCGGTTTCAAAATCAAAACATTTTAATTATTTTTTATCCACACGTGGTGCCACTACTTCCTACCAAGTTCTGAGTCAGTTGGCCTTTCTGTTCAGGAGGAGAAGTACAAAATTCATTTTTCAAGATGACCGCAGTGGAGATCATCCTGGATTTCCGATCGGACAGATTTTGGCTATTTTTATCTGCAAGTGATCCTAATATTTCTTATTAAGTTTCGAGTCATTAATGTTTCGGTTCGGAAGAAGCGGCGCAAAATAGATTTTCGAGATGGCTGACATGGCGGCCATCTTGGATTTCCGATCGAAGAGATTTTAGAAATTTTAGATCTACAAATCGCTCCGTTACTTCCTACCAAGTTTCGAATCAAGTGGCTCAAGAAGTATGAAATAGATTACCTGAAGTTGAAGCCACCTGACTGATGGGGGAGTTTTTACCCTTATGCTGCCTCAAAACTTGGTAAGAAATTTCGTGGCAACTTGTAAATCAAACAGAGGTAAAATCGTCATGCTTGGAAAACCAAGATGGCTGCCGCGGTCGCCATCTCGAAGATATTGTCTGGCCTGAAAGGCTTTGCAAATTCAGTACCATGCTAAGTTAGTCCAATGATACGCTCCCCTACTCGTAATAAAAACACCTTGGACTTAATTCTTACCTCTTTTCCCGGATCAATTTCAGGATATCCATTCTCCAGACAAACTAAGAGATCATGTCATTGTTTCAGGATTTTTAAAATCTTCAGTCCACATATTAAAAAAAAACCTTGGAGGAAGATGTGTTTATATTAGAAAGATGACTTTGAAACTTTGAGGAAGGACTATGTTAAGATTCGCAAAGGAGAAATACTTAAACGGCTACTCGGATGCTCGATCAGTGCAGAAGAACTTCCATTTGATAACTTCATTCATTCAAGATTCAGGTAATAAGCATATCCTGTCAAAGCTAGTAGGTCTGTCTCTTCGATTCCTTGGATCACTCCAGAGATAAGAAGAAAGAGTCGCAGACGGAATAAAAGTCATGGTTAGGCAAGAAGACAAATAGTGGTAGACTTCGGACAAAACTTGAAATTTTGAGAAAGGAAATAAAGGCTGACATTAAAAATAAAAAACATGATTTGTATCAAAATAACTTGGCAGGTGATGTAAAGATAAATCCAAGGGACTTGTACAGATACATAAATAATCAGCAAAAACAATAAAAAGGCAAGGTATTCTACCGCTTAAGAAAGTTCCACAGCTTAAGAAAGTGTGGGGGGCGTGGGGGTGTGTGGGAGGGGGGGGGAGGGGGGGGGGGAGAGTGTTATTGCAGAATCGCACTGAAAAGGCAGAAGAACTAGTTGGCTAATTCATTTGTGCGTTCAATAAAACTGTGTACAAGAACGTTCCGTTAATCAGAAGATCTGCTTCTTTCACTGATCGTATTGTGGTGTCTTCAGAGGGAGTGATAAAGTTACTTAAAGGCTTCAATCCGTCAAAAGGAACTAGCAAATGAAGTTGGTCGAGTAGTTGCACGTTTGTTTCAGCAATCTCTTGATAAGGTGAAAACTCCAAATGGCTTCTTACAAACATGTGTCCACTTTTTAAGAGAGGGGATAAAGTTCTAGCTTGTAATTATCTCCCTGTGTCCATGACATATGTGTCGTGCAAATTGCTTGAACATATAGTATACTCAAATATCAAGGTTCATGTGGCTGAATATCAACTTGTGTCATACAGGCAACATACATTTAGGAAAACGCACAATTGTGATACTGAGCTGGCCATTGTTGTAAACAACTGGGTATATAGCTTGGACAAAGGAGGAAAATTGACACGTTTATTTTGGACTTTGATAGGGCTTCTGACACAACCCCTCATAAACTACTTAAAAGCAAATTATTTGGAAATGGCATTGGCGGAAAGACCCTCAGATGAATAGCTTCCTTTCTTTGTTTTAGTACACACCGATCTGTTAAAAAGGGTGAAACTTTGGAGTGGGCACCAGTTTTGTCAGGTGTCCCACAAGGGACCGTACTTGGGTTATTGTTCTCTCTGTACGTTAAGGATAAATGGCCAGCCATATTGGTAGTGATACTTTTTATAAAATCACAAATTACTAGTTTTACATACGAGGTTACACACACAGTGAAGCAGATAAGAATATTTTGATATATATCTATATTTAAAAATGGCATGCCTGTACTTTTGACTATATAAGGAAATCTCACTTGCAGAGAAGGAGGCTGAGGAATGCAGTATGTTGGACAGACCAAACGGGCCCTTAAAACAATTTTTAAGGAACATTTGCTTAAAATCAAAAAAGCAAAGAAAATTGATACGTTTCTTTATCAACATTTCCGGAGTACTGCTCATTCATGATCATCTAGTAAAGTTTTGGTTCACCCTTTTGAAAAAATTAAACACAAGTCAAATTCTACCGAAAGATTCAAAACTATTTTAAGACATGAACTTGAACTTAAATGGATTAAACGTTTACAAACCCCTTTTCCACTTGGATTTAATGATAATATTTACCATGAAGAAATATTTCTAAAATGCCGGATTTCGATGCTTTTTCCCTTTTAGATATTTAAAAACGTAATAAACGATCCCATGGTAAGCGCAAAAATGGCAATTTTAAACGAAAACATAAAACTGTTTTATCTATTTTTGATTTAAATATTCTCTTAAATTCTGGACGTCATCGAATGCTTTCTAAACTAGCTTCACTGTCTGTTTCTTCATTACGTAAGTTAGATGATGAGGCGAATAAATTTTATGATAGAAAACATAATTTGTATGAAGCACCTCTCCTTACTAGATGTTATACTGAACATGCTCTTCGTCCTTACATTGATTCTGAAATTAACCACATTAGACACTTCATCAAAATTCCATTCATCAATAAAGGTATTGAATTCATAGACTTTCCTAGCATATTTCGAGATAATAATGTTATATCAGCTATACCTTCATATTTCAAAAACACGGAATCTCCTATTATTTGTTATAAATATAACAAACCTATCCGTAATGCTATACTTAATTTCAATAAATTAGTTTCTGATCTTGATATTGAAACTAGTTCCCCTGATTTTTGAGATTGCAAAGATTCTAAATTTTGTTATCAACCAGCGGGTCATATTGTCACTGGTAACTTGAAGATTATAACTGATTCTCGAATCCCTTCAGTTATTTCAAAAGGACCTAAATATAGATTCCCAGCCCACATTGATTTCAATAAATGTCGGGAAACAATTGCTAGTGCTTTAAATGATTATTGTACGCGTTGCTGTAAACGAGAGCATGTTGAGTCCAATGCTTTAAATAATTGGAAATTAAAGATTTTTAAGATCATTGATGAACGTGTGTTATTTTACTCTAAATAACCTTCCTCAAAAGCTTAAATTATCTTTTCGATATTTGAAACAAGGTATCCAAGAATTTCATAGGTAGTATGTTTTGGCTCCAGCTGATAAAGCTGCTAATAATGTTATTATTGTGTAACGACTTTCAATTCAGAAAACTTATTAACCGTTATAAAAGAATTGGCTATAGCCTGGATATTATGCGTCAGACTGCATGCCTAGTTGTCAACCCAGTCATTGTTGATGGCTATGCTTCACTCTTTAATTGTACGACGGCAGTTCGGGCCTCAGACTCAATGACGGCCTCTTCGTAAAACATTAACCAGTGGGTTGGGGCTTGACGATATGTCTTTGGCTTGGCCCGCCGTGGTTCAACTATTGGTTTTCATTTACTCTAGCATACAGTAGAATTAACCATGAGTACTCGTCTTTGTTTATTATAGTGATTAATTTGATTTTTATGTTTTCGCTTTGATGCATTGACTGAGTTGGGAGCCTATATGCGAACCGAATTTTTATGTATTTCTGTATTAAGAGTAGCATCGGGACCCAGGGTGAAGTTAGCTAGCTGTAAAAGTGCTTTAAAGAAAAAAAAGGTAAGAGAAAAGTCCAGGGAGTGCCACAATCACAAACCGCAGCTCTTCCCAGACCCCAAGAGGAAGAGGAAACCGACAAATCTAAACAAGCACAAACCGAACAAACGTACGAAAAGCACTAAGATTAGCTCTCTCTTCCCCAAGCGAGGTAATCGCAATACTAAAAGGACTGAAAAACACAAGAACAAAATGACACACGGAAAGACATACAACAAATCGCCTCGTAGAATAAACCACAAAGCAACAAGGAGTAAGACTAACACCGGGACCACCGCCTTAGAACGGTCGGTAGAGCAAACCACCGGGGGGTTTAAAGCACTTTTACAGCTAGCTAACTTCACCCTGGGACCCGATGCTACTCTTAATACATAAATACATAAAAATTCGGTTCGCATAAAGGCTCCCAACTCATTCAATGCATCAAATCGAAAACATAAAAATCAAATTAATCACTATAATAAACAAAGACGAGTACTCATGGCTAATTCTACTGTATGCCAGAGTAAATGAAAACCAATAGTTGAACCACGGCGGGCCAAGCCAAAGACATATCGTCAAGCCCCAACCCACTGGTTAAAGTTTTACGAAGAGGCCGTTATTGAGTCTGAGGCCCGAGCCGCCGTCGTGCAAATTAAAGAGTGAAGCATAGCCATCAACAATGATTGGGTTGACAACTAGGCATGCAGTCTGGCACATAATATCCAGGCTATAGCCAATTCTTTTATAACGGTTAATAAATTTTCTGAATTGTTCCAAAAAGTTAGATTTACCTACACTTTTTCTAAATCTGTACACTAAGTCACCGTAAAATTCGGGTTTCGATATACCTTGTTGCAGAAGTGTGTTCAGACTGACGCTATATTTTTTCTAACAAGGCACTGTGTCTGCGATAAAATTTCGAAAACGCCTTACGAAGTTTAAAATAACGAAAGCCCTGCCTAAAAAGTTTGGCAGTAAGGTCTTTATTATGGTAGTTAAAGTCATTAAGATTTGAAGAAGCTCTGGCGAATCTTATAAGTTGAGATATGTATACCCCATGTGAGGTACGCTGGGGGACATCGCCATCCAGAAAAGGGAACTTGACTATATCGAAATCAAAATCGTCCCGCTTATCATACATTTTGGTGGAAACTGTACCATTAGATATACATAGATTCAAATCCAAAAAAGGTGCCTCGGTATCGGAAGAATTTGCTCTATTTAATTGGAGTTCTGTGGGGTATATCCGGTCCACCATTTGGTCAAAGTAAATATTGTCAATATTTAATAAATCGTCAAGGTATCTTGAACTCCCTGGACTTTTCTCTTACTTTTTTTGAAGCTGTTCTATAAACGGGGCGTAAATGATGCCAAAACCTGTTGTTTTGACAGCACATTTTCAAGAAACTAATGTAGATATTAGTACTCGTAAGCAGTTTGTAATGGGTTTATTCTTTGTTCTTTTCGAAACAGTCTACTGAAAAACCTGGGGACAGATCGAAAATTTAAACGAAAACTATTTACTTGCACGCGCACGCGTTCGACTTTTGTCTTGTTCTCTGCTTTTAAAATGGACACGAAATTGTTGCTCTCTGTGTATATATTTTTACAGTGAGGGGTTTAAAGTAAACGTACAATGAATTTTATGCCATTTATGGGGCATGGCTGAGGGTGACGTGGATAACGTTGTGAAACCACACTCCCAAGATCCACCAGATTTGCATAACTAACAGATGTGAGGGCGGGGCGGGCAGTAGGCAAAACGACTATTGCAAGACTATTTACGCCCAGCTACTTTATTCAAAGCGCCAAAGGCACTGGAATGACAGATTCTATCAGAAATTCTTGTAAAAAAAATTCTTAATTTGTATAAAACCTTTAAAAGGAGAACGCCCAACAGCATTATGGACGGGTTTATCACGAAGGTTAACCAAAAGGTAAACCTGCCGGGGTTCGCTATTTTAAAGGACGGATTTTTGAAAACCCGTCCAATAAATAGGTTTCAAATTTGTTTAAAAATGTAGTACTACAAATTCGGTTATCAAATGCTTGCAGATATATATATATATATATATATATATATATATATATATATATATATATATATATATATATATATATATATATATATATATATATATATATATATATATATAGTGCTATGAAGTTCCACTTGATGTTTTGAAGTTTCAGAAGAAATATTTTAGCACTATAAAGTTCCACTTGATGTTTTGAAGTTTCAGAAGAAATATTTTGTCTCAAAATGTTGCAGAAAGCCAGTTATCACAATGCACAACATGCAATATAGAGCTAAAATTGTGATAAATTTTCTTCAATAACTTAATGCCTGTACTTAAAAATTGGTTACAAATGACGTCATTAAATTTGCTGTGCAAACCTGCAAATTTAAAACAGGATGCGGACCTCTCGTTGGGTTCTTTTTAAAGAAGCGAACTTGTTGTCTACTTTCACTTTCACAATCGAGCATTCAATAGGAGGACTTGAGTAGTTAACGTTGAGCTGCAGATAGCAATAGAGATTTTCAACACTTTCTTTTTTTCTGACAAATAGTTACACTTTAAACCCAAGCATCCTTTTTATTAAAATGCCGCAGATAGAATTTTAATAAGCAAATCAACAACAGCGAGAATACACTTGTAATGTTTAACTAAAGCCCCGTCCCTTTAATTCGACAGTATTGAATTTTTTACACACGTTAAACAAATGGGCAAGTGCTCTGTGTAAAAGTTTTATCTTGAAATATTTTCTTTATTTTCCCAAGGAGACAGCATTTGACATTTCATACTAACTGATTCCTCATTTGAAACAATTTGCATGAAATTATGTTTTACGGTAAAAATATCCGCTAATTTTTGACACGCGGGTTATGAGGCAGCGCCTGTTCTATTAATAACTAACAATAAATTGCGCAAATCAACCTTACAACCTATCTAACGCACTCAGATAATATCGAAGAAAACACTTTGCAGCATGATTATGAGCACATCTTTTTTTTTCTTTTATCAAGCATAAAAAATCTTCAGAATCTATATTGAATTTGGACAGTAATAGCTGTAATTCTAACACTGGTCGCCTATATACGCAATGAATAATCCCGGTGATATATCGATCGACAAATCACTGGAGATCACGTCACATGATCGAGGAGGCGGGGCTATATTTGCTTTGTTTTGGCTCTTCCAATTTACACCCGCGTACAATATACGTTACTACGTAACGCGGAATACATTCATTCATTCATTGGTACCCGTTTCCAATGTCGTTTACTCTGCCTCATACGCTTTCGTCCGGTACTCAATGGTTACCCTCGAGTAAACAAAAATACTACGCGCCGGCAGCGTTATTTATCTCAGCAATTTATCTAAGAAGACAATGGCTAAAGAAATTCCTATAGGGGCTAATCTAGTATTGCGCAACAGCGATGAGGACTGGCGCCTAGTGGCCTACTGGGACAATGAAGTTCCACAATTCTGCAGGCAGTATGTAATTCAGAACCTGCACTCTGGAGCCACCAGGCGAGCATTTAAGCATGAACTGTTTGAGAAAAGCACAAGTACATATCAGGAACTATCTGACTTTTTCGAAGAACAGGTATCCCAAGAAATGCAAGATGATTTTCTAAACAACTCAGAGATGTCAGATGCTCATGAAACAGAGCTAGATATCAAAGCACTGCTTTCTCTGGAAGACACAATGCCTAAGTCCACAACCATGGAGTCAACAACTGCTGAGCCTCCAAGGAAACGATTCAAGGGTGTGAGCAATGAAGATGTAGAAAACCTTGCTTCTAAAACAACAGAGGCAACAACAAATAGACAAACCAAATGGGCAATAAAATTGTTGAAAGGTGAATAGGTCCTTCTTAAAATTCACTGAAACACCTTCCTGACCCCGTCCCCACCCACACACACACCCTGTCCAAAGAAATGTCTGTCAACCACCACGCACAGGACCCCAGTACATTTTTACAAATGCTGCATGGCTCCCATTATCTCAAATTGCAAGGGACTGCAAATTTTGGTTGCAATTAACAGTAGTTTGAGATAAAAGGAGTTGAAACCTAAATGAACATGTAACTGAATTAAAACAATATTCATAATTTAGTTTGACTTAAGCATCAGTAAGTCTGAGAAATCAGTGTTTGAAGTTGAGTAACTAATGTATATAATTTTTACGCATATTGTAAAATTAGCATCGGCACTGCGGTGATCCGTATCGGTCTGGATAAGCCCACAGCCAACCTGTTTAGTAGGGCTACAAAAGAATGTGAAATTGTTACTGCCCCAAAGATAGGTTTTTGGGTACTGCCCAGACAAGGCTGTTCTAACAAGTGTCAACCAAGCTGTCAGGAGCAGAAATGAAAATGTATACCCCTGTAAACCCCCGTTTTGTGTGTATAAAGTGGTGTTTACAGGGGTGATGGTATACAGTTTAACCTCAAAATCTTTAAAAGTGACGTCAACCCAGTAGCTTATTGCATCACACTGTTCCACAGTGATGTACTGCAGATAGATTATATAGTCAAACCCAAGAGCTTATTTTTTTATATGCTACTTGTCAAACCTCAATAGCTTGAACACCGATGGCTTGTTTACCATGGCTAATATGAACGTCTTTTAGTCCCTATCAAATTCTTTTCATAGTTTAAGAAAACAAGCATGTAGGCAAATTTCTTATTTTATCATAATATTGTATGTTGTGTGTACTCATTAGAATTGCCTCATAGAGGCAAGTCTAATGAGTACACTGAACATACCATTATTTTGTAGATCTAAAAGATTTCCCTCAATTATTGTCATTTGCATCCTGACCTGGCGACATGATTGACCCTTAGTGGCTCGAATTATCTATATCTCGAACAAATTCCCATGGTCCCAAAGATGTTTCAGCCACTGAGGTTCGACTAGTTCCTTTCCATTGTACATAAATGCATCAAATGACAGATTTAATTAACTGAATGAACAACAATAAACTTGTTACACATTATCACAGTAGAAATGTCTTTCTAGCCTAGTCAAATGGTGATTCTAATATATGAACCACACACTGAGTGAAATATCCATGTCTGTTGACAATTCCATTTTTGTGGCTATACAAATTTATTCTTTCCAAGTCTGAAATCCCATTTCCTGGGTGCATGTATCTGATGCATTTGCAGCCATTCATATTCTCAAGTCAAATCTGAGCTGGTACAATTAAATTACAGACCTAGATATGACAAGCACACATGTAATGAGCTGCTTATATTCCTCCACATAATAACACCTGTTGTTTAGTTGTGGATCTTGATATCCTGTGCTGAAAGGTCTGCAAATAATCCTTATCAAGCTTTTTCTTGATAAACATCTTGGATTTCTTTTCCAAGAAGTAGAATCATTTCTTGATAATGTTTCAGTGATTTTTTCCCATTTAATTCACTAAGCCAACAAAAGCACATATAATAATGATTATTGCCGAGAGTGATTTATTGTTCAGTACATCACTGTTGGGAGGTTGAACTCTCAAGGGGATATATCATGATTATGGTGACATGAATGTTAAATGGGTGTTATACATAGAGTGCATTTAACCAATATAATAAATGCAATATCCCTTTTATTATACTTGAGAAATAGATCACAGTCTTCGCGAAAACTTTTGAAGTGCTATAGGACGGCTGTCAGTCAGACAGAAATTTTCTATTGGACAGAGGGAAAATCTACAGTACAGACAAATTTTAGATCCAACTGATAACAACTTAGGATTAGAAAATACAATTTCACTGTGTAGATGATACTGTTTTAGTGCCTTTTTAATACCAGAAAACATAAGGCAAAAGCAAATGAATTAAAAAAAAAAAAAAAAATATCATATTAAAATTTGGTGGTTGAAAAGTGTTGCAGGACAGCTGTCAGACAGACAGAAAATTTTTGCATGACAAAAAAATTTGCCTGTTTTGTCAGACAGTCCTGCAGTTTTCGGGAAGACTGAGATCAGCTGTAGCAGTGATTTGTTGAGTAATAAATCACTGTTTTGAGGTCAGTTGTAAAGAAGACCAAATCAAGAGCGTGGAGCACGAGTGATATATCTTCTTACAACACTCCAAACAGTGATTTATTACTCAAAAAATCACTGCCAGAGATGATCTATTTCAATTTGACCGCATGGAAAATGACGTAAAAGTAATTGTATCTATCAGATTCTTCCAACTTTCTGCCATCGAATAAAGAAATCCCGCCAACAGTTACACTGACGTTTACACGCATTTCTTATTTTTGACACAAGAAAAATGATGTTTCACCATCTAACATTGAAATGAAGACTGCCGTCAGCAAAAGGAATGGTGCCAGATAGCGTCACGAGCTTCAGGCCTGTGATTTGTTGCTGAATAAATCACTGAATTTAACCATTGACTATGTAGGCAAGGTGTGTTAGAATGATCTCTTATGAATGTTTTGTGCCTTTTTCGGTTGTTTTAACCCTTAAAGCGCCAATCACAACAATTGTCGTCTGCTTTGTCATCTGCTTGTGATTTTAAAAGTCATTTTTGTAAACAGTGTGGACCCAGATCAGACTGCTCCTCTAGGAGCAGTCTGATCTGGGTCCACACTGTTTGCCGGTATACAAAAATAGGTTTGAAAAGTTTGCAAGAATATTCAGCAGACGACATAAACAGACGACATTTTCAGATGCAGTTTTTCTTGGCGCTTTAAGGGTTAAAGCCTACCTCACCTTCCACAAAACAGAAAAACATTTAAATCAAAATTTTTATGGGTGCAAACCATTTTTTGTGTAACTTCACAGATTGCAAGACTTCAAAGAATGAATCAAAATATCAATAGCACTGGTGAGTCGAATGTCTCTGAGTATATGGACTAAGGTTGTTTCGTTTCATCCTAAAAAATGAGGTACTTTAAGCAAACAGTGTAAACCCTGATCAGACACCATGTTCTGGGGAGACTGAGTTTGGTACACTGTTTGACAATATCCCAGCACATAAGCCAAGTCAATATTTGACATCATGCTGGGCCAAGTCAATATTTTACATCATGCTTTTCACACAGTGCTCTTATGTCACAAAGACAGGAGCAAAGCAATTTTCTACAAATCAATGGAAGTTAGTGGGCATTCTAACACTCCTCGCCTATATAGCCAATGTTTAAATTCAGTGATTTATTCTGCAACAAATCACTGGGCAGCAACGTCTGATGCTATCTGGCGTCATTCTGATGCTATTCTGCTGCTGTCAGTCTTCGTTTCCATTATATCAGACGGTGTAACTTTGTTTTTCTCGCTTCAACAACTTGAGAAATGCATGTAAACAACACCGTTACAATCAAAACTGTTCGAGGGGTTTCTTTATGCAAGGGAAAAAGCTGGAAGAATCGGAAGGATACAATTACTTTTTCGTCGTTTTCTGAGTTAGAACCAAAATAGATCTGCTCTTGTGCATGATTTGTTGAGTAATAAATCACAGTTTGTCGGTCAGTTGTAAGTAGATAAATGACTCTCGCTCTGCACTCGTGATTTGATCTACTTTACAACTGACCTCCAAACAAGTGATTTATTGCCCAACAAATCACTGCTATTTCTTAATCAACAAAGAAAAGGTATGATGCTAGTCCTTTTTTTGATCCAAACAATCATGTAAAAATAAAACTATGCAAAGCATTCAGTGAAGAGTACATCATGCTGGTTATACATCCATTTACGAATGACCTCCCACCAGCGATATATTGGAAAACAAATCACTGTTAGCAAGAATATTTTTCCTAATTATCTAACCTCTCACATCCTCAGCACTGTGCATCATATTTTTTTTGTTCCAGAATGGATGACTGAAAATGAACCCCTTCATGTTGAGCAGCTGAGTGAACTTAATCCTGAGGAATTGGACAACTTTCTGGCAAAATTCTATGCATCCCTGCAGACAAAGAAAGGAACCGAGTACTCAAAATCAGCTCTTACTGGCCTGAGGGCAGGAATAAACCGTTTCTTTACACAGCCACCTTACAACAGAGAGTTTAACATTATGAAGGACAGATCATTTCAAAAATCTAACAATGTGCTTAGTGGAATAATCAAAGAGATGAAACGGGCTGGCAAAGATACAACTGAGAACAAAGAGCCCATTTCACAGTCTGATCTCCAAAAGCTCAAAACCTCTGGCCTATTCTCCACTGAAACTCCCCAAACACTTCAGAATAAAGTTTTTTTTGATGTTATGAGCCACTTTGGAAGAAGGGGGAGAGAAGGCTTGCGCTCTCTTCACCCATCTTCTTTCAAGTGTGTTAATGATAGTGATGGGCATCGTTATGTTGCTATGGCATATAACGAATCAGACAAAACCCATCACGGAGTTGACAGTAAAGAAAAACCAAAAGCACCTCGAATGTATGAAACAAAGGATGAATCATGTCCTGTAAAGGCTTTTGAAAAGTATCTTTCTAAATTAAATCCAGAAAATGATGCATTTTTCCAAAAGCCCCTTGTGAAATTCCACAAAGATGCTCCTACATGGTACAGCAAAATACCAGTAGGAATTAATCAGCTGTACAACTTTATGCCTCGTCTTTCTGCTGAAGCTGGTCTGAGCAAAAGATACACAAATCATTGTATTAGAGCTATGGTAGCATCTACCCTTTCTGATGCTGGGGTCAGCAACTTGGGTATAATGTCTGTAACTGGCCACAGGAATGTTCAGTCGCTTAATTCCTACATCAAGCCATCTGACAATGAGAGACGCGCCATCAGTGGCATTTTGTCTCGTTCATCTATTTCAGAAGTGTCAATTTCACGTCCCCAAAATCAATATTATTATCCCTGTCAACAATCCAGGTTCCTTGGGTACCCCACCCGGCCTGAAAACGAACACAATAATCTGAGTCAATTCAATTCTCAAAGCAACTCAAAGTCAAGCTCATTCAGCATCTTTTCGGGCAATATTACAGGTGGTAATGTAACTGTTAATATCTACAAAGTCTAAACTATTGACAGTTCCCTTATGCTGAAGATTCCAGAGGTTTTTCTTTTTTCTTTTTTTTACTGTTTGCTTGTCAGTTGTTGTTGTTACGGTTGTTCAAAATGGCGCATCGACCTAGATCGTCGAATCGCTAATTCGTTGCATTATTCCAGATAAACTGGATATTCAATGTATACATCTATATCAGCTGTTTTAATTTCGATATTTTACTTAAGAAATAGATTCTTGGTAACAGTGATTTGTTGTTCAATATATCACTGGTGGGAGGTCAGTCGTAAATGGATATATCACGAGCGCGATATATCCCACCAGTGATATATTGAACAACAAATCACTGTTACCAAGAATCTATTTCTTAATTAGACAGCGTTTATGTTGCTGGTAACAGTGGCTTACGGTCTAGTTTCTCGCGCCACGTCTTTAGTCCAGCGCAGGCGTAATGATACACAATGATACACAAGTATTTTGATGTGTTAACCCTTAGACTGCATACTACGACTGTAGCAGATGTCAATTTCATTTTATCAGAGAATTTTATGCGATTCATCCGCTGGCAAATAATTCATAATAAACAAATGCTTAGTTTGGTTTTCTCTGCAAAATAAGGGAGAATTCTGAATGTCGTCTGCTTTTAAAATTGCTCGGCGCTATAGAGATATTAATAGCATCGGACTACATTTTGAGCGGACACATATTTCAGTGGTAGTGAAAGCCGCTTGCAACTTCAGAACGCTTCTGCCAGCTAGGAATGACAGATAGAAATGTGTCATTAAAAACGATAAAAGAAGCAAAATAGACAGCCCAAAAAAGGTGAGCAGATGAATGCAGGCGCCAAGTGCAGAGTATCTGTGTGTAGACTGCTGAACCATGTGGTGGGATCCATTGTGAATAAATCTGCCATTTTTTTTTACAATCAGTATTAACACCTCAAATGGTACACTTGTGTAAAAAGTATGACAAAGCGAGTTTGCAACAACCGTTGTGACAAATTCACATCGACTTGACCTTACAGTTTAATTTACGATTCCCGATACCATTCAAGCTTCAGTATGTTACAAAAAGCCATATCAAATCGCAGAGTCTGTTGTCAAAAATAGGGTCAGTAGGATAAGTAGAAACACATCTATTTTTTTAGGCCCAAGTAGGTCAAGATCTACGCTTTCGTGAGCCTACTGCAAGAAGCAAATCGATTTTTTAAAGACGATCGTGCATTTCTATATATAGATTTTATTGGCTGACAAAGTGTCCGATCCAGGTTTTCAAATCGGGACGGGAACCAGGAGTGACGATGACTTTGCCAAAAATACTGAAAAGATACGGAGAACATTTTCATGTCCATAGAATTGCTTTGGTAATTTTCTTTTAATTATTCGTTAATGTATTGACTTTCTGCTCATACATTATATGATCCATATAAGTAGTTTTATGACGCGATTTACTGGCTTGCACAGGTCAACGATCAATAGTAAACAGCGCTTAAATTGGAGTTTTATTTCTGGTTTTCCAAGGAATGCTCTATTTAATATTTACACATGTGAAATATACTGCGCAACAAGTATTCAATATTTATTCTAACACTCCTCGCCTTTATAGCCAATGGTTAAACTCAGTGATATATTATGCAATAAATCACTGGGCGGAAACGCACGACGCTATCTGGCGCCTTTCTGACGTCATTTCGACACGCTGCTGACGTCAGTCTTAGTTTCTACGACGCTAGACTGTGTAACGTCGTCTTTCTCACTTCAGCAACGTAAGAAATGCATGTAAACGTCAGCGTTACAGTCAAAACTTTTGGCGGGATTTCTTTATCCGATGGCGGAAAATTTGAAAAATCTAAAGGATACAATTACCTTTTCGTCGTTTTCTATGTGTTAGAATCGAAATAGATCAGCTCTTGTGCGTGATTTATTGAGTAATAAATCACAGTTTGTCGGTCAGTTGTAAGAAGATAAATCACTCGCGCTCCGCGCTCGTGATTTGATCTACTTTACAACTGACCTCCAAACAGTGATTTATTACTCAATAAATCACTGTTAGAGCTGATCTATTTCTTAATTTTCATTTGCAACGAAATAAGTTTTGGCGTCAGAATTTTAATTATTTAGCAAAAACAAATCGGTATTCTTGTGGTAATATATTGATACTAGATAGAGGGTATCTACTGACCTCAGCTATTGACATTAAAATTCTGGTCCCAGAGGTTATGTGCTCATGCTCTTGGGCTATAATCATGAATAAAATAATAAAAGCAAAATGTAGAAAATCACAGTTTAAAGAAAAAAAACTGAAACTTGCAACTGTGAGCCACAATGGCATCAAAAGTCCAGTGGGTTATGTGTCCTGCCCCAGGAATATACACATGTATAAAATAATGAAAAAAATGTGAAAAAAAAAAAAAAAGTTCAAAGAGATACTGTTTTAACTTGCAGCAGTGGGTCACAATGACAAAAGGTATCCACTGACATCAAACTTTTGCCCACAGGTATTGTGTGGCCCTGCCCGGGGTCTAAATTTTAACATTTCTTCAGCAGTCAGGTGAGCGTTTCAGGACGAATGGTCATCTGGTTTTAGTTTAGAGTGGGTAGGGGGTTTAGACAGGGTCGGTCGGGTTACAGCGCTTTTGGCCTAAGCTTTGTTCAGATCCTCATGAAATTTAGGTATAGGTAGGTCAGGGATAAAAGCTTCGACATTTCAAAAAATGGCGAGGTCAACCTATCTGTTATGAAGTTATGTCTCCTCGACTGCTGAAAATTCTGTTTCTGACCTTGTCATCACCAAAAGTCCTTCAGTTTTGATGGGATCTTCCTGAAACTTACATGTGTAGATCAGGGATAAAAGCTTGGATAAATTCCGAGATGTTGATCATGGTATTTATCAAAGAGTTATGCTACCTTGTGCTGTCATAACCATAAATCCTGAGTTACATCAGGGTCTTCATGAAATTAACGCAAACGTTTAACTCCGAATTTGGAGTATTTTACTCCAACTTTTTATCTCTGACTCCAGCTTTTTGGAAAGTAGAAAAATAAACCCAAACGTTTTCTTGAAGACTGCTTTTTACTTCAATTTTCAAAATAATAGTGATATCCCTGAAACATATAAGTATGTTGGGGATAAAAGCTTTGATGAGTTTGAAAACTGGCTAGCTGGGCATATCTGTCGTAAGGTTATATCCTTTGATTGCTGAAATTGCATTTTTTATTATCTTCTTATCACCATAAGTTTTGATCGAAAAGTCTTTAATTTTAAATGGGATCTTCCTGAAACATAAATTGTACATATAAGAATACCATGGATAAAAGCGCGGATGACCGGTAGTGTAAGGCTATTACTTATACAGTTGTGTCCCCATGATTGCTGCAAACAGGCTATTTTGGATCTAAAAATGTCAGCAGCATAACTTCTTCAATTCATATTCTTTTTTTTTTTCAGTTAAAAAAAAGATATTTTTCTTATTACTGCTCTAAAACACACATTGTGGCTACTTATTAGAACCTCAATACTGTAGTTCTAATGAGTACCCAAAAGCTATGCTTTGAGGAAAAATAAGAAAATGTCTTTATTTTCATCTCAAATTATAATTTTTACAGCCATAAAAATTCCGCTAAAAATTATATATTCAATAGGTGTGCTTTCATAATCCCTTAGCTATTCAATCACTGCTTGGTGCACGTGAAAGCTTTGTCCATATTCAACTTTAATCACATCATAACTTCATGAACTGTTACCTCAGTAGTGAATACATGTAATTAAGTTACGATCCTTAACTACTATTAAGCGTACATTGAACATTCTGGAAGACTGAGCGGATGAGGAGGAGAGACACTAGATTAATCATTTTATACAAAGGTAAAAAGGGGTTGCCAGCATTCCGACAGATAACCTTACCGCCTCCGACCCCTGACCCCACCAAATTAGTCGCAGTAGAAATCATCACTCATTGACTTTTCAGACCCCAACTGCAAATATTGACACTTACAAATGCTCATTCTTCCCTCAAACAAATATATTGGAATACCCTTCAAGACTCGATTGCTTTCTACGCTGAAGGGCAGAGGATAGTCTGGCTAGGCTGAACTCTTTGATGAGGGCTAGGGACTAATTCCCATATCACAAATCCTGGTGAGCGAATGTTATTGGACGTGTCACTAGTGGGAATTCTGATTCTGATCCGGAGTTAATTGGCTTTTCGGTTCAGAACAAGCACAAAATAGATTTTTAAGATGGCTGCCGAGTCAGCCATCTCAGATTTCCGATTGTATCGATTTCAGTTGGAGCGCTGTGGTGCAGTGGTAAAGCGTCGGACTCGAGATCGAGAGGTACCGGGTTCGATCCCCACTAACAGCAAGTGTTGTTTCCTTGAGCAAGAGACTTTATCCACATTGCTTAGTACTGGTTTCTATCCAGGAAAAAAGAGGGCCACATGGAAGATTAGTACTAGATTACTAAATGTGTTACCCTCTATAAATAAAGTCGATTATTATTATTATTATTATTATTATTATTATTTGCATGTTCCCCGCTACTTCCTACCAAGTTTCGAATCAATTGGACTTTCGGTTCAGGAGAAGAACGAAAAATAGATTTCCAAGATGAAGGCCATCTTTGATTTTCGATTGAAACGCTTTTAGCTATATTTGATCTACAAATCGCCCTTATACTACCTCGTAATTTCGAGTCGATTGACCATTCGGTTCATGAGAAAAAAGTTCAAAATGGATTTAAAACTTAGCGGCTATGGCGACCATCTTGGATTTCCAGTCGGAACAATTTTAGCTAATTTTAATTAGCTACAGATCACTCTGATACTTCTAATCCAGTGACTAGTTAATTGACCTTTCGTTTCAAGAGAAAAAAAAGTCCAAAATAGATCTTCAACATGATGGCTATGGCGACCATCCTGGATTTTCGATCGGATCGACTTTAGCTGTTTTGTATCTACAAGTCACCCTGATACCTCCTATCAACTTTCGAGTTAACTGGCCTTTCCATTCGGTAGAAGATGGTCAAAATAGGTTATCACGATGGCAGCCGACTTGTATTTCCGATCAAACAAACTTAGCTATTTTTTATCAACAAGCTGCCCTGATACTTCTACCAAGTTTCGAGCCAACTTGTCTTTCTGTTCAGGAAATGAAGCGAAAAATAGATTTTCAAGATGGTGGTCGACTTAGATTTCAAATCAAGACGATTTTAGCTATTTTGATCTACACGTTGCCCCGATACTACTTACCAAGTTTAGAGTCAGTTAACCTTTCGGATCAGGTGAAGAAGCGCAAAACAGAGTTTTAAGATGGCGGTAATGACGGCCATCTTGAAATTCCGATCGGAATATTTTGCTATTTTTGCTCTACATGTCATCCCGATACTTCCTAGCAAGTTTTGAGTCGTCCCGGGGGCGTAGGAGACATAGTATTTTAAATAAATTGTTTACGACGCACAACGGACGACGAATGACGCACGGCAGACGACGGACGATGGACCTTGACCTATCACAACAGCTCTAGTAGAAAGTTAATGCTGGCGTACAAAAACCAGATAAAAAAGAAAACTCCTTTTATCGTTCATGCTTGGACACGGCATTTCCTCTAAGACTGCATGTACGCCTAGCGAAGATTAAGATCAACCTGCGTATCCGATGAGTTTGATCAGTCATTGCAGGGCACCATGTTTGTAGTCAAGGATCCAAAACTCTTCAGGTGGATGCACAGACTGAGTATTCGATAGGAAATGTTGTGCTCTGGCTAATTCAGAAAAAAAAAAAAAAAAAAAACGTACCCGTAGTTGATGTTCCTGTCTGTAGTTTAATGACATCGTTCTGCAATGTCTGTACTTTCGAAACATAGGATGCCTGCTCCTTCCTTAAGGCCTGCAATTCACTAGAGAGGTTTGAAATTATATGAAGCAAATCGGTGTTGCTGTGCATTACAATTCTTTTATCCATGGCATGTGTCTTCTCGCCTGAAATCAGTAGCAACAGGGCTGTTTAGAATTTTAATATTTTACAGTGTACTGACTACCATTGATTTTCCATATATAGTTCATACATTTTTTGAAAATATTCTACACCCCATGGCTTTTCTATTGCTATTGTTTTAAATATATATAAATAGTCAAAACTTGGTACTTGCCTGACACAGTCCTTCTAAAACCCTCAAATGAAGGAATAGACCGGTAGTTTATGATAAAAATAATAAATTTCCCCCTCTTCAAAGTAACTGCACAGATCTTCAACGAGGTCATGGACGGCGTAAGAGTAATTTGTATCCCAAATGATTTTCTACTTTCACGTTCAAAGTCACCACCGAAAATACACAATTTTGCTAATATCTACGGCAAAATTGCCTGAATTATACATTTTGACCAATTCTGTCACCAAAGCATGCAAAACAAAAACAGGATCACCTTAAAAGAACTATATTCGTGGTAAACTGTAACTTCTAGCAGGTCGTGAGCTGTGACATGTAGAGGACCATATTCAACCTATTTACAACACTGTGTGCTTAGGCCTTTCAAAATTACTGGATAAACTACTTGTATAATACTACCTTCCCAGAAAACGTACAACGTCATAACAACGTCGTTACAACATCGCTGCAACGTCAAGACGTTGCAGCGACGTTGTAACGACGTTGATAAGACAATGTGTCTTTACTGGGTTATAAGAGCACATTTGAATCAAGGATCAACAGAGGGCCTCATGAGAGGATTGTTTTTAAAGATGCTTACTCGATATGTATTTTTTTTTTTTTTTTTTTTTTTTTTTTCTGAGTTTCAAAAGTAAATATTGCTGGAACTGATTTGAATTGCCTGCACTTGTTGAGGCAATTCAAATGAGTACCCACAACTTTTTCCGTCCTAAAAATAGATAAAAAAAAATAACATTGGCTGTGATGGGAGGACTACGGGTGCTTGACTGTGCGCATATAGGAGTATGTGTGGTAATTACGTCGAATATGGTATGTCTGAATCACACACACACACACACACACACACACACACACATATATATATATATATATATATATATATATATATATATATATATATATATATATATATATATATATATATATATATATATATATATAATCCAAAGAACAGCCGAAAGGCATATGACTTATTTGAATCCCGACTACGTTACAATGTGATTATATAAGGGTTCATGTATGTGATTTACGTAATCAGAAACGCATCATTCCTATTATTCTTATCTACAGTTCAATAGTTGGCAGATCAATCCGCTCCTAATTTCCGAAGGCCCTTTCTATGATTTCAGAATCTATTATCGAAATATCTGTGGAAAGGACTTTCAAATTAAATGTCCCTCTGGAAATGGTGGTTGAAGTAGTATGGGAAATGGCCACTTGTATATCTCGTACACTTACAACCCTTGTCCTGCTGAATAAATTAAGATGCCACACCTACTTCTAATTTTCAACAAATCAGATTACTTGATCCATATTGTTGATATAAATTCACATACTAAATGGCAAACAGTGCAAATTCAGAAGCCAACTGATTAAGATCTACACTGTTTCCAAAGACAGGGTATATCCGGGCTCAGCAGGACAAGGGTTAATAGCGGAGGTATGTTCAATAATGAAGAAGTGTGGTATTGCTACATTTTCCGTTAGCTTCAGGCAAAATGTAAAAACAAATGCCTTTTGTTTTGATATTAGCGCAAGGTAAAATCGATTCACATGAAAACTAATTTGAAAAAAAAAAAATGTCGCCTTCTACAATTTTGCTTAGCGCATTTATTTTGTCGCCTTCTACAATTTTGTGCTAAAGGTTAACCCATTTATTGTAATTCTTCGTGAATGTCATTGATATTATCTTTAACCTTCACAAAACACTCAGTTTTTCTAGTACACCACAACCTCTTGATAAAACTATTGTTAGGGTCCATAGCATAAACCGTGTTAGTTATACAACAGTGTTACATCCAAACAAAAATGTATAGACTAGATTGAAAAATGACCATTTATGGTCATTTTTCGATATGATCTATAATTTATGGATCCATCTTTGAACCGTATTATATTCAAAACCGTGTTATAAAGGGGTTGTATTGTAATTAGAGTAAAGATAAAGTGAAAGTATGGCTGCAAAAAGACTTTATCTTTAGCTGTAAAAGACTTAAACCATGAACAGTGCCTCTCATCAACATTTTAACGCTTTGCTCACCGCTTAGCACTCTTGGTAAAATTTCACCAGATGGCACATTGAAATGTCTCCAATAGGGACAATTTGTATAAAGTATCAAACCCAGCTATTTTTGCATGTGCGAAAAAAAAATCAATTTGGTGTCTGATGAATTGGCCTAGTGAGTGGTAAAGTTTATATACTATCGGTAACTATATATCTATTACGAAAACCAAAGGAGAAAAGCAAGGATCCATCAACACCTTCTCTTTCGGTGCCAAATTTCAGACGACATTTGTCGTCTGCTTTTCTTTTTTAAACAAACTATCGCTTGAAAAGAAGTTTAGACGTAAAATTGAAAGACTGGGCCCGGTTGTTCAAAGCGTCGTTAGCTTAACGAGCTCGTTAAGGGTCATTTCGTTAACTATTTTAGCAGATTCAATATACAATATTCTGATATTTTTTGCTGAAAAAATGTGAGTAGCTTTTGCACTGCTAAAGCTACTCACATTTTTTCAGCAAAAAATTTCAGCATATTTGCGTATCACTTGATGTAAATTTTAACGAATCGTTAACTAACGACATCGTTAGCTTTGAACAACTGGGCCCTGAATGTTAAACAGCGTACATCCACATGAGTCGTATCATCTTGTTCTATGCTGTTTGCAAAAGCCTATTATTATCGCCCGTGGCAGTGAAAGAGTTAAAGCGGTCATCACAACTGCAGCAGACGACCATGATCATAATTTATATATTTTGAATTTTTTAGATAAAATAAAGCTTGGCAGTTCATGTGGATCGTCTGCTGCTGGACAAGTCTTATTTTTCACGAAAAAATAGAATGATGCCGCCTGCTACAATTTTGTTTAGCACTTTAAAGTTTAATACTCATTACGAAAACACGCCTATTCAAATATATACAGAAAATTTCACTTCCAAAAACTGAAAATTTTCAGATAAAAAACTCTACATTTTTCATATTTCTGCTCAAAAACATAGATTGTGGGTACTCGTTAGAACCGCCTCGTCGAGGCGGTTCTAACAAGACCCCACAATCTATGTTTTTGAGAAGAAATAACAAAATAATGTATACCCCTGTAAACCCCAGTTTTACTATATAAAAGTGGTGTTTAAGGGGGTCAAAATTATATGGGTATGTTTTCGTGATGGTATTGACAAAGACAGCCAGGAACAGTGTTGACCCAGATCAGATGTAGTAACCTGGATTTGAACACATTTTAGGACAAGTTTGGTAAGGAGATAAGGTAACCCAAAAGTTAGAGTACACATGGTAGCCCAGGACAGACAGGTGTGAGCAAACAGTGCAGATCCAGATCAGACGCCTCAGAACACGGTGTCATGTTAATGTCATGGCCCTAACTGTTTGCCACCCAGCCGACACTTTCAGACACATATCATTCTGTAGTAAAATAGATTTTATTCAAAATTTGTTCAAATTTTAGGACAAACATAGTAACGCTTAGCATGCTGGGTAAACATTTCGCCAGAAGACATTTTGAAATGATTTTATTTATTTATTTATTTTTATTTATGATTTTTTTATATTATTATTTTTTTTTCCAAAAAAGTCTTTGGCATTTGCAAGAGATGTCAAAGCTTTTTTTCTGGGACAATTAAGGAAAATATCATCAATTTGACGTCTATTATCTGCGCAGAGAGTGGTAAAGGTTAATGTGTTAAGATGTCCGAATAATTAGGCATTTATAGTAGAATAGAACAGAACAGAATAGAATAGATTTGATTTCTGATTTCCAGTACGCGTTAAAGCTTATGAGGATATAATACAAACATATACGATGGCATATGGCAGGGCTAATGAACATACAAAATTACCTATATTACCTGAAAACATGCTTCAGTTCAACAAAATCGTGGTAACATTGTGGATATAATCGTGATTATTTGGAGATGATACCTAACAAAATATGGAAATCAGCATATCAGAATAAAATATAAGAAATCTGTTTCTTACTTTCAGTTTGCTTTTCGGCGACAGATTCTGTATTATCCCCGAATGAGACAATCGCTTCAGAACAGATTAGCAATATAAACCAGTACATTGTCTCCATGGCACCACAGTCAAATTTACTTCTCGCTTTTTCAGCCTTCTTTGAGACAAGATGTTTCTTATTTAATTCGAACTCTTATCAAAATCATGTAAACAGGGGATGTGTGTTCTTATCAAAGTCTTGTAAAAGGGGGTGCGGCTATTGAATACGCCAATGCGCACCTGCACTGGCTGCTGAAGGTTCTCACTTCTAGCCGCCAGTAGCCAATATGAGCATTCAGTGACCCATATTCTGGTAGGCGAATTTGAAGACATGCTGCAGTGTGCAGAAATGTGCAGAAATGAACTGAGTCTACTGTTAGAACGATGTATTAAACCTGCTTTTCTCTTGACGCAGCTCATGTAATGTTGATTTTTTCTTGTTTGATAATGTAACAAGAACAAACTCAATCACACGAGGGTCGTCGCGTACAAGTCTGGCAAGATTTTGTCCTTGTTACCTTATCAAATAATCAAACACTGCCAACGTGGAAATAAAGTTATAAAAGGTTGTCTTTGGAAACAAAGAACACATCACAGATAGAATAGAAAATGGAAGTATCGGTTTTATCGAGACGCCTCATAAGCAGTTATGAAGTTTGCAACCGGTCTTATGTGAGTCTACAAGGGTGACTTAACATAAAGTATGGACCATGCCACATATATTCTAATAGCCAACAGCAAAGACCGCAGGGATGCGCACGCTGCATGACTTCAATCTATCGGCATGGCGACAAAAGGTCGATTTTACTAATCGGAGTTGCATTCATAAAGATACTGCAGGGACTTCATTTTTGTTATGCACGAAACATATGTTATTGGTACTCATGGGATCAGCCTTGTACAAGGTTTTTGCATCGGGCACAAGGTCGTATTAACCCTTAATATCGGGATACTTGGAATTTTCAGATCATCACAAGACCTCGAAAGGGAGGGAGGAGAGAAGAAGCGGAATGTAAGTTGGCATATGTTTGCAAAACTGGAAATGCATGACCGAATCAAAAAATAGACGTGTTCATATCACGATATCAGCCGATACTGACTGCCAGGCAGAAGATATAACCCTTAAACTTCCAATCACAACAATTGTCGTCTGCTTTGTCATCTGCTTGTGATTTTAAAAGTCATTTCTGCAAACAGAGTGGACCCAGATCAGACTGCTCCTCGGAGCAGTCTGATGTGGGTCCACACTGTTTGCCGGTATGCAAGAATAGGTTTGAAAAGTTTGCAAGCATATTCAGCAGACGACGAAAATAGACGACATTTTCAGATGCAGGTTTTCTTGGCGCTTTAAGGGTTACTATGTTTGTCGACCGTTACTTCCACTAAGAATATTAAAATACATTGCCGTCTGCTGCAATTTTGCAGGGCGCTCTACTGGGCTGATTCAGCAGGCGAAAGTATGTGATCCTTTTTTTCTTGTTTCTCCTAGAAAACAGGATTTGACATTTCCTAAAAATGTCTCCAACACCGGAGACAATTTGTTTGAAACGTCAAAAATGTCTTCGGAAAAAGAAAAATATTTAAATATGTCGTCAGCTGAATTTTTTTCCCAGAGTGCCAAGCATTATTCATGCTAAGGATTTATGTGTCAGATATTTTTGGAAAACACCGTATAATAAAGACAGGTCAAAGGTCTTGATGACTGTGCATATCTGCTAAACGCTTCTTAGCATGCTGGGTACAATTTCAGCAAATGACACTTTGAAATATTTTTATTTCCCTGGAAAACAGGCTTGGACATTTTTTTTTTATTGCAAATTGTCTCCTTCTTTAGGAGAAGGAAATGTCTGAGCCTATTGTCTGGGGAAATAAGAAAATAATATTAACATGTCTACATTTTGCTGAATTTGCCCAGAGAGTGCTAAAGGTTAAAAAAAAGCTCTGGGCCATTTTCTTCATTGTAGTGGCTAGATTTTGCTATTTTCGCAGAGACTCACCTCGGCAATTTTCCGGTGAAGTTTGGTTAAATTAGAATAGTTATCATTTAGAGATTTTTTTTTTCTATTTTTAGCTCTAGCAGCCATCTTGATCATTGAAGCAGAACAGTTTAAAAAAAAAGAAAAAAGCTAATTTGTTTGAGAATCACCTAAGCAACAATCCTGTGAAGCTTGACTGAAATTTGGTCAGGAGTGTAGGAGTTGTCATTTAAAGCAAATTGTCGAAGCCACACGACGGCGTAGACCCTATGTGCCTCGGTTAACAATCTGCGCGATTGACCACACGACGAATAATGCACGACGGGCATTGGCCGATTACAATAGCCCATTATGAACACTTCAAGCTCAAGTAAGCTTTGTGTTTGTTGAGATTTTATGACCCAGTCAAACTACTGAGGTCATGCCGAGCGTGGTCAGTTTACCTAACCACAGGTCTACTGGACAGGCTCTAAGCGGTTAACCAGTACATGTATTGTGCACATTCTTTAGCCAGAAACTGACAACTTCCCATTTTGAATCAGCGGAAGAGAGAGAATGACCGTAGAAAATACTTCACGATCTCCAAGAAAGAACGTTGCCGACCCACCGGGATCGAACCCACAACCTCCGGATCACCAGTCGAATGCGCATCCATGTCACCAAGGCCGGCATTCCACTGGTGAGCTAACAACATCTTTCGCTTAACGTTTACTATCTGGACGAGAAAAAAAAAAGAATATGGTATTTTATCGCACTTTATTATAAAAATTATATATATGTGTGGATATATTTCTTCACATTTCTCAACAATGCAACAACTACCTATTTGTTGAAGCATGCATAAACATTTAAGATATTTAGTTCTGCCCTTAACCCTTAACCCATTGTAGGCAGAATGAACTCCTCCATACCATATATTTGAATATTCTAATTTTGATTTTAGGTATGTGATTTAGATATTCCGAGCAATAAATGGTTGAATTATTTGCCAACAGTGGATAACTAGATCAGTAGCTGCGTTCTGTGGTGTCTGATCTGGGTCTTCACTGTTTCCCAATTACCCTTTTGGGGGTGTATCATGACAATCACAATAGCAGCAGATAACATCCTGAAATGTCAGTCTTTTTTTTTTCATTTTTCAAATTTCATTTGAATTGTCTGTCTAAATAAAGTTTGGTATTTCATTTGAATTGTCAGCCTTATTTTCTCAGAAGTCCCAAACCTTATTTTCTAAGTAAAATAAAAAAAAAATATGAACATGGTCTGTATTACAATTCTGAATGATGCTTCACCCTTTCAACCCTGAGTTTCTGAAATAGACTGTTCCATCTCTACATTTCGACACATCCACTGTTGTGGTGAAAGTTGTAAATCAAGAAGATATTGGCAAACAGTGTAGATCCAGCTGAGATTGCTCATAATGAGCCATCTCATCTGGATCTACACTCTTTGCAAAAGTATCTGTCTTGGTCTACAGGGTTGAAAGGGTTAACACTCAGGGTTAACACTGCAGACCAAAACAATATTTTTGCAAACAGTGTAGATCCAGATATGGCTCATAATTAGCAGTCTCATCAGTATGTACACTGTTCGACATTCTGTTTTGAATTTTTACTGAGACCCCTCTAACGACATTTAAGTCAAAACAAAGGAATGAAAAAAAGCTGAAAGAAATTTATCGCCTATCCTAGGATTCGAACCTGGTCTGCCTGGATAAAAATCCAGTGCTCTAACCACTGAGCCAAAGAGTCGATAATAGGTCCTAACACACCCCCTTTTCAAGGAAGTCAGTTCCCAAAATGTAGTATGATGACAAGAAGCCATTTTCGGCAAAGTGAAATCCTATTCCGGGCGAGCCCCCATTTTATGAGATGAAAGTCATAACAAAGGAATGCAGCATAGCTGAAAAAAAATCCCGCCTATTGTGGGATCCAAATCCGGTCTGTCCGGATAAAAATTCAGTGTTCTAACCACCAAGCCAAAGACCAGACTCACTGACACAGTTTCCAGAGATTGAATATGTACCTAAAAGCTATGAGAAATATACCAAGGCAGATTATCGAAGGCAGGAGTGATAGGTTTTAACACCCCTATTTGCAACAATGGTTCTACCTGATTCAAAGATGGAAGAGGCCACTTCAGAAACTCAGGGATGAAAGGGTTAAGGATTCAGAAAAAACAATAGATTCTGAACTAAGGGTTCAGAAAAACAATCAATTCTATAACTTTATTTCAACATGAGAAAATGTATCTTCATGTGCAACCAGTCAACTCTTTAACTATTTCTTTCATATGGGATAAGGATTTCCACAAAATTTCACCGGTGCTAGCATATCTTATTTCACACGCCCTTATCCATCTACTGGGAAAGGTAAAAATCGAGAATTTTCACATGTTTTATATCCCCTGGTTGTATAGGACGTCGCGGTATACCATCATTAAGGTTGATGTCATTGAAAGTAATGACATCACTGAACGTCACCGTATTTGTCATCACAATATGGCGGACGTCCGCAATCGAAGTGACTGCATTATCAAAACACCCACTTTCAGAAATGAAAGCTATACAAGAAAAAGAATCTGTAATGAGTGTGACAGACAGATAGAAAAATCTATCCCATGGAATCACAGTCTGACATCACTGGGCAAGCCTCGTGATGCCAGGCAGTAACCCTCGGGGCGGATTTTTCTACCTACCCCTCACACCCATGATAGATTCTTATATTCTCAATATGAGAAAATGTATCTACAGTGTAAACTCAATGGCTCGAACACGGATGGCTCGTTTGCCGTGGATGACTTGAACTACTTTTTGAGTCCGTAGGGCATTTTCCAATAGCACAAGAAAACAAATATTTAGAGATATTGTCCTAATTTAAGCTGAAAATGTATGTTATATATGTATTATTATATAAAAGTTGGAAAAGACAATCCTGAATTATCTCCATTTGCCTCCTCACGTGGCCCTGTGATTAACGCTCAGTGTCTCGAACAAATTTCCACGGTCCCAAAGATGTTCGAGCCATTGAAGTTCAACTGTACATATGCAACTAGTCAAGACTCAGATCAGCCTGTCTATCCTTGTAGTCTGACCTTACTCTTCACTGTCTACTTGCAGAAGTTTTGGCTGCATAGTTATCCACACAGAGCTCAAGGAGGTTGATCAGACTGCTGGCTAATTAGCCTTCACTAGGCTCACAAGCAAAAAAACAAAACAAGAGGCCCACGGGCCACGGTTCGCTCACCTGAGTGACATAGCCACTGCAGACATGCAGATGCCCAATAATATATGCAAAGATTCAGCCATAAGGCATCCTCGGTTTTGGAGAATAAGATTTTTAAATGTTTTTCCCATACAAATGCATAGGGAAGCAAACTTGTACGACCATTATTTTAGCAACTTTGGTAGACCCCCGGTCTCCGATGATTTAAGCAAAGATTCAGCCCCAAGGGGTCCTCAGTTTTTTAAAGAGTTTAACCATATATGGGCATGGCGGCCATCTTGGTCAATGAACCGCGACCATTTTAGCAATCTTTCATTCCCCCAACCTAAGGAGGCTCCATATGAAATTTGTGCAAAATTGGCCCAGAGGCTCCAGAGAAGTCATTTGAAATTCTGAATATTTTTCCCATACAAATGCATAAGGAAGCAAAATTGACCTCAAGGTAAAAAGGTCAAATGTCAATGTACGACCATTATTTTAGCAACTTTGGTAGACCTCCAGTTTTTGATGATATATGTAAAGATTCAGCCACAAGGCATCCTCGGTTTTGGAGAACAAGATTTTTAAAGGTTTTTCCCATACAAATGCATAGGGAAGCAAACTTGACCTTGCCGTAAAAAGGTCAAATGTCAATATACAACATTTATTTTAGCAATTTTGGTAGACCTCCCATCCCCAATGACTTATGCAAAGATTCAGCCCCAAGGCATCCTCGGTTCTGGAGAAGAAGATTTTTAAAGGTTTTTACCATATATAGGCATAGCGGCCACCTTGGTCAATGAACTGCGACCATTTTAGCAATCTTTCATTCCCCTAACCTAAGGAGGCTCCATATGAAATTTGTGCAAAATTGGCCCAGAGGCTCCAGAGGAGGTTGTTTGAAATTCTGAATATTTTTCCCATACAAATGCATAAGGAAGCAAAATTGACCTCACGGTAAAAAGGTCAACTGTCAATGTACGACCATTATTTTAGCAACTTTGGTAGACCTCCAGTTTCTGATGATATATGTAAAGATTCAGCCACAAGGCATCCTCGGTTTTGGAGAACAAGATTTTTAAAGGTTTTTCCCATACAAATGCACAGGGAAGCAAACTTGACCTTGCCGTAAAAAGGTCAAATGTCAATATAAAATATTTATTTTAGCAATTTTAGTAGACCTCCCGTCCCCAATGACTTATGCAAAGATTCAGCCCCAAGGCATCCTCGGTTCTGGAAAAGAAGATTTTTAAAGGTTTTTACCATATATGGGCATAGCGGCCATCTTGGTCAACTAACTGCGACCATTTTAGCAATCTTTCATTCCCTTAACCTAAGGAGGGTCCATATGAAATTTGAGCAAAATTGGCTCAGGGGCTTCAGAGGAGAAGTCATTTGAAAATGTTAACGGACGGACGCACGGAGGCTCCATATGAAATTTGAGCAAAATTGGCCCAGGGGCTCCAGAGAAGAAGTCGTTTGAAATTCTGAACATTTTTCCCATACAAATGCATAAGGAAGCAAAATTGACCTTACCATAAAAAAGTCAAATGTCAATGTACGACCATTATTTTAGCAACTTTGGTAGACCTCCCATCCCCGATGACTTATGCAAAGATTCAGCCCAAAGGCATCCTCGGTTCTGGAGAAGAAGATTTTTAAAGGTTTTTACCATATATGGGCATGGCAGCCATCTTGGTCAATGGACCGCGACCATTATAGCAATTTTTCGTTCCCCCAACCTAAGGAGGCTCCATATGAAATTTGTGCAAAATTGGCCCAGAGGCTCAAGAGAAGAAGTCATTTGAAATTCTGAATATTTTTCCCATACAAATGCATAAGGAAGCAAAATTGACCTCAAGGTAAAAAGGTCAAATGTCAATGTACGACCATTATTTTAGCAACTTTGGTAGACCTCCAGTTTTTGATGATATATGTAAAGATTCAGCCACAAGGCATCCTCGGTTTTGGAGAACAAGATTTTTAAAGGTTTTTCCCATACAAATGCATAGGGAAGCAAACTTGACCTTGCTGTAAAAAGGTCAAATGTCAATATACAACATTTATTTTAGCAATTTTGGTATACCTCCCATCCCCAATGACTTATGCAAAGATTCAGCCCCAAGGCATCCTCGGTTCTGGAGAAGAAGATTTTTAAAGGTTTTTTACCATATATAGGCATAGCGGCCACCTTGGTCAATGAACTGCGACCATTTTAGCAATCTTTCATTCCTCCAACCTAAGGAGGCTCCATATGAAATTTGTGCAAAATTGGCCCAGAGGCTCCAGAGGAGGTTGTTTGAAATTCTGAATATTTTTCCCATACAAATGCATAAGGAAGCAAAATTGACCTCACGGTAAAAAGGTCAACTGTCAATGTAGGACCATTATTTTAGCAACTTTGGTAGACCTCCAGTTTCTGATGATATATGTAAAGATCCAGCCACAAGGCATCCTCGGTTTTGGAGAACAAGATTTTTAAAGGTTTTTCCCATACAAATGCATAGGGAAGCAAACTTGACCTTGCCGTAAAAAGGTCAAATGTCAATATACAATATTTATTTTAGCAATTTTGGTAGACCTCCCATCCCCAATGACTTATGCAAAGATTCAGTCCCAAGGCATCCTCGGTTCTGGAGAAGAAGATTTTTAAAGGTTTTTACCATATATGGGCATAGCGGCCATCTTGGTCAACTAACCACGACCATTTTAGCAATCTTTCATTCCCCCAACCTAAGGAGGCTCCATATGAAATTTGAGCAAAATTGGCTCAGGGGCTTCAGAGGAGAAGTCATTTGAAAATGTTAACGGACGGACGCACGAGGCTCCATATGAAATTTGAGCAAAACTGGCCCAGAGGCTCCAGAGAAGAAGTCGTTTGAAATTCTGAATATTTTTCCCATACAAATGCATAAGGAAGCAAAATTGACCTTACCATAAAAAAGTCAAATGTCAATGTACGACCATTATTTTAGCAACTTTGGTAGACTTCCAGTTATCAATGATATATGTAAAGGTTCAGCCATAAGGCATCCTCGGTTTTGGAGAACAAGATGTTTAAAGGTTTTTCCCATACAAATGCATAGGGAAGCAATTTTGACCTTACCGTAAAAAGGTCAAATGTCAATATACGACATTTATTTTAGCAACTTTGGTAGACCTCCCATCCCCGATGACTTATGCAAAGATTCTGCCCAAAGACATCCTCGGTTCTGGAGAAGAAGATTTTTAAAGGTTTTTACCATATATGGGCATGGCGGCCATCTTGGTCAATGGACCGCGACCATTATAGCAATTTTTCGTTCCCCCAACCTAAGGAGGCTCCATATGAAATTTGAGCAAAATTGCCTCAGGGGCTTCAGAGGAGAAGTCGTTTGAAAATGTTAACGGACGGACGCACGGACTGACGCACAGACGACAGACGAAAAGTGATCACAATAGCTCATCCTGAGCACAGCTCAGGTGAGCTAAAAAAATGCGCTCAGTTCCCAAAATGTAGTATTCATAGTACAGCATAACCTCAATGGCTCGAACACGGATGGCTCGTTTACCTTGGATGGTTCGAACTCGTTTTTCAGTCCCTACAAAATTCTTCCAATAGCTCAAGAAAACAAATATTTAGGGATTTTTTTCTTATTTTATCATAGCATTGTATGTTGTGTGTACTCATTAAAATTGCCTCAACATACAATCGTTGTGTAGAAAATCGAAAAGATTTCTCTAAATTATTGCTATTTGCTTCCTGAACTTGGTTTTAGCAATAATCTGACATTTTGTCCATTTTGGCTCACTATGATAGTGTTATATTTTGCGAAACTGTGTGCGATTTTTTTTTTTCAGGGGTCATTTGCTCAAAGCATCAGCAGCTTAACAAGCTCATCAATGATGACATCATTAACTGTTGTTCCTAAGGTAGATTCAAATACATTGTTGTTTTTTGCTGCAAAAATGTGAGTAAAATGCATAACCTACTCAGACATTTTTTCAGCACAAAATATCAATATATTTGCTATATTTCAAGATAGAAATTTAACCCTTAAAGCGCCAAGAAAACCTGCATCTGAAAATGTTGTCTGTTTATGTCATCTGCTGAATATTCTTGCAAACTTTTCAAACTTATTTTTGCATACAGGCAAGCAGTCTGATCTGGGTCCACATTGTTTGCAAAAATGACTTTTAAAATTACAAGCAGATGACAAAGCAGACGACAATTGTTGTGATTGGCAGTTTAAGGGTTACTGTCACGTTAGCCAACAACTTTGTTAAGTCTTGAACAACTCGGCCCTGGTGTTTGCTTTAAAATTAACAAAAGATAAATTCTTGAGAGTAACAAGCCTTCCACAAAGCATTGTGAGAATAAAACTCTCAAGAGCTACAAGTTACTCACCATACAGTAATGGGCCACTTGCGGCATCTGGGTCTGCACTGTAAGCTCAGACCTGTCTCCCATATTTAGGGTTACAGTAAAACCTGTGTAAGTCAGCCACCTTTGAGACTGACTTTAAATAGCAGTTGATGTGGAAAAAATTGTGTCTTATAAAGGTACATGTCATGTAATTTTGCTAGCAAAATTACATGACATGTACCTTTATAAGACAACTACCTTTTCACATCAACCACTAAGGCCAATTTCAAAGGTGGCTGTCTTACATAAGTTTTACTGTATAATGGCATTTTGTAGTCAGACAAGAACCATCAAAATCTTACATATAATGTGTGTTTATACAGGAAAACAAAACATCATAACAGACATAACAAATACACATAGCCCCAGATTAGAGGCAGTATCCACATACATGTAATATTTTCTTACTTCTCAAAGAAAACATATGTTGTGGGTACTAATAAGAAGTGGTTTGATGATGCCTTCCTAATAGGTGCCCACAACGTATGTTTTTGTGGAGAAATAAAAAAAATAAGAGGATACCCCCTTATCTGGACCTATGATCAAAACAGACATAACAATTACAGACTGTGACAAGAAAAAGGATACAGTCTCTGTGGGAATAATGTGTAAATTGCCAAAATAATCATTGCAGTTCAGCCGATCAAATCATAAATCTTTCAGTTAATCCTTATAACTGATAATTTCTTTTTACCCAAATTTTACCCAAATTATAATTATTTTTTACCTGTGAAAAACAAGAGGGCAAAGATGAGCCTGTATTGCACATATTATTAATTACAAGTTTTGAGTCAGTTGGCCTTTCGGTTCAAGAGAAGAAGTTTAATATAGATTTTCAAATTGCAGCCATGGTGGCCAACTTGGCTTTACAATCAGAATAATTTTAGCTATTTTATATCTACATGACACCCCATACTTGCACTTAAGTTTTGAGTCGATTTGCCTTTCCGCTAAGGAAAAGGAAATTGAAATAGAATTTCAAGAAGGCAGCCATGGCAGTCATCTTGGATTTCCGATTGGAATGATTTTAGCAATTTTTAACCTACAAATGGTCCTGATACTTCCTATCAAGTTTTGAGTCAATTGGCCTTCTGGGTCAAAGAGAAGAATTATAGATTTTCGAGATGGCTACCGATTTTAGCTATTTTTTTTATCCACAAGTCACCCTGATACTTCCTACCAATTTATGAGTCAATCAGCCTTTCCATTCAGGAGGAGTTCAAAACATATTTTCAAGATGGCTGCCATGGGGGCGATCGTGGGTTACCTACTGGTAAACTTTTAGCTATTTTTGATCTGCAAGTCATCCTGATCTTTTCTACCAAGTTTCAAGTCAGTTAGCCTTTCGGTTCAGGAGAAGCTCAAAATTGATTTTCAGTGACCATCTAGGATTTTCAATCGAAATGATTTAAGCTAGATTTGATCGATAAGGCAGATAATTCCTACCAAATTAAGAGTCAATAATTGGCCTTTCAGTTCAGGGGAAGAAGTTCAAAATAGATTTTTCTATTTTCAACTTTGGCAACCATCTTCTTCAATGGAGTGGAATCTTTTTAGCTGTTTTGGTAGAGAGTTACCTAGGCAACATTCCTGTGAAGTTTGATTGAAACTGAGCCAGGGGTATAGAAGGAGTAGTCATTTAAACCAAAATTCTTGACACTGCATGCCATACACTGGACACCAGATGGCAAACACTGACTGATCACAATAGCTCACCCATGAGCACTTCATGTTCAGGTATCCTAAAAATACTGCAGCTGAAACAACAGGTTTCCACACCAATAAAACAAGATCTCAGGGGAATGGCTACACATTCAGGAAAGACAACTCTATCAAATTTGTTTTGCCTTCCTTTAGAAAAGAGGTCTATCTGAAAGAAAAGAATTTGGGTAGAATAAAAACTGATTCCTTAGCAGAAGGGATTTAGTGTGCAGGAGAGTACACAAAAATCTCAAAATTGTCTGCTTTGTAAAGTTGGCAAAAAAACCTACTAGTTGTATTCAGTACCCTCTACTTAAAATCTGAGAAATTTGATTGGCTGAGAGACAACAAAACTTAAAATCTGAGTAACTGACTGGCTGAGAGACAACAAAACTTTAAATCTGAGAAATTTGACTGGCAGAGAGAAAACAAAACTTAAAATCTAGGGAATTTGATCGGCTGAGAGACAAGTTTTAACTGTTTTACATTATTGTGTTTACCCTAAGTACACATATTGGGAGATCTTAACTACTAACCATATTTCTCCTAAAATTTGAAAACATCTATTTTACTACCTGTTGATGTGTCTAAAATAGTGCTGGATGAGTGGTAAACAGTGTAGACCCTGATCAGACACTGTGTATTGGGTTTACACTGTTTGCAAAGCTGTATCTGTCCAAATACTCATCATTATGGTACTCCAATTGAGAGTGTATATATCAAAAACACAGACAGCAACCACCTTGCATATATTTGCAGAGACCATATTTACCCTAGGTATAGAGACATCTTATCTACATACCACACTTGTCTTAAAATTTGAAATAGTCCATTCTACTACCTGTTGATGTGTCTAAAATATTGCTGTATATTTGTTTGCTTTGAGATTTTACGGTCCAGTCAACACAACGGGGTCATGTCGAATGTGGTCAGTTTACCTAACCACCCTTTTACTGGGCAGGATTAGTCCTCTAAGCGGTTAACCAATATTGTACAATTCTTTCAGCAGAAACTGACAACTGCCCTTCTTGAATCAGCGGAAGGGAGAGAATGACTGTAGAATATACTTCATGAAAGAATGTTGTCAACCTGGCAGGGGTCATACCAGCAACCTCCTGATCACCAGTCTGACATACTGCTGTATGTATGACAGAGTAGACCCTGATCAGATGCTGCATTGTGTGGCGTCTGGTCTGGGTCTCATCACAAAAACATGCCTATATAATTTTGACCCCCTTTAACCCCACTTTTATATAGTAAAACTGGGGTTTACAGGGGTATACATTATTTTCTTTATTTCTGCTCAAAAACATAGATTATGGGTACTCGTTAGAACCGCCTCATCGAGGCAGTTCTAACAAGTACCCATAATCTATGTTTTGAGCAGAAATATGAAAAATATCAGAACATTTTATCCGAAAATTTTCATTTTTTGGTGGTAAAATTTTCAGTGAATTAGAATAGGCATGTTTTCGTAATGATACTGTTTGCTCAGGCCTACCTGTCCCAGTACTTAGGGTTAATGAGGTAAGTCAAGGTCAATAGCTTTAGACAACAATGATATCTAGATGTATTGTAAATAGATTTTCTACACAAAAATATGTACTCAGAGGCAAAAGAAAGTATATACCTTTAGACAATCAACTGAAACTTTAGCGTGAAGCATTATGCAAACCACAATGCACTTTGAGCAGCCAGCCTGTACTCTCCTAAAGGCATGATTTCTATGTCACTGAGACTTGCCATCATGTGGTTTGTTAAGAAAAAAAAAACAACATCTGATAATTTAACCCTTGTCCTGCGGAATAAATTAAGATGCCACACCTACTTCTAATTTTCAGCCAATCAGATTACTTGATCTGGATTGTTTCTATGAACTTGCATACTTACTGGTAAACAGTGCAGATCCAGATCAGTTGGCTTCTTCAGAAGCCAACTGATCTGGATCTACACTGTTTGCAAAGGCAGGGTATATCTGGGTTCAGCAGGACAAGGGTTAAAAAAAAAAAAAAAAAAAAAAAGAAAAAAAAAAAATCTTCAATACGGTGTATGTGACAAAAGTGCAAAATCAACATATGCATATTTTGTCACATATCAAGCATTTAATTCAGTAATTGTCCTATACCACATTATTGTACCTCAGTGCTCAGTTGTTCAAAACTTATTAAAATTGTTAGCTAATGTGACGTTGAAATTCTATCTTCATAATTGGTAAATACATGTACACTGATATTATTTGCTGCAAAAATGTGAGTAGCTTTTTGCGGCAAAGAATATCAATGTATTTGATAATACCTTAGTTACAACCGTTAATGAGTGTCATTTACAAGCTGTTTAAGCTAACGATGCTTTGAACAAGTGAGCCCTGATAAAAATTCATTGCACATAATTTCAGAGCTGTGCAGGGAAAAGTAAGAAATATATGAGCCTACAAATAGTGTATACTTTCTTTTGCCTTTGATTATATACTGTGGTTACTCATTAGAAGCCCCTCAGTGAGGCATTTCTCATGAGTAGCCTCAATGTTACTTCTAATAAGTACCACAATATATATTTTTGTGGCAGAAAAAAAAAATATATATGAAGACATATTGGTTGAAACAAGCACCTCATCAACAGTTACCATAATAACTCTAAATATTGGGACAGACAGGCCTAAGCAAATAGTGAAGACCCAGATCAGAAGCAGCAACCAAAAAGCATCTGATCAGGGTCTACGTGTACACTGTTTGCCACTCATCCAGCACTATTTTAAACACATCCAACAGGTAGAAAAATAAGCATCTACTTTTTCAAATTTTAGAACAAGTATGGTAGTTAAGGTGTCCCAATACTTAGAATAAATATGGTAATAATTGAATAACTGACCAAGGAATCTTGGTCTAGCTGTTAAGTAGGTCAGGCATAGCTCTAAATAAGAGGGTAAATATTTTTTTCACCACAAAAACATATGTTGTGGGTACTCATTAGAAGCAAGGTGCTTCTAATCAGTACCCACAACGTACACTCGACTCTCATTATCTCGAAGTTGAAGGGACGCTCTATAATACTTCGAGATATCTGTACCTTGACATACAAGATTTGCAAAACTGAGAAAAAAAATCAATCAAACAACCACATTTTACAAATGATTATGTAATTTGATTCCTGAAATTAGAGATATAATGAAAATATTGTGAAAAAGAGAAGAAATTGCTCCTAAGGAGCAATTTCTCCTCTTTACCACAATATTTTGTTAGCTGTTGTTAGATTTCCGTGTTAAAACAGGGACCAGATTTTCACTTCAAGATAAGCGCTTATTCGAGATAAGCAGGGTCGAGATAATGAGAGTCAACTGTATGTTTCTGTGGAGAAAAAAGAAAAATATCAATACTTTTTGCTTGAAAAAAAACGCCTTAATTGGAGCTACGTCAGGTAAAACATGAACAATGATTAGCCACACTATCCTGGCCTTGATCAAGCTCTAACATACAGTAAAATTCTGCTATTAAGACCACTTTTGGGACTGTCTAAAAGGGGTCTTATTAGTGGGGTGGTCTTAACCCTTATTCTACTGAATAATTTAATTAGCCACACCCATGTCTGGCTATCAGCCAATCAGATTACATCATATAATGTTTTTGTTCAAATTCACAAACTGAATGATAAATAGCATAGATCCTGATCAGATGATTTCTTCAGAAGCCATCTGATCTGGAGCTACACTGTTTGCAAAGGTAGGGGTTGTCGTGAACAGCAGGATAAGGGTTACTACTGAATACAGAATATGGCAAATGTCCTATTTGTTTGTGTTGAGGTTTTACGGCCCAGTCAACCCAATAGGGTCATGTCGAGCGCGGTCAGTTTACCAAACCACACGTTTACTGGGCAGGCTTAGTCCTCTAAGCGGTTAACCAGTATTGTGCACATTCTTTCGCCAGAAACTGACAACTGCCCTTCTTGAATCAGCGGAAGGGAGAGAATGACCGTAGAAAATATTTCATGATCAATCTCCACGAAAGAATGTTGCCGACCTCGGCGGGGGTTGAACCCGCGACCTCCTGGTCTCCAGTCGGACGGCGCATCCAACTGAGCCACCGAGGCCGACAGGCAAATGTCCTAAAATTTCAACCACTTTTTTCTGTACTTTTTCTGCCTTTATTTTGCTTTTTAGGCACTTGTTTCGAAAAATACTTGGTGGGATGGCAAACAGTGTAGATCCTGATCAGACTGCTCCTTCAGAAGTAGTCTGATCTGGGTCTACAGTTTGCATATGCCATTTTGTAAGAAACTTTTGTGTACTGTTTAGGACATATACCATTAACTGGAAATCATTTGGGACAGTGGACTGGTCTTAATCCTTGTCCTGCTGAATAAATTAAGATGCCATGCCCACTTCTAATTTTCAGCCAATCAGATTACTAAATCCAGATTGTTGCTATAAATTCACATACTTAATGGCAAACAGTGCAGATCCAGATCAGTTGGCTTCTGAAGAAGCCAACTGATCTGGATCTACACTGTTTGCAAATGCAGGGTGTATCCGGGTTCAGCAGGACAAGGATTAATTAACAGCTCAATTTTACTGTATCAATTGCACAAATTTTCACCAAGAACATGAAGTAAACAAAAAAGTCACCAAATGGCTATGTCACAACTCTACAGAGTTAAACACACAGACTAAACATTGTTCAGCCAAGAGTGACACGTAGACCTGGGTCAGTAAAAGTTGATGGCAGTGGCCTCGATGCATCATGACTGCTGTGTTTATGAAGTTTCATTAGCCTTGATGTTTAAAAAGTGGATGTTTAAACTAAAAAGTGGAGCTAAATGCACAGACTTAACACTGCTGACGCTGAGATATACGCTAACACCAACGATGGAAAGTGATCCCTACATCCCTCCTGCTTGCTAAAGTAGTTGCAACAAAAAAAGACTATATTACATTATGTATACTTGCATTGTCTTGCAAAAGCATAAACCCATATTTGTATTAATTCCTAAATGCATGATATACAACATTCTGTCCTGTTCAGAACAGTGCATGATCTGCTGATAAAAACCAAGCTGTGTTAGTACCAAACTAATGACATATAGGCACAAAGTTTATTTTTTACAGAAAAGAGTTTATAGCAAGAAAGAACAAAAATGTGAGATTACAGGACTACTATACATGAAGTATTTTAATGATTTAGCATGCTTGGTAAAACAAATTCAGCAGACAACATTTTGAACATTTTTTTCCTATTTCCCGCAGAAAATAAGAATTGACACTTCATGCAAACTATCTCCTGAAAAGACACTTTGCATGCATTGTCAATTAGGAAAGCATCATCAATCTACTGTCTGTTGAATACAAAAACATAATGCTGTTGTTTGATATACTCAGGTTGTGCCAAAAAAAAAAAAAAAAAAAACTTTAATGCACATCATAGCTACAGATAAGAGGGGGTATACTTTTCTTATTTTTCGACGAATACATATGTTGTGGGTACTCATTAGAAGTGCCTCACCAAGGCGCTTCTAACGAGTACCCACAACATATGTTTTTATTGAGAAATAAGAAAGATATCAGCATTTTTTGGATGAAAAAAAGCGCCTTAACTGTTGCTATTGCACATATTATACATGTAGCACAGACAGTGTATCTGTGCAGTCTTTATCATCTATCTACATACAAGTTTTGTAGACTAAGTACTAGTCAAGTCAATAGTATCATACTGTTTAAATGTTAACAAAGAGTATAGTTTTATAAAGCCAACAATTAACTGTGTTATACTATCCAACTCTATACCAGCCAACAGTCAAGTTTTATACTATCAACTTTTTATATTAGCCAACCATTAACAGTTTAAAACTACACATCTGTTTTCTACTAGCCAACTGATAACATTTTAGTATTATCCAAAATTTTCTACTAGCCAACAGTTAACAGTTTTATACTATCTTTTTCTACTAGCTAACAGTTAACATTTTTATACTATTCAAGTTTTCGTTTCACCTGCTACACTAAACCTGTTGTTATGACAAGTATATGTATTTGTTCAAATTATTATACATAAATTATGTGGCTTTCCATTTGATTTTCTGCTCACCAAAATGCATCTGAAAATGGGTATCTCTAAAAGGAAAGAATGCGGCAGAGCTACAGATACAGTGCTCCATCAAACCAATAAGTATTGATATTTTTTTTATTTCTCGAGGAAAACATGTTATGGGTACCCATTAGAAGTGCCTCACTGAGGCACTTCTAATGGGTACCCACAATATATGTTTTTGTAGAGAAATCAGAAAAAAGTATTTACCTTATACCCCTCTTATCTGGAACTATGATTTGCTTCCACAAAATTGAGAAGGTTGGTAAACCAAAATTTCAACCTCTGAAAGTATATTTGTTTCCTTGAAGGCAAATATATACAATTCAAGGAAGGCCCTCCCTCCCAGAATTATTTGCATCTCTTCTCAAAGGAGGCAACACTTTAAATAAAGATTGCTTCCCCTGGGGGCATGTTTTTTGTTGTATTTTTTTGTTGTTGTTTTTTGGGGGTTTTTTTTACCTTTAACCTCTTTTCAGAATGATTCATATACCAGAAAAAAAATGAAGTTGACAAACCAGCGTATGAAAACATGAAAAACAAGAAGTATCAATTAGCAGGGCTTATTAGATACTCCCTGCAATGTAATGACTGCCTTGTGGGTACTGAATAGCAATGTTTTAAAATTCATATTTGCTTCAGGTTGTATGTGATTGGAAAAACCAATACAGAGAGACAAACATATTGATAGATATAAATGGGGGAGGTAACAGACGGACAATGTAAAAACCGTATACACGCCCCCAACCCCTCCCCCTGTAACTTCTTTATAACTGTAATCTCTTTATAAAGTGGTTCATTGTAAGACAGTTTTGGATATCTGGGCCGAGTTCTTCAAAGCGTCATTAGCTTAACGAGCTCGTTAAGGGTCATTTCGTTAACTGTTTTGGCCGATTCAATATACAATATTCTGATATTTTTTGCTGAAAAAATGTGAGTAGCTTTTGCACTGCAAAAGCTACTCACATTTTTCAGCAAAAAATTTCAGCATGTTTGCGTGTCACTTGAAGTAAATTTTAACGAATCATTAACTAACGACGTCGTTAGCTTTGAACAACTGGGCCCTGATGGTTGAAAGTGGACCCCAAAAATGCTGTATCCAAACAAAACATCACGAAAACATACCTATATAATTTTGACCCCCTTAAACCCCACTTTTATCTAGTAAAATTGGGGTTTACAGAGGTATACATTATTTTTCTTATTTTGCTAAAAAAAAAATAGATTGTGAGTACTCATTAGAACCACCTCACTGTCAGTTCTAATGAGTACTCACAACCTATGTTTTGAGAATAGATATGAAAAATATCAGATTTTTTTTTTTTTCTGAAAATTTTCCTTTTTTGGTTGTAAAATTTTCAATATATTTGAATATGCGTGTTTTCGTAATGTATATGAATTTTAATCTATACATTTTGTTTGAAAGTGGACCCCTGAAATGCTGCTCTGTTTGGATAAAACATAATTGTTTAGATAACATGCTTGCTGCTTTAGATCCCGGCAATAGCGTTATAACATGGTTGTGGTGTGTATGGTAAAGGAGCTATCTTAAAACAGGAAATCCATGGATGGCAGTGTAACATCTGTTGGAATTTGTAGATCTTATTGCTGTACAGTCTTATAATCAAACACACTATCCTTGTGATTGATTGTGTTGGGGTTTAACGACACGTCAACCCTTGAGGGTCATTTTGTGTCGTCTCCCAGCGAAAGGGAGAAAAGAGATAGAAGAGAGAGTAGAGGAGATGAAAGAGAGGGACAGGGAAGAAAGAGGAACAGGAATGAAAGTGAAGAAACAGAAGAAATAAAAACATTCCCCCTCTACCCTTACCCACTACAAGGATAGCAGGCCTTGCCCACCTGTAAGCCAATATCAGTTGGACGCCCCAGTGATGTAAGATACACAGCACCTTCGCACCACCCGACCACCCCCTTACTATCCTTGTGAGCGCCATAACTAGGTAACCAAATGGAAACATATTCTGTGATACTCATTAGCAGTGGCTCACCCAGACACTTCTAATGAGTATCAACAACATATGTTTTTGTGGAGAAATAGGAAAAATATTATGTGAATACCACCTCTTGAGTTATGTAAGAGGGATAGCCAGACAGTGGCGTAGACTTTTTTATGCACACTAAGAAAAATCTTGAAAACAATGCCTAGAATCGCTTCCAAAATAGGGGCTACTCTTAAAGGAAATAATTTGTTTCCTTTAAGAGCAGCCCCTATGGTAAAAAAGCAAAGTATTTTATGTAAATGGAACTTTATTATAAATATTTTTCCTGCACATGTTACGCATAAGCGTAATGTGCGTAATAAGCGCTACGCCTATGCCAGAAAAATAAAAAATTGCTTATTTCTCCATGAAAACAATTCTTATGAGTACCCAAAATATATGCTTACATGGAGAAATACAAAAAATTATTTAAAAAGAGAACATGGTCTAGATGAAAAAGGCATGTTGCCTGAGTTATCTATTTTACAAAATATATAGTAATATTATTGCCATAAATTGTATTAATGGAAATATGAGAAAATGAATTTGTGCTAAATTGTGCCCTGCAAAAATTCAAATCAGCCTGCACATTGCATGCGGTGGATTGTAGCCAAGAATATCTCAAGATAAAAAACTGTTTTAAAAACAAAGACTTGATTTTGTTTCTTATTTCTCCATGGAAAGATATTTAGGTAGAAGTGCCTCACTTACTGTGCTTTCAACATATTTCAGAATTTCATTTTTTTTTCTTGGTGCTTCACACAGAAGAAGCAGATTTGTAAACTTTTGTCATGAAGTAATGCAAAACCATTTGTCCTAACTACCTATACACTATAAAGTTTTAGTCTAGTCATTGATTTTTAAAACAAATATTTTCACTTTTTCCCCATAATAAAAAATGAATGCAAATGCAGAAATCTGTAGGGTAGATAACTTGGAGGCAGATTTTTCAACAAATTGCGCTTGTTCATTTTTTTCTGAAATTTTCACAATATTGTTGTGAAACATCAATAATTCAAATTCAGCAAAAAAAAGTAAAAAATATTTTCCTGCACAAAACTTCTCAAAATCACTTTACAATAGAAATTGCATAGGTCAGACCAATGTTTGGATGAAAATTTGATTTTAGGTTACATATTTGGGAATAAAAGACAAAAACAAAAAAAAGAGATATCTTGAAATGGTTTCTGATATTGTCAACAGAACAAACTATGTTCATTTAAAATAAAATGCCACGCAGAAAACTTCTTTCGGAGTCATGTCAAAAGGACAGTAGCTCAAATTAAGGTTATCCCAGTAATGTTTTTCTTATTTCTCCATGGAAGCATATGTTTTGGGTACAGATTAGAAGTGCCTCACTTAATTATTTATAAGGTTATCCAAATAATATTTTTCTTATTTCTCCATGGAAACATATTTTGTGGGTACTCATTAGAAGTGCCTCAGTTAGGCACTTCTAATGAGTACCCACAACCTATGGAGAAATAAGAAAAATATTCATCTGGGTACCTTTCTTATTTGAAGCTAAGGCCAAGACTCTGACCAAACTGCAAGGAGTACAAGCTCATCAAACTCTTTACTGGGAACACTTTGTAAGGTCCATTTTCTCATGTCAAGCTAAAATAATGAAACCAGAACTCTAGTTATGATTGGTACCCAAATAAATATTTGTTCTTATTTCTCCATGAAGACACATGTTGTGGGTACTCATTAGAAGCACCTCACCGAGGTGCTTCTAATGAGTACCCACAACATATGCTATCATGGAGTAATCAGGGCCCAGTTGTTCAAAGCGTCGTTAGCTTAACGAGCTCGTTAAGGGTCATTTCGTTAACTATTTTAATGGATTCAATATACAATATTCCGATATTTTTTGCTGAAAAAATGTGAGTAGCTTTTGCACTGCAAAAGCTACTCACATTTTTTCAGCAAAAAATTTTGGCATATTTGCGTATCACTCCATCTAAATTTTAACGAATCGTTAACTAACGACATCGTTAGCTTTGAACAACTGGGCCCAGAAAAATATCAATAAATACTTTTTGGTTTAAATTATGGATCTTATCTAGACATATGACATATCATTTGTAAATAATAACAAGCTCTTCCTAGCCTCAGCACGAATACATTTGCTACAGTTTTGTATACATTATCATACATATGAATAGTGGCAAGACAAATAGTTTTCTTATTTCTCAATGAAAACATATGTTGTGGGTATTCATTAGAAGCACCTTGCCAAGACGCTTCTAATGAGTACCCACAACAGATGTTTTTGTGGAGAAATAAGAAACATAACATTACTTTTTTTTTGGTTAAAAAAGCATATTATCTACAGACATCAAATAATATTTGTGAAAAATAGGAACTCTTTCTTGCCTGCACATAAACACATTTGCTACAGTTTTGCATACAATATCATAGTTACAGATAAAAATATCAAGATAAATATTTTTCTTATTACTCCACAAAAACATATGGTGTGGGTACTCATCAGAAGTGCCTCAGTGAGGCACTTCTAATGAGTACCCACAACACATGTTTTCATGAATATGAAAATATCAACACTTTTTGGTTGGAAAAAAAAGCACCCCTTTCTGGAACTACAGTCGACTCTCGTTATCTCGACCCCTCTTATCTCGATCCTATCACTTATGTCGAACTGATTTCTAAGTCCCGATTATTTTCCCTATGTATTTATTGTATTTCAGCTTCGCGTATGTCGAACTTCTTTTATGTCGACACTTCGGCTATCTCGTCCATCATTTTCAGTCCCTGAACCTATTTTTCACAGTTTTTACTACCGCGTATCTCAAACTCGGACCAGGACGATGGAAAACAAAATGTAAGATGCGGCGCCGCCCGTCTCTCAGTTTATGAAAATCATAATAGGCCATTGATAAATAAATCAATAGTTTAATTTTCCCCTTTGTCCAGGTAATTACAAACAACACAAACAATGTCTAAAATCCGTAATTATGAAATTACGTGCGTGTCGAGTCAGGTTTGACACGCGGCGCTCAACACCGTCTCGTGTCATTGATTTGTAAGATAAAAAGCGGCTCAGAATAGTGTTATGGAAGATTAATCAACGAAGTTTCTTTAATTTATTGTTTAGATATGCTCTTCACTATTGAGTACTGTCCGTCTGAATGATATGAGTGTCTTCAAGAAAAGTCAGTGAGCGACAGGTTCCGACTCAGATCAGCCTGTATTGATCAGGCTAGCTAAGTCTGAATCTTCGCTTGTTACTCTTTGGTCAGGCGGTGCTCTTTGGTAAGCCCAAATAAGGCTCATGCGTATAATGGAAAATTCATGGGCGTGCAGGCTGATCCGAGTTTTTGACAGTCGCACAGTTTTCTAATAGGAGTTGTCGTGCACGGCCTCAAATAGACGATTTACACGTGGGTACTGATGTTAACCCTTCCGACCCTGTAGACTTGTATGGATACCCGCACAAATAGTGTAGCTCCAGATGAGATGGTTCATAACGAGCTTTCTCTGCAGGATCTACAGTTTGCCGCGCTGAGATGGTTCGTTTATGCCAGGGGAGATAATCCAAACTAGCTTACAGCTGCCACTTAACATTGTAAGCGTTTTATGCAAAAGCGGAAACCAGTCAACTCTTTATCGAGTCGTCTATGCGAAGGGAGCTAATCCAAACCAGTTCATAACGTATAACTAACATAACCCGGAAACCAGTAATTTGTTTATAGCTCAAATGGAAATCCTAATTTGCAGGAATATTAAAAGACAACAAGAGACGTTTGAAATTTATTATTATCAACATTTATTGATGATATTATTCCAAGAGAACCAATGCATCTCCTAAAACAAACAGAAACAATGCAAACTGAAGTACGCGTAAATTATTTAAATTGCCATATACATGTGCCTTCCAAGCACGTTTGGCTAACAGAGGCGAACAGTCGTCGTACCAATGACGTCACAATTTGGTTGTCTCGAACTACTGATAACTCGAACATTTTTATCAGGTCCCGTGAAGCTCGAGATAACGAGAGTCGACTGTATATAAAATATTTGGTTATACTAGTGTAGTTCATGATTAAACTGCTTCATTGGTCTCGCAAAATTTTAACCCTTGTCCTGCTGAATATATTATGATGCCATGCCCTTTTCAAATTTTCAGCCAATCAGATTACTTGAACCAGATTATTGATATAAATTCACATACTAAATTGCAAACAGTGCAGATCCAGATCAGTTGGCTTCTTAGAAGCCAACTGATCTGGATCTACACTATTTGCAAAGACAGGGTATATCCGGGTTCAGCAGGACAAGGGTTAAGCACATCATCAGGAAGATATATGGACTTATTTGAATTTAAAATGAGTATAGTGAAGAGATAAGACAGCTGAATATAAAGGTATCTGAGCCAGCGCATGACAAAATATACAATAAGACATGTATGACCAGCACAGACTCATATCAGCCTGCGCATCTGTGCAGTCTGATCAATCTTCACTCATCTCTTGTGCCTTCTACAGCCTCCAGGCTCACCAAAGTGCAATAAACGAGATCCCTTGCCATACTGGGTGGACGTACAGGCTGATCTGAAACTTGCCTGGTCACACATCTTACTGTAGGTTTTGTCATGTGCTGGCTCATTTATTATAACTATAAATGTGTGTTTATCCAACAATACGCCTCTAATTATACGCTTGTCCCTATAAAATGACAAAGTTAAAAAGGGACATAACTCTGACAAATTATTCCATTTTTTTTTTTTTTCAAAAGTTAATCAGGTGATCAATTCCCCAGCCCAGAAGGCTCACCCATATTCAAGGTCATAGCTCATCAAAATATCAAGCTTACAAGAAAAGGGTGATAGACAGAAATAAATACATGAACTTCCCAAAAGTAATATGCCTCTCAAAGTTCTAAGTTTGGGGCATAATGCATTATTTTGTGGAGGACTATGTAAACTATTCAAGATACATTTATCGACAGCTATGTAAAGTTATTGATGGCAAACAGTGAAAACACTGAACAATCTGGGCCCAGTTGTTCAAAACACAACAAAGTTATTAGCTCATGTGACGTTAACAATTCTATCTTTAAGTAAGGCAAATACATTGATATTTTTGGCTAAAAAAATGTGAGTAGCTTTTGCAGTGCAAAAGCTACTCACATTTTGCAGCCAAAATATCAATGTCTTTGAAAATACCATACCTACAACAGTTAAAAAGATTTTCATTAAAGAGCTTGTTAAGCTAATGATGCTTTGAACAACTGGGCCCTGAACTTCAGACAGGCCAGGACCAATGTCTGCACCAGAAAGCTGGAGGAAAATGGATACGACTTCCGGGGTAAGAACTCTGACAAGAAAATATTTCATCCCTTCTTACTCAGGGCCACTTTTAAAGGAATGAATTTGCTCCCTAAGAGTAGCGCCATTTCTGAAGAGATCAAAGTACAATAAATATCCACTATTAAGACCACTTTTGGTACTGCCTAAAAGTGGTCTTATTAGCGGGGCGGTCTTAATACTGAACGTAGAAAACAGCTCCAAATGAGGTGCTTTTTTCTAATAAAAAGTACTTCTATTTTTTCTCATTCCTCCACAAAAAATATTTTGTGGTACTCATTAGAAGGGCCTTGCCGAGATGCTTCTAATGAGTACTTCTACATATTTTTTGTGAAGAAATAAGAAAATTATTATGAAAACACCCCCTTTTATCTGGAGCTACAGTGAACCCTCATTATAATGAAAGCATTTGTTCCGAGATGTTGCCATTAAAATGAATTTATTGTTGTAAAGAATCCTTCATGGACAGAATGATATGTAAGAAAGGCCTTGATTTATTCTTATTGACTTATAGAACATACGTTTTGGATATTTGTTAGAATCGCCTCAGTGAGGCAATTCTAACAAATATCCAAAACACATGTTGCTTAAAGTTTAAATACAATATTCTTGCATAACTTCTCATTAACTGTCACCTCCTGAGTGAAGGTTTCGTGACATTCAAATTGTCATTATAACAAATTCTGTCATTGTATCGAGTGTCAGTATACAGAAGGTTGACTGTATATAGAATAACAAGAAAAACTCATATGGGACTAGCAAAAACTGGTCTTAATAGCAGTGATCTTATTTTCGAGTGGTTTTAATAGCAGATTTTTACTGTACAAGTGTATTAAACATCTGTCAGCAAAATGTATTTCTGTTTGAAGTTGTCTGACGTATCCATCCAGTCTTTTTAAAATTTGGAAAATCTCTAAGCCCTTGAAGCACCAATTACAACTGCAGCAGACGACACTTTAAGTTTTTTTTTGTTTGTCTGTTTTTTTTTTCTGTCAGAGAAAATAAATTTTGTCATTTCATGTGAATAGTCTGCTTGGCAAGACTTATTTTCTCTGAACAATAAAAATGAAAAAATAGAATGTCAACTGCTACAAATTTTGCTTGGCACTTTAAAGGTTAACAAGTGGACAATAAAGAATCTGTCCAGACTGACATATAACATTAACTAGGTTCAGATTGTCTTGTGACATGAATCACAGGTAAGCAATTATCGCTGTTATTGTCAAAAAAAGAAAGACAGTATGAAGCGGGTAAACATTTAAAATAAAAACGTAAAACTATAATACCCCGCCAGGTAACTCTCATCAAACATTGACGAAATTTTTCCATGTATCTTAACGGAATAAAGCATAATGTGGTTACAAAATTGATCAGCCCCCTATTCCAAAATGTTGGCTCAGACAGACACACAGACATCCAAAGTGAAACCATAATACACTGCAAGTATCATGTGGCTGAGTATACAAAATCATGACTTAAAAAGAAAAATGTGTTTTGTGAAAAGCATTAACCCAGTGAGCATTCTACGTAAATCTATATCGGGCCGTCATCGGCCCGTCAGGGTAGCTGACGGGCCGATGACGGCCCGATGTAGATTTACGTAGAATGCTAGCTGGGAAGCCTCCAGCTGTATGCTTTTTCACTGATTAAAAAAACAGAAGAGAATGTCTGTAGAAATTATTTCATGATCAATCTCTATGAAAGTTTTGTGGCTGAGCTGGATTTTGAACTCACAACCTTCACGAAGGTAGTGAGTGAAATAATCTATCTTGCTAAAGGAGCGACAGCCTCCCTTTGCAAAGTACAGTAGAACCTCGATAATTCAAACTCTGAAAATTCAAATTTCTCAATAATTCAAACTCATTTTGAGGTCCAAACTTAAATATATGTATGCATTTTAACCCTCAATTATTCAAAGTCTCAGTAATTCAAACAAAAATGTTTGGTCCCTTGGGCTTTGAATTATCGAGGTTCCACTGTATGTAACTTCTCTTCCTCATGATGATGATTTGGTGTTTTACGTCCCTTTCAACATCATTTAAGTCATGTCGAGAAAACTCTTTCCTTCCTTAAGGGTACTTGATACACTTGGTTGTGTTTGTGTCGGGATTTTATGGCCCAGTCAACCCAGTGGGGTCATGTCGAGGGTGGTCAATTTACCTAACCACTCTTTTACTGGGCAGGATTAGTCCTCTAAGCAGTTAACCAGTAGTGCGCACACACTTTTACCTGAAACTGACAACTGCCCTTCTCAAATCAGCGGAAAGGATCAAGACACTGGGTAGATTTTCTACATTTTGTACAAGGGAGACAATTTTAGTGACATCCAGTCTACATTTCTGTGCACCAAAACCTTCTGAGAAGGGGTCTATTCTATCCCTCTGGGAGCATATTCTTTCCTTTTAGAGTAGACCCCTTTTCAGAAGTGAGACAAAAATATTTTAACTGCACTGCCTCCCATGCAAGTGTATCAGTTCTCCTTAACACTGATAAAATTACGCATGGTTACTTACCCTGTTAAGTAAAAATTTCAGTACACTACATTTTGCAGTATTTTTCATTTTTTACAGAAAATAGGGCTTGGTATTTCATGCAAACTTTGCATGAAATGTTCAGCCATACTTTCAGATAAAAATAAAAATGATAAACGATAATACTCTGCCAATATCGTGTAGCAGGCAGATAACTATGTCAAAAATTGATGAAATTTGCCAATTAGCCATCCCAAACCAGATCTTCACAATATCAATGCACATACAATGTTTGGTGAAATCTGAATGAAATTTATTGATTATCATCTGAAACCGAAAATACTCAAGGCAGGTGGGCAGAAAACTTTGTCAAAAATCGACAAAATTTGCCCATTAGCAATCCTGAACCAAATGTCCAATATTGAACCAATATCAATGCACATACCAAGTTTAGTGAAAGCCATTATACTTAAGTTATCTCTGAAAATGAAAATACAGACGTTAAGCGGGCAGATAACTCTGTCAAAAATTGGCAAAATTTGCCCATTCACAATCCCAAAGCAGATCTTTACAATATCAATGCATACACCGAGAGAGAATATCAACTGATTTTTACTCATTATCATCCAGAAAAAATTACTGACAGACGTACTGACAGACTATGGAAGGATGGTCAGTCGGTCTGACAAATGGATGGATGCACACACGTCCAAAGTGAACCTATATAACCACACCACTATGTTGTGGTGGGGCATAATAAGAAAAAATTCACAGCTCCAAATAAGATATCCAAATAATATTATTTTTATTTCTCCACAAAACATAATGAGCCAGTCCATGACAAAAAATGGTATGTGCCCAGTCAGATCAGTCTGCACTGTGCACTCAATGGATAGCTAAGAACCAATGCTTTCTTCATGCGGACAGCAAAGACTCTTATCAGACCAGGCACTTCTAGTGAGTACCCAGAAGCAAGTACCCACAAAATATGTTTTCATGGAGAACTAACAAAAATGGTTGAAAAAAAAATACCTTATTTGGAGCTATGAACATCAATAATTTGCTGTCTGTTGAATTTGCACTAAAGGCTCTAATATATCACATTAGTTTCTAAATTTTTGACAATATTTACAGAAGTCAGTGAAGTTTGGAAGGTCATCTAATCTCTCTATTAAATGAGTTCATTTGAAGCCCTCTACAAATGAGCTGCGCCATGCGAAAATGTGTCTTCGAGCATATGCGGACAGCTAAGGCTCAGATTAGTCTGTGCAACCACGCAGTCTGATCACGGCTTTCCCTGTCCACTAACAGAACAATTGGCTACTACAGAATGTATGAATGGAGAGCAAATGCCCAGATGATACTTTGTGCATATCGAGGGTTGAGCGCAAGACTAGCGTAAGTCAGATGGTTGTTTTTCCCCAAACCTAATCTCCTCACCATGAAGGCGTTATGAAGATTACAACATTTCTTTCTGTAAACAATGAAAATTTAGGTGCCATTGCTCGTATGATCAATGGCACCTAAATTTGCATTGGTTTCAAAGGGGTCCAAGTTGCCCCTAAACAAGGGTTTCAAAAATATGTTTGAGTTACCATAGTCTTGCGCTCAACCCTCAATATGCACAATGATATAAATAGTGTGCGTGCTGCACATGTTCCCAGGCAAAGGCACATTTTTGCTTGGCATAGCCCAAATGATGATAAATTAATGATCACAATGATGACATGGCAATGCTGAGCATATGAAACCATAGCAGTGGTGCCCCTTTAGGTCAAGAATGTATCACTTTTCCTTTTGAAGTTGTTGTTGGATAAATGACAAACAATGACAGCTGTATCAAGGATAATCCTGCTCCTAACATGTTTGGTGCCTGTTAAAAGAAGAAAACAAAACTAAAATAACCTGTAGGAAGAAACAACACAACTGAGCTACTAAATGCCCGCATGATACTTTGCGCATGTGCAGGATATGAATCTGCTCATAATGTGCATGTTCCCAGGCACAGTTTTTGCTTGACACAGCCAAAATGATGGTAAATTAACAAACACTATGATGACATGGCAATGTTGAGTGTATGAAGCCACAGCGGTGGTGCCCCGTTAGGTCAAGAATGTATCACTTTTCCTTTTGATGTTAATGTTGGATAAATGAAAAACAATGACAGCTGTATCAAGGATAATCCTACTCCAAACGTGTTCGGTGCCTGTTAAAAAAAAAAAAAGAAAATAAACTAAAATAAACTAAGAAGAATCAATGCAGTTCATAGCTCTAGATTAGGTATCCATTTTCCAACCTGGCACTGAGGTTATAAATTTTTTTCATGCTGAACTCAGCTGAGCTTGAAATTTGTCCTGCTAATAAATCTTTAATTACCTACGATTGCAAATCCTTTCTTTGCTAAACATAGCTGAGCACAAAGTTTTCTCTGCTACTAAATATGAAAATTTTCATATCTATTAGCAGAGAAAATTTCATGCTCAGCTGAGTCAAGCATGAAAAGGTTTTTTAACCTCGGGACCATAAAGCATTTACATATTTCTTATCTTTCTATGAAACATCATTATTGCATAAAAAGCAGTGTTGCATATTATTAATAGCCGTGCATTAATCCCCGAAAAGCCATGTATTAACAATGCAACTCACGCACTGTTAATGCACAGCTACGCAACTTTCAATATGCTCATACCAGGCCACAGAATAGCTGCCGTCAGGAGATGTGTACTGTCCTGCCCTAGAACAAGCATAGTACGTGGAAATAGCGTTCACGCAACATCGGTGAAAAGGCGAAACAAAATAGTGCAAGATATAGCGCAAAATGTAGCAAATGTTTTCAATTTGTATGCAATAATAGCGATCAAACATAGTTTTTCAATGCATTAACATTCTCCAGGTCCCTTGGGAGGTGTTGAAAAACCGCGGCCTTCGGCCTCGATTTTCAACACCTCCCACGGGACCCGGCGAATGTTAATGCATGACACACCATGTTTGATCCCTATAACAAAAACATATGCTGTGCTTCTTATAAGTACACATACCATGTTTACAGGGGACATATAAATATTACTGTAATACCCCCTCTTGAGCTATGAGCCCCTCCATATAGACGTCCACTTCATGACATAACCAGCAATCAGCCAGATCAGCCTGCACATATTAGCATCTGATCAAAGTCTACCCTGTTCACAAGGCCCAGCATATATTATGTTACTGACAAGTGTAGACTCTGATCAGACTCCCAAGAAGTACAGGCTGATCTGAGACTATGCTGATCGCAAAACCTCCTCAGGTTTTTTGTTTTTTTCACTCAGCAGGCTTACTTTTTGAAGATACTTACTGGAATCATTAAACCAAGCAACAACATGTGTCTAGATGAAGAAATAAGAAAATTCATAGCACTGACAGCACTGCTGGGTTGATTGTCTCTGGGTATACCCTGGAGAAATGGTCCTGAATGGGGACTTCAGACTGTTTCATTTAACCTTTAACTTCCTGTGATTTAATCAAACAGTCCAGACCCTGATCAGACACCACATTCCATGGCATCTGATCTGGATCTGCACTGTTTGCCCATGTCCCTGTCCATGTTTTACAGACAAACCTCTTCACATGGCACTCTGATGTCATAGTGACAGGAACGGCGTGGCTATAAATAACCGGTACCTGAATTTTGTACAAATCCACAGTTTGATATAATTGGTTGATGATAATCACATGGTCAACAACCTTTCAGGAAATTTGGTGTATGCAGACTTTGGCCTGACTGTAAACAATTGACTGAAAAATCATATGAATATCCCTCTTACCTAGAGTGATGCAATCATGCAACCTAATTCCAACTGTAAAATGTAAAGGTTGCATTGTCTTTACATGTGCACATTAAGGCTGGAACTATTAATCAGATAATCGATTAATTGACCGATAAATTCCACAAAAATGTTAATCCTTATAGATTTGATAATAATCGATCATTTAATTTCTGTGTCTCTTACTTTACCGTATTTACTCTTGGTATTCAGACACCTCGACTCTTTACCATACTTAATCTAAAATTTGAACAAGTACAATTTACTACCCAATGTTGTGTCTAAAATAGCTGGGTGAGTGGCAAACAGTGTAGACCCAGATGAGATGCCGCAAACGCGGCATCTCATCTGGGTCTACACTGTTTGCTCAGGCCTGTCAGATCAAATACATACAGTAAAGTACAACATATGGTTAGAGTCATGCTCATACAGACAGATAAAATTATGACCAAACCTTCGGTGAATACTAATCGATTATCAATGCAATGCAGGACCAAAAATCGATTATCTTTTCAGCTCTGATTAGCCAGCCTTAGTGCACATCAAGAAGGTTACAGTATCGTTATTAAGTATCATATCTGACAATTGATATTGTGATACATTTTATCTGATGATACCCAGCTCTTTGTCTATATTAAAAGAAGGTTTTCTTGGAAGTCTATGACAGTAAAATTAGCAAAATAAACAAGAAAAACTCACCGCTACATATACATCCATTATTAATCTACCATAAGTGGTCCACAAAATGGCAATGATTAAATTGGCCAATACTAATGGAAATGACAGGCATTCTGTATTCTTTGATCTAATAACATCAGACTGGAAAAGAAAGCATTAATGCTTAGGATGCTGGGTAAAAATTTCAGCAGATGACATGTTGAAAATAGTTATCATTTTGTCATCTGCTGTATTTGCCAAGGAAGTAGCAAGTGTTATGTCTACAAACATTGGTAATTCAAACAAAACCTTGGCCTTATATATCTATCTTTACACATTTTTTTTTCATGATTTTTTTGTTTGTTTGTGTTCTTCATAAATGACACATCAGCCCTTGTGGCTCATTAGGACCGACCCTCCGTAATTTGCAGCAGGACAGCTTTCCACCATATTACCCCATAATTCAACAATACCTCATCTGAGTTGTGTTAAATGGCCCTATCAATAACATTACATCAACAAGTCTATATTATATACTTCTCTTCATCCTCCATAATATGCATTTAGTGAAAAACAGGGTTCTCAGAATGTATATTTTGGTGCTCAGAAAAAAAAGTCACAGGAAAAAGTCATGGAAAAAAAGTCACAAAAAAAATACAGGGAAAAAAGTCACAGACCAAAAAAAGTAGACATCTACAATATTTATTTGCAAATATGGCAATGAAAGGAGGGAGTTTGTATACAGCACACTGTCACTTAACTCATTGTATACTGAATAGAATCTCCCACACTATATATTGGAAGAGTCCAATTTCAATTTTAGGTATGTCTGGCTATGAGATTTAGATATTCCTATAGAAAAAAGGCTAAACTAATTACAAACAGTGGAGACCCTGATCAGACACCGCATTTTACAGCGTCTGATCTGGGTCTGCACTGTTTGCCAAGTACCGTTTTATGGGTCTCCCGAATACAATGGGTTAAAGATGACCTAATGTCAATTTTCCTGATGCACAGACCTGACCTAGAGGTGTGAAAAATAGCACACTCTTGTCACTTAAGGATAGTATCATGTCATTAAGTTTAGTGTTCCTTTATAAGCAAATGAGCTTTAAAGGAGTGCTGGGTCTGAACTGTTTGCCAAGTACCCTTTTATGGGTATCCCGACTAGAATGGGTTAAAGATGGCCTAATGTCAATTTTTCTGATGCATAGACCTGACCTAGAGGTGTGAAAAATAGCACACTCTTGTCACTTAAGGATGGTATCATGTCATTAAGTTTAGTGTTCCTTTATAAGCAAATGAGCTTTGTTTTCAAAATAAAAATGTGAAAACTCAGATTTTATGGTTCTTTGCAATATTATACACTGTTAAATTACTTCACATGGTAGCTATGAAAAAGCAAGATTACTTATAGCAAAACCAAATATTTTGTGTGTTTTGTGACATTTTCTGTGACTTTTTGTCCTACCAAAATCTGTGACTGTTTTCCTGTCTTTTTTTTTTCCCTACATTCTATTCCTTGCCACAGTGCTTCTGATTGTTTTCATGCAGAAGTAAGTGAAAATATCAGTACTTTTTGACTGAAATGTGCCTTGTCACAATTTTGTTGTTTTCAAAGCTTATTTTAATTTGTTTGTTAGTTCTATCAGCCTTTTGCAAGGTACAAATCTAATTAGTGAAAGCATTAACCGTATTATTCTGTCCACTTCGCACAGTTCAACATGGTAATATAGAAACACATATTTTGCATAGGTGTATTAACCCTTGTCCTGCTGAACCAGGTATACCCTGCCTTTGCAAACAGTGTAGATCCAGATCATTGGCTTCTGAAGAAGCCAACATCTGGATCTGCACTGTTTGTCATTCAGTTTGTGAATTTATATCAACAATCTGGATTAAGTAATCTGATTGGCTGAAAATTAGAAGTCGGTGTGGCTCCTTCATTTATTCAGCATGACAAGGGTTAACAGATTGCAGACTCAATGAACTCCCCAAAACTATATACTGGAAGATTCTAATTTGGATTTTAAGTATGTCAGGCTATGTGATTTGAATATTCATACAGAAAAATGGTTGAACTATTTGAAAACAGTGGAGACCCTGATCAGATTTTGCATTCTGCAGCATCTGATCTGGGTCTGCACTGTTTGCCAGGTAGTGGTCTACAGTAGACAATGGGTTAAAACATATTGACTATTTCAGTGATGCAAGCTATTTCCTGGAGAAAGATGGAGAGAGAGTAAACAATGAAAAACAATCCCCATTCTACTGAGAGCACAGCAGGCCCTTAGACTACTTTAATCTTTTCTAGACTTGTTTTCAGAGAAACAGAAGCCCCCCCTCAGGTCTGATAGCATAATCAGTACAAACTCTCACTGCAAAAGCTATGCAACACCATCAAACCACCTAAGTACACCTTCAATTCAGCACCCTTAACAGCAGCACACAATATTCTAAAATATCTTTTTACAAAGAAAACAAGTTTTGACATTTCTGTTTAACCTCCTGCCTAGCAGACAGTTCAAATGAAAAGTCGAGCCTTAGCTTCTCAGAAAAAATTGTCTGTTGCTATTTTGCACACTGTTTTAACCTGTACCACTCTCTGGGCTAATTCAGCAGACAACAAATATTATGGTGATATTTTTTTCTTATTTCCCTCCAGAAAACAGGATAAGACATTTCAGGCAAATTGGAGACAATTTGCATGAAATGTTAAACCCTGTTGTTTTTTTTTTCTGGGAAAAATAAGAAAAACATTTCAAAATGCTGTCTGCTGAAAATTTTACCCAGAGTGCTAAGCATTAAAGATAAAATACTCACCAGAGAGACTAAAGGAGCACCATATCCTACAACACTGAGTAAAACACAATATTTTCCTAAATGATCAGACGCTAACTGTAAATCAGTTTGGTAATATTTTATATATAACAATGGTGATAACAACATCACAGCTCCAATAAATGTATATCTGTAAAACAGTATCTGAAATAAAAAAAAAAAAAAAAGAGAATTTAGTGGTAATTCTGGGATATTGTTTGTGTTGAGGTTTTACGGCCCAGTCAACCCAATGGGGTTATGTCGCGCGCAGTCAGTTTACCTAACCACACGTTTACTGGGCAGGCTTAGTCCTCTAAGGGGTTAACCAGTATTGTGCACATTCTTTCGCCAGAAACTGACAACTGCCCTTCTTGAATCAGCGGAAGGGAGAGAATGACCATAGAAAGTATTTCATGATCAATCTCCATGAAAGAATGTCTCAATGGGGGTCAAACCCACAATCTCCTGGTCTCCAGTCAGACGCGCATCCAACTGAGCCACCGAGGCCGGGGTAATTCTGGGATGTATCTTCTTATTTCACATGTGTTGTGAGTACAAATTAAAAGTGCCTCATAGAGTAACCAAAATATGTTTTCATGGAGAAATAAAAGCATTATCTGGACACCCACTCTGGAGTTATGATACTGGTCATTGGCACAACACTACAAAACAGTGGTCAGGATAAGTATATGGCATTATATGAACAACTTTGTAAAGCTAAATCTTCGTTATACCATGATTCCTGCCATGTCATAATCATAATCGGATTTTTGATTAATGTGCAGGTACAGGGGCAACATCCACATCAGTGGGCCCCCTTCCAGATAGCTGGCTTGCTGCACGCATGGCAGATCTCACACCAGATCTCCAGGTACATCTATCATGAGGGTTGATAGCCGAGAGCTTCCACTCTCTGCAATCCCTCTCTGTCAGCTGCTTCCATGTCATTTTGGGCCATATTTTGTACATATACAAAGTGATCATGTACCAGTGCCAGTTAGAGCATTATCACACACATGTGCAGTACATGGTATAACTGATTTATCACATTTTCATGCATGCAGACCAACCAGATTGTGTAATATTTAATGCTAAATGTTGGGAATTGTGGCTGGTATTATGTGATAAATTGTTTTGCAGCATCAACTATCCCTTGCTTCTGTTTAGATGATTAACCCTAGTCCTGCTGAACCCAGATATGTCCTGCCTTTGCAAACAGTGTAGATCCAGATCAGTTGGCTTCAGAAGAAGCCAACTGATCTGGATCTGCACTGTTTTCCATTAAGTATGTGAATTTATATCTGACAACAATCTGGATCAAGTAATCTGATTGGCTGGAAATTAGAAATAGGCGTGGCATCTGAATTTATTCAGCATGGCAAGGGTTAAGGAAATGGATATACTCTCAGGGAAAGCATCTCCATCAAAATTATTTTGCCTCTTTTCTGAAAAGGCGGTCAACAATAAACAGAAAGAATTTGCTCTCCTTGGGAATATATTCTTTCCTTTCACAGCAGATCCTTTCTCAGAAAAAACTTCAACACTTGGTGTGCTGTATTACAGACAGGAAATTGCAATAGTTGTCTCCCTTGTAAAAATGGTGGAAAATGTACCCTGTGTATCTAGCCTCCTGAGATATACAAACAAAAATCTAATTTCACTCTCACAAGATTGTCTCTACTTGACAAGTCCTTGCCATTTTGTCACCTAAACACAATCTCACTTCTGAATGATTGTCGAAGCCACTGGGCATGGCACAGAGGTCAGCGACATGTTTAAAGAGGGTGATATGACTGATAAGTGTTGATTATCTTATTATTCATGTGTTAATGACCTAACAATTATCAATGGGTGTCAAGCATAGATTATATTGCCCACACAGGGCTAGATAAGAGTGAGTATCAAGTAAATAGCGTTCTTATTTCTGGACGAAAACATATGTTGTGGGTACTCATTAGAAGTGCCTCAATGAGGCGCTTCTCATGAATACCCACAACATATGTTTTTGTCCAAAAATAAGAAAAATACATATACTTTTGGGACGAAAAAAGCGTCTTATCAAGAGCTATGTGCAAAACTGCAGCAAGTACATGTTGTATTTGATCTGAATAGGTTTTGTCCGTGTAATCCTAAAATGTTTCGCTGGGGGTAAAATATCATAAAACTGAGTTCAAAGTCGTTTTTTTTAGGGCTTTTTTTTCCACAAATTAGGCTTGACACAACAAAGCTGTGGCTTACAGGATAAACATGCCATTCCAGTCACCCCAAACATGATCACGAAATAAGCCAAGATCAGAATTATGATCAAACACACTTCCTTAAGACTTAACGACTCTAATCGTCTCTATGACCATCATTTACACCTTAAGTCTAGTTAAGGGAGGGTATCCGGTAAATATTTTTCTTATTTCTCCATAAAAACATATATTGTGGGTACTCATTAGAAGCGCCTCGGCGAGGCGCTTCTAATGAGTACCCACAACATATGTTTTCGTGGAGAAATAAGAAAACTATCAATAATTTTGGATTGAAAAAAGCGCCTTAACTAGTGCTATGAAAATTTTACACAATGTGAATCATTAACTAGTAACGGTGTTTTCGGAGAAAACAGATGCCCCCCACCATGAATTTTCAGTTTTTCTTACTGCTGTGACCTTGAAAATTAAGTCAAGGTTACCAAAATCCAATCAGTTCTTTGTTATTTTCCATTTGTATATCCATGAAAATTTGGTAAGAATCCAACCACTGGTTCACAAGATATTGTGCAGACAAGAAAGTGTGACGCCTACGCCAACACCAACAGGATCTGCACCAAAAACGACATGTCCCCCTCCCCTTAGGACGAGTGGGGGCGGATGGAAAAGTAAAATTACCTTTTTCATTGTATATCTATAGAAGAAGATAATGTATATGAAATTTAAGACTGATCCTAATAAGTTAACTCCTATAACGACCGGCAGCTCCTGAATCAAACCATACTTCAACCAAGTCGCACAGCTGCAAAGAAACAAAGACACATCAATCACTCTGAAAGACTAACATCTTAATGTTTACCATTCTCTGGCCTAATTCAGCAGATGACAAATACCCGGTAGGTGATAGTTTTCTTATTTTTCCCAGAAAACAGGATTTGACATTTCATGCAAATTGTCTCCACTCCAGTGGAGACAATTTGCATTAAATGTCAAATCCTGTTTTCTGGGAAAAATGAAATATTTCAAAATGTGGTCTGCTGATAACTTTGCCCAGAGTGCTAAGCATTTAATAAAACTATAAAAAAGTTTAGTGTTGTCTCAGAACACCAGTAACTGTACAACAGAGCAGTTTTTAACCCTTTCACCCTTAAGCTTCTGAAGTAGAATGTTCTGTCTTTGAAGTTGGATATGCCAGTTGTTGCAAATGGGGGTGTCATTCAAAAATCGAAAAAAGGAATGGCAAACAGTGAAGATCCTGATGAGATGGCTCATCTGGATATGCACTGTTTGCAACAATATCTGTATTGGTCTGCAGGGATGAAAGCGTTATGATGATGTGGCTCTGATCTTATTTTTAGCTATAAATATTAAATGATTAAAATGTGCGATAAAAGCCAAGGAGCTAGCATGCCGATATCACATGATATCGGCACACTTACTTGGTATTGCACACTTACTCAGATGCCTTCTCATATTACCCTTACATTACGCTGCTTTTGATGACATCGTAATGCAGTGACGTCGCGCCAAACCTTGTCACGCACATTGGCAGAATTCATATTTTAATTATTAAAACAGTGTTTTAAAGGTTAGAAACCCGGGGAAACAAAATGCGTCCTTCGATATCCCAACTCGGGACAATATTCACCAATATCAGAGCAATAACCCTATAGTATCATGCAGTTACCAAGTTCTACCATAATAATTCCAACTCAACAGGCATATGCATATTTAGCACAATTTGATTTGTGGAGAGCAATTTGAAAGCAACATTTATATAGCAATAAATTCACTGAGCAGGAATCTCAGAACTATTTCTTTCTTTTTTTCTTTTTTTTTTTTTTTTTTTTTTTTTTTTTTGCACAAATTTCTAAAATGAGCTATTTTACCCATGTTGTCAATATAACTATGACCTAGTTGGATTTATAAGAAATGAATTTTATTTTTGTGAATTTCTTCTACAAGTAAATGCAAGTTAATTAGAGACTAACTTCACATAAAACCCGTAGGCTTTATTCAGTTTGTGAGTGATTTGCTATGTTAACAGATCAATAAAATCCATAAAAATGAAATTCATTCTAATATTTACCCTCACCATTTGGACAGACCAGCTTCAGCAAACAGTCTAGACCCAGATCAGAGCATTCATCTAGCATTAATTTATGAACACATTAACAGGTAGTAAAATGCAGTTGTTCAAATTATAGGACAAGTATGCTAAGGAAATAAGGTTTTTGAATACTTATTATTTGTTTGTGTTGAGGTTTCATGGCCCAGTCATTCCAATGGGGTCATGTCGAGTATGGTCAGTTTGCCTAACCACACTTTTACTGGACAGACTTAGTCCTCTAACTAGTTAACTAGTATTTTGCACATTCTTTTCCCAGAAATTGACAACTACCCTTCTTGAATCAGCTAAAGAAAATATTTCATGATCAATTTCAAGGATAGATTGTTGCCCACCCAGTGGGGGTTGAACCTGCAACCTCCTGATCACCAGTCGGATGCACATTCAACTAAGCCACCACGGGTAGCCTTGAATACTTGTGGTAAATACAGAACACTTAGCACTCTGCACTCTGGGTGATATTTTCAGCAGACAACACTTTGAAATCTTTTTCTTATTTTTCTCAGAAAACAGGATTTAACATTTCATGCAAATTGTCTCCATAGGAGACAATTTGCATGAAATGTTCAATCCTGTTTTTTGGGAAAAATAAGAAAAATATCAGCAGTTTGTCATCTGTTGAATTAGCCCAGAGAGTGGTAAAGGTTAATTTAGTAGTTGTCCTGTGAGCCTATACATTAACCCAGTAATATTCACAACACTGACAAAAGACATCAAAATTGTAGCAGATGACATACTAAGATGTTGTTTTTTATATTACTTTTCAGAAAAAAGAAGACTTGGCAATCCATGTGAATCGTCTGCTAGCAGACAAATGTTGTCTGCTACAGTTGTGCTTAGCACTTTAAGGGTTAAATATCACAAACTTAACCTCTCTGGGTTAATTCAGCAGACGACAAGTTGATGATACATGTATTTTTCTTATTTTTCCCAGCAAACAGGATTTGACATTTCATGAAAATTATCTCCAATGGAGACAATTTTCATGAAATGCCATAACCCGTTGTCTGGAAAAATAAGAAAAAAATTCAATATGATCTCTGCTGAAAATTTTACCCAGTATGCTAAGCATAAATTCACAACAGAGAGCAAGATAAATATCTCTTCTTCAAATAAAATGAGTTTCAATGCCAGAGAATGAATATTTACCTTAAGTATTGGAATAGACAGTAGGCTTCATACATTTAGGATCAACCAAAATTCCCTGACATTTCAAATTTCCCTGACAATATCAGAGCCACAAATTTTAATGAATTTAGCAAGAAAGATACATTGGGACCAAATGTCCTAGGCCCATCAGGCTGAAATGTAAAATTCCTTGACATTTTAGCAAAATTTCATTTTTTCTCTGACCTTGAAAAAAATTATATTTCCCTGACATTCCCCTGAAGTCTATGATCTCTGGACCCAACTGAGCAAACAATGTAAACCCGGAGCAAACAAAACAAAAAACAATATCTAGGCCCAGTTGTTCAAAGCGTCGTTAGCTTAACAAGCTCGTTAAGGGCCATTTCGTTCACTGTTTTAGCGGATTCAATTTACAATGTTCTGATATTTTTTGCTGAAAATATGTGGGTAGCTTTTGCACTACACTGCAAAAGCTACTCATTTTTTAGCAAAAAATTTCAGCATATTTGCGTGTCACTCGATGTAAATTTTAACAAATCATTAACTAACGACATCGTTAGCTTTGAGCAACTGGGCCCTGATCAGCATTTTTAGACACACCAACAGGTGGTAAATGGAATTTTTCAAATTCTAAAATAAAAAATATTTTAAAAAAAAAGTTCAGATGCTCCAATAATTAGGGTATATACACTATGTGTGACAGACTCAGTGGCTCAGTTGGATGCGCTGTCCGACTGGAGACTAGGAGGTCGCGGGTTCAACCCCCGCCGAGGTCGGCAACATTCTTTCGTGGAGATTGATCATGAAATATTTTCTATGGTCATTCTCTCCCTTCCACTTCAAGAAGGGCAGTTGTCAGTTCTGGCAAAAGAACGTGCACAATACTGGTTAACCACTTAGAGGACTAAGCCTGCACAGTAAACGTGTGGTTAGGTAAACTGACCGCGCTCGACATGACCCTATTGGGTTGACTGGGCTGTAAAACCTCACACAAACAAATACACTATGTGTCCTGCAAAGATTCGGATCAGCTTCTACATACAGAAGTCTTTGGATAGCCAAGCACCCATGGTTTCTATAGGGGAACAGCAAAGATACTCATCAGACTTTGATTTTATTTTGTTTATAGTTTTACAGCCCATTCAACAGTTTATAGGTCATGCTGAGCCGATCAGTCAACCTACCCACACTTGTTCCTGGTCTAAGCATTTAACCAATACTTGTTACGTATTTTCACCTATAACTGCCAACAACTGTCCTTCTTGATTTAGAGGAAGGGAGTGAATTACTGTTCATATAATTATTTCATGATCGATCTCTATGAAAGGTATGCGGGCAAATGCATTTTTATAACCTGTAGGCAGACAGAATCTGAAATAACTTGTGCAATAAAAAATGTCTACAAAATTTGATGCAGAACCATTCTTGGGGGCTGAGTGTATGTCTGAGAACCACTTAACCACGGATCAGTCTGACCCATGGTGGGTTGTTCTCGGATGGTTGCTTTCTCCCTGTTTCTGCTTGTTGATTTTGATTGTATCCATTGTTCACTGTAGTGTTAGTTGTCTCTTGATAACCAGTGTGACACTGGTGATGTTGTTTTGTATAATTTCATTTGTTTAATTGTAGTTCCTGTCTTCATTGGTGACAATCCTGAATTTGTTTGGAATTTAGACCAATAAACAAGATTTGATTTGATTTGTTTTACAATTATAATGTACTTACCATACAAAATATGTGATGAAAGTAAAAGGAGACATATCCCCTGTCCCTCCTTTTCTAACTACTCCCCGAATCACTTGTCTGGAAAAGAAAAAAACATTCTTATGATACATGTAATTTATTCCTGTCATTTGTGTTGAGGTTTTACGGCCCAGTCAACCCAATGGGGGCATGTCAAATTAAGTGTGGTCAGTTTACCTATCCACACTTTTACTGGGAAGGCTTAGTCCTCTAAGTGGGTAACCAGTATTTTGCACATTCTTTTGCCAGAAAATGCCCTTCTTGAAACAGCAGAAGGGACAGAATGACCACAGAAAATATTCAGGATCAATTTCCACAAAAGAATGTTGCCAACCTGGCGGTCCTATGATAAAACCTCATTTACAATTTTTACCACAAATTTTTGGACACTTCAACACTTTACCTTATAGAGTTGAGTATCATCACAAATGGGTATCACGATACATGTATTATCACAATATCAAGAGTTTGATACGACAGTGTATCATGATACTTTAACCCTGTTGGTTTTTCTATACATGTATTTATCACAAAATATACGAGTACTGTGTTAATGCTAAGCATGCTGGGTAAAACATTTCAGCAGATAACCATTTAAAATATTTTCTTTATTTTTCCCAGAAAATAAGCTTTGACATTTCATGCAAATTGTCTCCTCATAAATCTGTCATCTGCTGAATTTGCCCAGAGTGTGGTAAAGGTTAAAAGCCCTTTTATTTATCAAAAGTACATTACCATATACTGGTATCTTGAAGTATTGATACTTACCATCAGTATCACTATACAGTGTCATTTCAAAAAATATCATGATATATCTATGTATTGATATCACATCAGCCATATTACCATACTTGTCCTAAATTTTGAACAAGTCCACCTGACTACCTGTGCTTGTGTTTTATAATTGCTGGAAGCATGACAAACAGTGTAGATGTTGATCACATGCTGCATTCTGCATCTGAGAATTTTACACAGATTTACTGTGAATACGTCCCCCATTGTAAGCCAGCCCACAATTCAACTGCCGCAGTCAAACAGAAGTATGCACCATTTTAGCCAGCCACTGTCATATGTTCCAGCTTCTTTAACCTTTACCCACTTTCTGGGCTAATTCAGTGGACAACAAATCGAAAATATTTTTTCTTATTTGCCTACAAAAGGATTTGACATTTCATGCAAATTGTCTCTACTGAAATGTCAATACCTGTTTTCTGGGGAAATAAGAAAAATATTTCAATACAATCAACTCTTGTTAGCTCGACCTCGCTTATCTAAAAAAATCGCTTATCTAGTCCTAAGTGAAAATCTGGTCCCTGTTTTAACATAGAAATCTAATAACAGGTAATGAAATATTGTGGAAAAGAGGAGAAATTGTTCCTAAGGAGCACTTTCTCCTCTTTTCCACAATTTTTTCAATATATCTCTAACTTCAGGAGTCAAATTACATGTTCATTTGTTAAATGTTGTTGCGCGATTTATTGTTTTCCACAAATCCGCAAATCTGATATGTCGACGTACGGGCATCTCGAAGTGTTTCACAGAGTCCCTTGGACTTCGAGATAACGTGAGTCGACTGCTGAAAATTTTACCCAGAGTGCTACCTGTAAGTGTTAATGTGCAATATAAATTTATGAAATCATCAATGTTGTGTCGCATGGTCCATCTGCAATCACAGCAGATCTTGTAAACAGTGTTGGAAATGAAAATACCATGATAACCCTATGAACTAGGATAGACTGGCCTGAGCACACAGTGTAGACGCAGATCAGATGCACCCAAATGTGGCATATGATCTGGATCTACACTGTTTGCCACTCATTCAGCATGTTTGTTTGTGTTGAGGTTTTACGGCCCAGTCAACCCAATGGGGTCATGTTGAGCGTGGTCAATTTACCTAACCACACGTTTACTGGGCAGGCTTAGTCCTCTAAGCAGTTAACCAGTATTGTGCACATTCTTTCATCAGAAACTGACAACAGTTTACTGCCCATCTTGAATCAGCGGAAGGGAGAGAATGACCATAGAATATATTTCATGATCTATCTCCACGAAAGAATGTTGCCGGCCCATTGATCATCAATCGGAGGTGCATCCAACTGAGCCACCGAGGCCGGATTTAAATGTTTTAGGACATTATATGGTATGGTAAGGAGTTAATGTGTCCCAATATTTAAAGTAAAAATGGTAGCTCAGAACATGAGGGCGATGAAGTGGCTCAGAGATATTATTAAGAAGTATTTGATGATATAGTATAACCATGATGTTTTGAACATGGATGGCTCATTTACTGTGGATGATTCAAACTCATTTTTGAGACCCTAGGAAATTCTTCAGATTGCTAAAAAAAAACAAATATTTTGGGATTTTAAAGGAAATTTGCATATTTTGTCATGAAAATGTTATGTTGTGTGTACTCATTAGAATCACCTCAGAGGCAATTCTAATGAGTACACTCAACATACCATTATTTTATAGAAGATGGAAAAGACATTCCTAGATTATTTTCATTTGCCTTCTGACCTTGTGCTATGATTAATCCTCAGTGGCTCGAACTACCCATGTCTCAAACAAATTTCCATGGTCCCAAAGATGTTCGAGCCATTGAAGTTTGACTGTATTTCTGGGATAATTTTCATCAGTTCTCCATAAAAACATACATTGAAGGTACTCATGAGAAATGAAATGACTGATCTGTATCTATCCAGCGGTAACACTAACCATAAAAAATTAACTTCAATGGAAGACTTGCAGAAATATAAGCAAAGACAAAAGAACTTTAACATTCTGGTGGATATAATGACAAAGCTGAACTATATAAATTATGTCCTGTCACACTTTGCTAGTCACAGGTATAGCAGGGTAAATATTTATTTATTCCCACTTATCTTTGTGCTTAACCAATTTATGTCGAGTGGACTCTTCTACCTTAAATCTTTGGACAGGTCAATTTCCTACATGAGGGGTGCCTGGTTAGTTTTTATTACTGTCATATTTTGCTGAAATTTCTGCGCTTAAGTGCAAATAGTGTGGACCCTGATCAGACACGAAAGTCTATGGCATCTGATCTGGGTCTACACTGTTTGCTAATGTCCCTTTAATGGGATGCTAGGCTTAAATGGGTTAAAACTGATAATTTCCCTTGTTTATTTCCCCACCATAAATAGCTCTTTTTCTCAGTCCACAAAAATTATGTTGTGATACCAGAGGACTTGTTTAGAAATTAGTACATGTATTTAGTGATAATTTTGGGATGTCACGGAGAAATAATAAAAATATCTAATACCTGAAACCCCCTCTTCATAAATGTAGTTATACTCATTAGGAGTGCCTCATTCTAATAACATACATATGCATATATGTACAACGTGAGTTTTTCTAGAGAAATAAAACACTATTGATCAAAATATCCCTCTTATCCACTGCTAAGTATTTGGCCAGACAGGTCTGTGCAACCAGTGCACACCCAGATCAGAAAATGAAGAATGTGACATCAGATCAGGGTTTACGCTGTTTGCGACTATCCAGCAGTTTCTGACACATCAACAGGAAGTAAAATGAACGTTCAACAATTGTCGTCTGCTTTGTCGTCTTGTTTGTGTTGAGGTTTTACGGCCCAGTCAACCCAATGGGGGTCATGTCGAGCGCAGTCAGTTTACCTAACCACATGCTTACTGGGCAGGCTTAGTCCTCTAAGCGGTTAATCAGTACTGTGCACATTCTTTCACCAGAAACTGACAACTGCCCTTCTTGAATCAGCAGAAGGAGAGAATGACCGTAGAAAATATTTCATGATCAATCTCCATGAAAGAATGTTGCCAACCTCGGCGGGGGTTGAACCCGCGACATCCTGGTCTCCAGTTGGACGGCGCATCCAACTGAGCCACCGATGCCGGCTGCTTTGTCGTCTGCATGCAATTTTAAAAGTCACTTTTGCATACAGTGTGGACCCAGATCAGACTGCTCCTTAGGATCAGTCTGATCTGGGTCCACGTTGTTTGCCTGTATGCAAAAATAGGTTTGATAAGTTTGCAAGAATATTCAACAGACGACATAAACAGACAACATTTTCAGATGCAGGTTTTCTTGCCGCTTTAAGGGTTAAGACAAGCATGGTAAGAAGTGACAGTTATGGTGTCTGAATATTGAGCATAAATGCGGTATCAAAAAATTTGTTGAGAATGAGTATTTTGTGATGATGTAGAAATAATGTTTCTTACATCACGAAAACACGCCTATATAGTTTTGACCCCCTTAAACCCCACTTTTATACAGTAAAACTGGGGTTTGCAAGGGTATGCATTTTTTTTATTATTTCTGCTCAAAAACATAGATTGTGGGTACTCGTTAGAACCACCTTGCTGAGGCAGTTCTAACGAGTACCCACAATCTTTGTTTTGAGCAGAAATATAAAAAATATCAGAGTTTTTCATCTGAAAATTTTCAATTTTTGGAGATGAAATTTTCTATATATTTGAATTGATGTGTTTTCGTAATGTTTCTCCATAAATAACTGATATTGTGGGTACTCATTAGAAATGCCTCATTGAGGCACTTCAGCAAGGCATTTCTGATGAGAACCACGTTTTTATGGAGAAATGGAGAAAAGTATCCCATAATTATTATCAAATACTCCTCTATAGGAAGTATTCTGAGAATGCAATATTAATTGTTAGCAAAAATCATGTAATACTTACACCCCAACTAACTGAAAACAGACTGATCCAACTGTACAAAGGTACCCAAATAATGTAACCAATTCCATCATTCATTTAATCAGTGCGTAGACCTGAAAAAAGATAGAAGAAAAAATTAGAAGAATAATTGCTACAGACAAAGATGGTTATCAAGTAAATATTTTTATTTCTTCCTAAAAACGTATGCTATAGTTTTTCATTAGAAATGCCTCACTGATGCGCTTCTAATGAGTACCCACAACATATGTTTGGGGAGAAATAAGAAAATATCAATACTTTTCTTGTAAAATATTGTTGAAAAGAGTCAGTGATGCTCCTGAATGTTTTAGTAATAATAAATGATGGATTACTGTGCAAAATTATTGGCTTTTAAGTTTGGTTAAATCAGGGAGTTTCTTTTATTTTATTTGATTTTGGAGTTTTACAAATTAAGGTCATATAAAGCCAGTCAGTTAATGTACACACATATTTCCTGAACAAGCTTGGTCCTCTGAGTAGCCAGTTAGTTAACCTACTCGCTTTTTTCCAGGGTTGACTTAGTCCTTTAAATGGTTAATCAGTACTTTGTGCATATATATTGCCAATAATTGACAACTGCCCTTCTTGAATTATAGCAGACAGTGAGCAAAGCTCACATACCCCTGGCCATAACCACCAGATTCCTGATGAACAAATTTTAAAGATGCAAATTTCCCTATACATTGCATTGGAGTGAGAAATGGAGAAAGCAAAAATGGAAAAAGAAGGCTAAATTTCAGCATTTTTGTTTTCTGTCCAAAAATAAACTGGGTGCTGAGAAATCTGTGAAATGTTTTTTATTGAAGAGAAAGAAAAATGGTGAGAGAAAAAAGGACAGATACAGGAAATGATAAGCATGAGGATGCTGGTTCTTTCTTACACAATACAACTAGTGTTATCCAGTATTTTTAGCAAATTTCAAATTTCTAGGTGCAGTAGTTCCTGAGAAACCTTTGACACAAATTTCCCTATGCATTGCATTGGAGTGAGAGATGGAAAAAAGATAAAATGGAAAAAAAGAAGACCAAATAAATTCCAGCATCATGTTTTCTTGCACACAATATCTTCAACCCTCTCTAGGTGTATACAAAGTTTGAAGGCTCTGGCTCCTATGATGAAATCTGGGGCAAAAAATGTTATTGGAGAGAAAGAAAAATGGATAAATAATGGGAATGATAAGCAATTCCTAGGTGCAGTAGTTCCTGACAAATCTTTGACACAAATTTCCCTATGCATTACATTAGATTGAGAGATGAGAAAAAGGAAAAATAGAAACTAGAAGACCAAATAAATCCCTGCATCATGTTTTCTTGTACAAAATATACTTCAATCAACCCTCTCCAGGTGTATACAAAGTTTGAAGATGGGCTCTCATAGGAGCTGAGAAATCTGTGTCAAACAATTTTATTGGAGAGGAAGAAAAATGTACAAATAAATTGAATGATAAATGTGCATGACCCAGTGGCAAATCTAGACAGAGTTGAAGGTTTAAGTCTGTGCAAATAATGTAGCACAGCAAATTTCAACTTCCCAGAAAAAAAGGTACCCAAGTAATGATCTCCAAAAGAAATGCGGATGTAAATGTTAATGTAAAATCTGACCAACTTTGGGTCATACTCACTCATAATCCGAAAGTATGATGTTTATACAACAAATACTCTTCAGGATATCAGGCAAATTCACTGGAACAACGAATGTAGGTCACAGTGACCTATATTTATTTTTAGGTCAAACTTTGGATCATACTGACTCATAATCCATATGTATGATGTTTGTACAGCAAATACTCTAGATATAAGGCATTATTGCAAGACTGTGAAATGTAGGTCATGTGACTTACTTAGGGTCATACTGACTTAGGGTCATACTGATTCATAATATATAAGTATGATATTTATACATCCAATACTCTTCAAGATACTGAGCAAAACTACTAGACCATGAAATATAAGTCACTGTGACCTACATTTATTTTTAGGTCAACATCAGCTTAAACTGACTCATAATCCAAACATTTGATGTTTATACATAAAATACATTTCAAGATATAAGACAAAATCACTGGACCATGAAATATAGGTCATATGTCACTGTGGCCTACATTTACTTTGAGGTTGAATTTCAGGCCATACTAACTCATAATAATAATAAAGTATGGTGTTTATACCTGAATACTCTTCAAGATATACGGCAAAATCATTAGACCGTGAAACTTTTCAGGATATACAAGTACGGCAAAATTACTGGGCCATGAAATATAGGCCATGTTGACCTTCACTTCATGACCTACAAGTCGATGTCCCAAAGTTGACAGATGTCTGACCAAGTATCTGTCTAAAACCCAACTTTGTACAAGGGTTTTAGATTTTGACCTTTAACCCCACCTTGTCATATAGACGATGGTGTCTACATGTATGTAATGAAATATAAAAGCCCACCCTCCAGAGTACATTTGGTCTAAATATGACTGCTTTCTGATAAGCGGTTGTTGAGATATGAACTTTTGAAAAACTTCAACATACTAGACGTGTGTCAAAAGTACACAAATTAGCCTGCCTTTGGTTCCCTAGCTGCATCACCATGCATGACCGAGGGGCAACTCTAGCACATTGTTGAATGTTTAGGTCTGAATAAGAAGCATACCAAATTTTAACTTCCTAGCATAAGAAGTACCCAAGTTATGACCTCCAAGAAAAACAGGGATGTAAATTTTTATGTCAATGCAAAATCTGATCTGTTACACATTTTGACCCCTAGCCCCACCCAGGACAAAACCTAGGGGCAACACTAGCACAGAGTTGAAGGTTTAGGTCGGTGTGCAAGTGGCATACTAAATCTGTATGTCCTAGCATAAAAAAGTGCCTAAGTTTGACTTGTTAAACATTTTGACCCTTAGTCCCACCACAGGGCATGACCCAGGGGGCCACTATAGCACACAGTTGAAGGGTTAAGTCTGGATAAGTAGCATACAAAATTTCAACTTCCCAGCCTAAAAGGTGCCCAAAAAAAATATGACCTAAGTAGCATACCAAATTCAACTTTCTAGCATAAAAGATACCCAAGTTTGTTATACATTTTGACCCCCAGCCCCACCCCAGGGCATATGACCCAAGGACAACTCTAGCACAGAGTTGAAGTCTGGGTGGGTAGCATACCAAATTTCAACTTCCGAGCAGAAAAGGTACCCCAAGTTATGATTCTGCATGGTTTGACCTTCAAGAGAAATGCAGACATAAATCTCAATGTAACCTTAACACTGATCCCTAGTCCCACCCCAGGGCATGATCCAGGAGCAACTCTATCACAGATTTGATGGTTTAGGCCTGGGTAAATAGCATACCAAATGTCAACTTCCTAGTATAAAAGGTACCAAAGTTCTGACTCTTGTTACCAATGTGACATGCGTGTGACGACACAGAAAGGGAACACCGAAGGGGACAGTTTCTGTTTTCTTACGTAGGGTATCTTTTCACCAACATAAGGCCATTTTCGCCTTAACCCTACGTAGCTAGTAAAACATCATGCGATGTTACCATAAATAACTTAAGTACACAGGTTGCCCGTGTAACACACGTATAATCCACGTGGTGGCGTAATACCGGCCCTATATAAATTCCATCGTAAATGATTCCCATAAGGGCGAAATTGTACACAGGAGTGTCAAAGGACACCAGTTCTCGGTTATATGGGATTCATTTCGGTGAGTGAATATTTATTACTTTTGATAATTTTAGTGTTAGTCATCCATTTGTAGGTTTTATTTGCAAGGTCTGAACGGCCAGAAATGAATTACTGTCTGATTTAAAACCTGGAATTGTTGATTACACGGTCTATATAACAGACGCATGGTAGTACGGTTCTGCATTTTATTGTTTGGATTTGTTCACGTATGCTTACCAGTTGCGCAAAAATGTTACAGGCTGGTGCGGTTTTTCCCAGCGCAGGAGGTGTATGGGAAAGTCACTGAGCAGGCTGAGCAGTATAATCAGTCTTATCGGGGTCTTTCCTATCAAGCGCAAATTCGGTCTAGTCGGTGGTCTTCATTTTGCAGGAATGATGTGGCTATAAAGGGCGCTGATCAGACTGTGCAGTATGTTCAGTCCGATCGGTTCTTTATAGCAGACGCAAAATATAAGGGACTTGTGAACAGAGCAGAGCCGGACTTACCGATGAGCGCATAGGAGCATCGCGATTATCATCAAATTTGTGACAAGAAGGCATACACGCATGACAGACACGCATATATGTAATTTATGCCCTCTTCGCGAAAGACGGCAGGGAATATGGGCAAATAGACGCTTAGAGGACCAAGCCTGCCCAGTGTACGTGCAGTCTAAAACAACCTTTATTGTTAAATTTTAAAACAGAAAAATTGCAAGCATTTGCGGTTACATAGGACAGGGCAACATAATTTAGAAATGTTAAAATCATTAATTTGTAAAAAAATTTTCGTCTGCTCAAATTTTTTGCCCTGGTGCGGCAGACGAAATATATCGTAAAGCTGTATGTATTATATGATATGTTAGGGATTGACATTTATTAGTGAATTACATTTGCGTCGACAGTACAAATGTCGGGTCCCAAATACTAGAAGGTTGAAATGTCATAATAATGGGTTGACAATCGAAATGTCAGTTTAGCCATGGGCATTTGATGTGTCATGACCCTGATGTGAAATGTCCTGATTGCAGGTAGAGCGGATAAAATGTCTTTGCTCTTGTTGCTATCTGTGTGCATTTCAAATGTCATGTCCCTAATTTTATTTATTACTGTTATGTAATAATATGTAATAATATGGAGTTTTGCATATGACGTCGAGGAGCGACGCTGCCGAGAGCTGGTAATAACTAGCTGTCGTCTGCGCCGACAATTGGATTGAAGCCGTGGATGAATCACGGCGACGTCGATAATAGACGTCAAGGATTCAGCTGTGACGCCAATGACATCACACCATCCGGCGATGTATGGCGTCATTGTTGATTGAATATATATGTAGTCATACGGCAAGCTTCATCATATGGTGGTATAATTCTATCTAGTAATTGTTATGTTCTTTTTCTTTTATTTTAGCCCTTCAATACAACTTACTTCATACAGGCCTATAGAGCCTGATCAAGAGATAATACATAAAGATGTGACGCCCATAGAGGCGAGGAAAAATTAACCAATTTGTGTGAAATGTACGGCAGCAAAGGCGCCAGTTCACCTAGAAATTAATGGTTAAATGGTTATTCAACCATCAACAAGAATATGAAGAATATAGAATAAATCTATAAAAATAAACAGAATCCTTAAAGGAGAAAACTTATTATAAAAGTGAAAATGTAACTAAAGGGCCCGTAGTAACATAAAGAATTCGGGAAGATAACCCAGCATATTCTCTTCGCATTGGTCCAGGGTTCAGCATACTTGGGTGGAATCGTATTGATTTTGTTAAACAATTTGGCTTACCTACCAAGTTAGTCAAATTGTAAAACATATCAGTCACCACCCGTGTTGGGCTACCGTAGCCGACGCGAAGAGTATAGCTGGGGTATGTCAAGACTGTTATTTTTTGTATGTGTGTGTGTGTGTGTGTAATAGTTAATTAGTGTCATTTCATGTTATTATATGTTGTATATATATGTAAGAAAAAAGTTATAAAATCTAACGAACTTGTTAGAGTTTCTGTGTAGTGGTACGTATAGGCAAAGCCCAAACCGGAGTCTCATTAAACAGGAAATCACCATCGGTACCGTCCTGACCACCCTAGGGCGTAACATTTTGGACTCGGACCTTCTCTGCGTCAGCCTCAGCCCTGGCCTTTTCGGCCTTAGCTTTCTCGGCCTCACGTTCTGCGGTTCTATCTGCCCTTTGAATATCCTGCTGCTGATGGTGATTTTCTGTGTAGTGGTACGTACAGGCAAAGCCCAAACCGGAGTCTCATTAAACAGGAAATCACCATCAGTTCCGTCCTGACCACCCTAGGGCGTAACAATGCGCACATAGGGACGTAACATCATTGCGAAACGCTACGAGGGATGTTCGAAATGAATTGCTTATTGTCCTCTAGCTCGATATCCACGTGGGGCACGATAAAAACAAATACATACCTGTATAGGGTTATTCAATATCTACACAATGGTGTATAAATGTACCTGTTTGACTAAGTGTAAGACATAAAATTTGCCATTTGAATACACGCAGTCATTGACCACTGCAGTAAAAATGGTTGGTAGAAGCGTCGACAAAAAAGATGAAATACAGGCTTACATCAAAGCTCGCTCAAAACTTGGTTGTTCTTTGAAGAAGCTGATGACTGAAATTTCTACTGCTTTTGGACCTTCTTGTGTGTCTTATGACACAGTTCGGCAGTGGAAAAAGGAATTTGAGTCCATCAAAAATGCACCGAAATCAGGTCCATTATTTTGAGCCTGTCAGAAAGGTTAGCAATAAGATCTGGGCCACTAAACACAGCAAACGCCCAATAATTGCCAAACATTCTTTGAGTACAAAGAAGGTTTTGTATGCAATCTTCTTCTCTGGTGAAGGAGTCGCAATAAAAGTGCCAGTGAAAAAGGGCAAAAGCATCACCAGAAAGTACTACAGAGACGTAGTACTGAAGAAACTGAAAAAAAATTTTATCAGAAACGACGCCCTGCCACTGGTTTTAAACATGTCCGTCTTCTACATGACAATGCCCCAGCTCATACCTCCTCAATAGTTACGGCATTTTTTGAAGAAAGAAAAAGTAACTGTTTTGCCTCACCCCCCGTATTCCCCAGACGTTGCCCCATGTGATTTCTTTTTGTTTCCGAAATTGAAAGCATTCCTTGCTGGGCGGAAATACCAGTCCCGACAGTCACTTGGATCTGCCATTCATCAGTACCTTATTACTGTGCCCAAATCAGCGTACCGTGACGCCTTCAAGAAGTGGATATATCGGCTGAAACTTTGCATTTCCAGCCACGGGGAGTACTTCGAGGGCATGAAATGAGTACTTTTGGGCTAACTTGAAATTTGAAGTCTCCAGATAGAAATAAGCAATTCATTTCGAACATCCCTCGTATATGCCCCACTCCTGCCTTCAGCAGGTGGGGGAATAAAAAAGTTAACACACAGACATTCATTGTTACAGTAAAGACAAAAACTATATACCCCTTTATACTTCATTGCCAGGGATAAAATCAACAGAGATGATTATCATGCCAGTCCAAGGGCAAAGCTATAATTGTGGAGTCACACAGAACTGAACCTGTGAATTACAATAATTAAAGCCTAAACATTAGACACAAATCTTTCTAAAAAGGACGGATGAATGTACTTGAGAAGCAAATGCATGTATAAATATCTATACAAGTATATATAGACCATTTTAATGTTACTTTTTTCATCCGGGCTACTGATCACATGATTACAATGTTATGCCATGTGATCAATAATTGTGGCTGGCACAATCATTTCCAGTTCCATTGATTCCCATTGAAACAAGCCAAATTTTACCATGACAAACAATTCTTTTTTGTTAATATTCACTCTTAAATTCTATCTTGTGTTTAAAAATACAGCTTTAAGAAGCAATCTGGCAGCTTTTCCTAAAATAAAAACAACTGTTTCAATGATATTTTCCAATATCAGCAGGCACGCTCGCAACCGTAATATTGGCTTTATGGTGACCATTTTAATGCCTATTTTTATCTAGTTGATAGATAAAATATGTGTTAATATTTGTGGTTATGACATTTAAATGATCGGTCGACAAGAATCTCTTATGAATATAAACTTTTGATGAAAGAAAGCTGCTTTATTTTTCTGAAAAAACACTGGCCATTTCACCCTCCTATAAACATAAACAACGACATTCTATCATCCAAACCAGAACAAGGCTCTTCATTAAAGATCGAGTGGTTCTGAATGATTTTATTGTGTGAAGTAGTGTTTAAACTGGTCTATGGGAAAGGTACAAAACCGAAAATGAGTTGCAACTTCTCAAGCTCGAACAAGGTGCCAAAAAATAACAAATAGCAAAAAATCTTCCAAAAAGTGCAAAACCTAAAATGGGTCGCAAATTCCCAAGCTCAACAAAGGTGCAAATAAAATATCAAATCGCTAAAAATCTTTCTATTGTATGAAATTAACCTCAAGCAACAAATTGCAAGGAAGCAAAACCTCCAACAACCTTGTAAAGCAGTCTCAAGACCGAAACTGTCACTGGCGCATACATGCCAAGTCTCACGCCGTGAGGAAAAACCTCACGTAATTCTGACGTTTCTCACGGGCTCACGCCGTGAGCGGTAAAACTCACGGAATCGAAAAAACCCAACGAAAAAAAATCTTAAGGCACCTTTTTTGTAGACAGTCACTGTAGTATTGGTTTCCGGATCAATAGAAGTGTATTCTATTACGTTGAATCGAAAGCCGATAACAAGTGTCAAAATAAGTGCAAAGGTATCCGCATGACCTGTGATGGTGGACGGTGTTGATTCCGCAATAAACATGATAAACAATAGTAATTAAATGATTAAGAAGGTGTTAAATGACAGACTGGTCAATCGGACACGCTTTCTGTGTCAACTATAGATGATCAGTTACGCTAGTGGACGAGATAATGGCATGCGCCAATGATCTGGCTTGAAGAAAAATGGGGTTGGCGTATTGTGTCTGGTCTTAGGGTAAGTATTTGTGATAATTAGCGGCCCCTTTTATGTTGTATATTTTTTTGTTTTGTTTGCAATAATTGTCACATAAAGAATAGAATTAGGGTTGCTCAAGCAGATGTTGATATCTTTATATAAAATGCAGATAATTTTAGTCATAAATCATTCTTAAATTTGAAGTACTGCCAGTATCATGCCCAAGCGCCCTGCTTCTCCTGATGCAAAAGCATCTCCAGCATCCAAGAAAAAGGCCTATTCTGTCCATTTCAACCCTGCATGGTCTGAAGAATTTCCATGCAAGAGGGATAAAGTTTGCTGGCCCTCATTATTTAAACACTTTAAAGACTCCTGCAGAAGTCATGCCTTTCAAATAAATAAGCTTTAAATTTCGAAAATTACTTCGTATGACAAAATACAGCACCGAGAAAAAATCTCACAGAATTTTTTGAAATCTCACTTAAATTTTTCTCAGATCTCACAGATTGACCAACTGAGGTTATGGCATGTATGCTGGCGATATAACCAAACTAGGATTTTACCTTACCTCTTCAATTAATTTTCTCTACCTCGTCTTGCTCGACAACGCGCACATAACAAGGATATCCGCGAGGGAGTATGGGAGCAGCGAGATAGCATCAATTCTTCATAAGCGCCTGTATGATCTGATTATTTGTTACTTACACGAACGACTCTAACAAAAATAAATACACAAATCCAAGAGAAAGAGAACCTAAAAAATGAGACAGTGTATCTCAATAGTTCTTCAAGGTAAGAGATAATAGAAATTACCAGAAATATTTCACGTATTCTTACTCAACTCAAGTTCAACTTTTTCCGTCAACGTCAACAACAAGCGAGCGTCCAGAATACTCAGATGAAATCAAGGAATAATTTCGTCGGCGAACATTTTCTTGCAAATTTTAATGTTTTCCATATGCTTTCGTCTTTATTTTATCATAATTAGGTGTTTAGTTTTTATTTTATTTTACGTAGCTTAATTTAAGTATTAAATAAATATTAAATGATAATTTAGTAAGTTTCTCAAAATTTTATTCAATTAGTAAGAGCTTCCGTAATTTGGGAAAACCCAATGGCGGCGCCCATACGGCACGAAGTTTCCTGCAGTGTAAACCACATTTTAGTCTAGCCCCTTAGTCAACGACAGGAGTGTTTCAGAATCAGTAATACTGATCTGGTAACTACTGAGATGTTGTTGTAAACTTTCTAACTGTGTTCTTCGTTCCAGTTCACTGGGAATTCAAGGAATTTCCATTGAAAGACTGTTTCGTATTTTACTGCGATTCGCCCCTAATAGGGAGGGTAACTGGTCTACTCGTACCTTAGTCAACTCGTACCTTAGTCAACTCGTACCTATTTTTGGTCAACTCGTACCCGTTTTCTGGTCAACTCGTACCTCCCAAGTCAACTTGTACCTAGTTTGGTCAACTCGTTCCTCTTAAAAAAAAGATAGTGGACGGACAGAGGAATAGATAGATAGATAGATGGGTAAATGACAAACAGTGAAGACCCACATTAGATGCTGCAGAATGCTGCTTCTGATCAGGGTCTCCACTGTTTGCAAACAGTTCAACCATTTTATCTAAAGAATATCTGAATCACTAGACTTCATATAATGTTGGGTAAATTATTCAGTCTATAAATGGGTTACAGTTTTGCAAGTCTCAACAGCTCAAAGGAAGTTGGGTTTTTTTTAACATTTTTGCATGCTGGGTAACAAATTCAGCAGATGAGATTTTGAAATATTTTTTCTGGCTCTTTCCAAGAAAATAGGATATGACAGTTAATGCAGATTGTCTCCTAAGGAGACAATTTGCATTAAGTGTCAGATCTTATTTTCTAGGAAAATGTAGAAGAATCACTTCAGTTTGTCATCTGCTGAATCTGCCCATAGCGTGGTAAGTGTTAAATTCAAAGTATTCAATGGTATTCAATGACTGTAGGCAAACAATGAATACATCTCTAGATGTATTTATTTTTCAATCATGATTTTTAATATTTTGTTATTTCTCCATGAAATGTATGTTGTGGCAAACCATTAGAAGTGCATCAGTGAGACACTTCAAATTAGTATCCTCAGCATATGTTTTTGTGGAGAAATAAGGAAGTAATTATCTGGATAGTCCTCTTTTCTGGAGCTGTGCGGAATGTGTTATGTGCAGGCAGATCTAAGCAAACACTGCTAACTTACTCCCAGCTCATGACTTCGTTCAATTACACCTGACTCTGGTTATTTTGAAGTTCAAGGGTCTCTCTGAAGTACAAGATAACGGTACCTCGGCATATCAGATTTACAGAACCGTCAATCACAATAGTAGCAGAAAAAAAATAATTTTTATTTTCTTTTTCATACAATAAAGTCTTGCCATTTCATGTGAATCATCTGTCAAGACTTATTTTCTCTGAAAAAAAAAAAATAAATAAAAGCTTCAAAATATTGTCTGCTACAAATTTTGCTTGGCGCTTTAAGGGTTTATGAATAAATAAATCAAAAAATCACATTTCACAAGTTAATATGTAATTTGACAATCGAAATTAGATACTAAAATACGACAACCCAAAATAGTCATGATTTGAAAAAAAGGGTACGAGTTGACTAAGGTACGAGTTGACCAAAAGTAGGTACGAGTTGACTATGGTACGAGTTGACTAAGGTACGAGTTGACCAGAAACCGAAGGGAGGGCAACGTTTTTTGAAAACAGTGAAATATCGCAACGAGTTTCATATGACATCAAACTAGGAGTCATTTTGAAAATCCATACAGAAATAAAGTAATGCATTTTTGAGAAAAGTAAAGGTCGTTAATTTTTCTGCCGTCTTCTGCCGTGAAAATCTAATACAAAATGACTACGCTTCTATATTCTTTTGCATCAAACTGTCATAAAGAAATAACTGACTGACTGATCAGATTTTTAATGCTACCAGGCAACTGAGTCACATAGAGGCAGCATCATAAAGAAATGGTTGAAAACTTTTCCTTTTATAAAAAAAATGAGTGCATTTATGGCCCTCCTTTTATTTGTCACTTCAAATAACCCTGCAGAGCTCTCACTAGGATTTTGAAAGCCGGAGTTTAAGAATCCATCTCTGAGAAAAGTTGGAGTTAAAATTGATAAATAGGAGTTTGACCTAGAAAAGTTTTCGGCTAAATATGAAAACTTAATATTTAAGGACATCTTCTGGACAACTTCATTTTTCATCATAGTTAACCTTGATCACTGAGTGTCTGGTAAGGATCCAGAAGCTTTTGGGGCTTAGGAAATAGTGACAGGACTTCCATTAACTACCAGACTTCCTACCCCTCAAATTTGGAAGTCCCACAGGAAAATCTAGGAAGTCCCACTTTTTTCCCTGCTGCAGCAGTCTGCCCTTTCTTTAGTAGAACAGAGGTTCTTAATACAGTGTCACACAGAATCATCATGATATACACTTCTCTTAGATGTGTTTTAAACATATCCTTATCACTTATTAAAATTCGATCGCATCTTTTTGGAAAGCCTGTACTTGTACGTCGGACCTTAGAGAAAGCATCAACATTGGTCCAACTTCAAAGCCCAGAGAAAGAAAAAAAGAAAAGAAAATACATGAGAGAAAACACCCAAAACATGTTTCTTAAAAACAAACTATGCTGAAATTATTTTGCAGAAATGTTTTTAATGAAATGTTTGCTCGGATTGAAGCTGATCAACACGAGCGAGCGAGTTGCTTACTTCACAAAAATTGCGGGAAAACCGTGCCAACTTGTGCAACAACAAACAAATAAAAGGCAGCTCTCGATGAGTTACCAACAGCAATACGTTCGTTCACGGAGAACAGCAAGTAAAACCATCGCAATTCGCCTATATTTAGACTTACTTTGCGTCTTTTCCATGCTGGTAAACAGCGCAGCCGGAACAAGGCTACGAATTTAGAAACAGGTTTTCCGAAAATTTTGACAAAAAATATGTTTTCTTCTCATTTGAAAATTGCTTTTGTTGTCATGACAACATAAGCTTCTAAATTGGAATAGATTTAAATTTGCGTTCTGTGCATAATTGTTATTTATTTATTTAATTTCACTCGGTAACTCCCGGAAGTGTTGAGGTGTTTTCAGACGACACACGTTTCGTCCTGTCATGTATTTTGACGCACATCTAATTTGACGCACTTAAATTTTTCTTCCTACTTTTGGACTTGCAGAAACTCTTTTGTAATGCCACATCATTTTTGTGGTAGAGCAACATAAGAGGGTCACATCCAGGTGTTTAAGTAGAAATTCTAGGATCTTCTTGAAAAATTACAACCCTGTAACCTTGAATGGTCAACATTTTGAAAGAAATGCTTAAAGCACATTTTTCCTTTGAATTGAAGCTCAAAAGTTTTAAGATGCATCAGCTACATCTGAATCAAACATGCTTGTCTGTTACAGTGTCACCTGATGCATTTATTCACAAGTATGATATATGGTTGAAATGCTATTGCATACACAATATTACTTTTCAAAAAAATGTAAGGTCTTATATGAAAATATTTTGCAACTGGAAGAAGAGAAATTCATATAAAGTAATTTTCTGCGTATTTGTTTGATGCCAATCATGAATAATTTGAAGACAAATTTTTGTTGACAATAAATAATCTATTTAGAACATATTTTTATTAAGACATGTGGCGAATTTGTACAGCAAGCAGGAGAAACAAGCATTTCAACTGCCCTACCCCCTAAAACTGAGACATAAAAATAGTGGCGATTTGCAAAATGAGGTCAGATCTTTAGAATATATACAGGTGACATTCAACAGTGATTCTTGTCATTTTATTTTGTTCTAACAGACAAATGATGCTGCCTGAACATGGTCCTGGTATTATTGAAAAACTAATCGCCAGATTGGGCGTTTCCAAGAACTCTGTAATCCACTTGATTTTTCGTAGTGTTTTCCCTAGCCCCTTTTACCATTGATTGATTGATTGATGTTTATTTGGTAAAAATCAACATATACATACAAGCATAATAATACAGTTAAAACACAAATGTTATAATATTATCACATTAGCATTAAATCAAAAGATTTTATAAAATATGACATTTGAATGAATATTTTATGATATATGAACTACATGAATAAATTTTATAAAACAAAAATATACTAGAGTGTATGCTTTATAAATATACTAGAGTGTAAGCTTTGTCCCGCATGCCTGAATTGGCTAGCCCATGCCCTTTTATTTGGGTCATACCCCTTTTCCACCCAAAAATAGCTTGCCTGATTGACCCTGCCTGCTCTTAATTAACCACTTGGGGTGAAACAAACAATTATCTCAAGAGTACTTGTATATTCACCAAAGTGTTTTTACAGTGCAGAATGACGCTTGTCACTGATTACATAACTCATTGACCATAACAATTTATGACAATAATCTTCTGCATTTGATCAGTAGAAGACAGACATAAAGCAAGGTTTTTGTTTGCTTTTCAGATGGCAACTGGAAAGAATAATAAAAGAAATTAACATAGAAACTGAGAGTGAACTTAACACTATGTCCCTTTAAAATGCAGTTTGCATCATTGTCTATGTTTAAAACTACCTGTATAGTTCAGGAAGTATTAAAAATAAAAAGTCCTTTCAAAACACATGGCCATGTGTACAGCTCTTGTGTGTGGAGCGCAATGCTCCATGCCAGCGAGACTTGGCCATTGACAAAGCCGAACCTCCAGCATCTGCAGCGAAATGACAGGGCAATGATCAAACAGATCTGCATTGTCAGGCCGCAAGACATTGTCACCACCAGGTCCAATGAGCTACTTGTGCGGCTTGGCATTGAGGATCTGGACCTCATTCTGAAGGAGAGAAGACCTGGATGGTATGGACATGTGGAATGCTCCAGTGGTGCAATCAAGACAGCCTTTGACATACAGGTTGATGGAAAGCGTGGGCCTGGGAGGCCCAAAATGACATGGAAACAGCTGACAGAGAGGGATTGCAGAGAGTGGAAGCTCTCGGCTATCAACCCTCATGATAGACGTACCTGGAGATCTGGTGTGAGATCTGCCATGCGTGCAGCAAGCCAGCTATCTGATGTGGATGTTGCCCCTGTACCTGCACGTTAATCAAAAATCCGATTATGATATATGATATGATATGACAACTAGTTCAGTGTCGAGTGTGTAATCAGTAAAATTTCCGTAGTTGTTTTCTTGAATTTAACTAAAGAGCTGGATGTAAATGCTTAAAATATTGCATGAAACTGTTTCACTTGTATTCTGATACCTTATTGATAAATTTTAAGTTATTTTTACATTTATAAATTGCAGAATTAATCATGTTGATTAATAGCATATTATGTAGGGCTGTAACGATACAGTCACCTCACGATACGATATGTATTGCGATACTTGCCTAACGATACAGTATGTATCACGATACTACTTTTATGCAAAAGTCACAGCTTGAAGGTTTAAAAACTCTAGGGAACAGGTTCAAAACCATCTCAAAAGTTCATTCTTATGTAATAAGCACTTGTGAAAGATGATCCTCTTGTAAAATAAGTGATCAATGAATTTCAATAACATTTTTTAACTTTGTAGTTTCTTATAAAAACAGTCTTGAAATATCTAAAAGCTATCATTTTCTTTGGAAATCATGCTTTTGGGTGTATCGTCAGGTATTGCGATATTAGGCTCATGATACGATACGCGTATCGTCAGAAAATGTATCGCGATACAAAACAATTTCAATGAATCGTTTCACCTCTAATATTATGTCAGTTACTTCTGCGCAGAAAATTCATCAAAAGTGAAGTTAACTGTGATTTTTTTACCTGCGAGTCCTGCTTTATATACTCATAATTTCTCTCTGGGACTCAAAATTTTATATATGTGAGTCCCTGGACTCAGAAAATATAGTAAAAATTGCTCTAAAATGTGTTTAAAGGACTCGTGATTTCATCATGGGACTATGAATTTTATCTATGTGAGTCCCTAGAACTCAATATCTGAGCCAAACTGTAAATAAATAACTGTGTTTATACAAGTCACAGAACTAGGCAGTTTAATTTTTGGACAGCTTTTTAAAAAGAATCAGTCCTTTAAAATATTGATGTCCGGGCGGGCAGGTATCGTCCCAGGTTTACCCAGGGCTTCCATTAGCTTTCAGACACAGGAAGTCCCAGACTTCCTACCTCTCAGATTTGGAAGTCCCACAGGAAAATCTAGGAAGTCCCACTTTTTCCATGCTGCGACAGGCTGCCCTTTGTTAGCAGAACATAGGTTCTTATTTCAGTGTCACACAGAATCATCATCATTCATGATCTATAATCTTTCAGATGTGTTTTAAAAACGTCCTTATCGCCTATTAAAATTCAATCATTAAAATTCGATCGCATCTTTTTGGAAATCATGTACTTGTGTGTCGGACCTTAGAGAAAGCATCAACACAAGTACAACTTCGAATTCATTTCAAAGCCCAGAGAAGGAAAAAAAGAAAATAAAGTACATGAGAGAAAAGGCCAAAACATGTTTTCTTAAAATAAACTACAAGTTTGCTGAAATTGAAATATTTGTTCGGATTGAGGCTGATCAACACGAGCGAACCAAATGAAACCTTCACAAAATTGCGGGAAAACTGCGCTGACTCGTGCCACAGCAAACAAACAAAAGGCAGCTTTTACAAATGAAAAGAAAACATTTTTTGTCATCATTTTCGGAAAACCCGTTTCTAAATGCGTAGCCTCATTCCGGTTGCGCTGTTTACCAACTGCAGCTTGGAAAAGATGCAAAGTAAGTCTAAATTTAGGCAATCTGCGATGGTTTTGCTTGCTTTTCTCCGCAAACAAACGTATTGCTGTTGGTATTTTTAAAAAAAAAGTTACGTGTCCGATTTCCCGACCAACTGTCAAAAAATGCGCCGACTGTACTTTTTTTTTTTTTTTTTCACATAAAGGAAAAATCTGCGACCTACCCCAGACAATCCCGGTTTTTATATACCTTTCTTACATAATTTGTCCGTGCCAATTTTGGGATATTGTTGGTCGGTCTTCATCGTTCATTTATTTATTTCCAATATGGCTGCACCCTTACAAGCCAAACCAAGCACATTAGTGCAGTTTATTTTGAAGCGTGCAGCCACATCTCGGCCTGAAATAAAAGAAAAGCTGTTAAACTCATCACCCATTTATCATTGGTATTTAAAATGGCCAAATGTTCGGTAAGAGAAGTCAAAATATTTTAAGATTCCATTTAAAAAAAGTTACGATTCACCGACTGTAATTTGGTTTGGAAAAAAAAAAAGAGAGAGAAAAACAAAATTGCCGATCTACCGACCTTATGGCAAATTGGTGATGAAATCGGAAACAGAACATCTATTTTTTTAGGCCTTACCTTTATTCTTCAGTGGATTGAAGAGGAGGACAAGTGGGCATGTTATTTGCAAGAGAGACAACTCTCACTTTCTTCGCTATGGACTTATCTCCCCTGACATCCGACTTTTACCTTTTGGTTAACCTTTTTGAAAACCAGGGCTTTATCCAGGTATTTTGGGCAAAATTGGGAAAAAATTATTGACAAAACTCCAAAATTGGGAACACAATTTCAACTGAGAAATGCCAGGAGCAGAATCTGATCGTGTGTTGCTTTCTGGATTAGATGATGCCTGTTGGGTCTGATCTTCATCCGATTCTGGCTTAGAATCGGATATGTCCTCTTGTTTCTTAGATGTTTTATATTACAACCGCAACTCTGTAAATTTCTACGCTCTTGCAGCTTGGTAACGTTTCAGCTGATGATGGTGATGAAGATTCAATGGCTGCTGGTTAAGCCCAAGTGAAACCAAATGCCAACAGCTTCATGCAAGAGTCAGCATCTTGTTTTTGGATCTGTTTTGTGGAGTATTTGCTGTCATGAGATGCAGAGTGTGACATGTTGTTTACAAATGCACAAACATAACCTTTTAAGACCGATATTTTGATTGGTTGGTCAAAGTAAAGCTAGGTTTATTAACAATATTTTCATATTTGCAAGCCCATCGCTTTTGTCCCCAGCCTACTCGCTCAGTGTAAATTTTATACCGCCAGTATACATAGCCAGTAACCAGTATAATCAATAGTTGTTTGCAACTACACATGGTTACAGACACTGGGTGATCAATCGATACATTAGGTTGATGCTTCGGGGTTTTTTTGGGGTTTTTTTTTTTATTGTTTGTTGTTGTTTTTTTTGTGGTATTTATTCCTTAATTTTTTTTTTTTTTTTTTTTGTGTGGGGGGGCGGTGAATATGATGAAATTGGGAGAACTAGAGGACAGTTGGTGAGAAAGGGGCCAAATTTCAAATTTCGACCCCACTGAACAGGCAGAAAATGCCCTGAAAACCCATCCATAATGCATTAGGCGTTTTTCTTGTAGATAATATGAACTCTCAGTACCTTTGACTTTAATAGTTTAGCCTAGTTCATTTCCTGCTCATTTATACAGACTGATTCTGTTACCAATCAATTTATACTACAGCAACTGAAAACCAGTCGGCAGGGTGTGTTCATTGGAATGACAGATCAGTAGCAGCCATTCAAAAACCTTGCTTCATGCCTGCCTTCTACTGATGAAAAGCAACGGATTATTGTCGTAAACTGTTATCGTCAATGAGTATGTAATCAGTGACAGGTGTCATCCTGCGCTGTAAAAACAAATTGTGTAAATTGTGCAATGTAAAACAACCAAAGACAGCTGGTAAATTGACAGGCTGGTTGGTTTGGAGTTGAACAGCCAATTTATTACTGTTATGGTCATGTTGAGTCAGTCATTTAACCTACTTAACTTTTCCTGGACAAACTCTAAGCAGTAAAGGTATATGATCTGACCCTAATGGATTGACTGGGCCGTGAAACCTCAACTCAGTCAATTATCTATTCTAAAACAGGATGTTAGCCCAGCTAATCATTTGCCATCTTGTATTGTCTTTCATGTACAATGTTGGTGTTATCTCCCTGAATATGATATGAACAAGGTAACTGTGTCAGTAAGAAAAATATGTGCTAAATACATTATGATATGGCAGAGGTCATCCTGGAGCTTTCAGAGAGGGAGAAGTTTTGCGACAATTTCAGGATTTCAGGGAGAAGTTTTGGTCCAAATTTTGGATTTCCCTATACATTCTATACATTTTCACTTCTCCCTCGGCTCAAGATAGGGAGAAGTCAGCCAGCTTAGGGAGACTTTTTCTCCCAAATTGCCCTCTAGGATGACCCCTGTATGGCAATTTTCATATCATACCTGATATCAGCTTTCAACACATATCATCCTGTGAGCCTTTGGGTTGATAATGGATATGATATAAAAATTGACATAAAATAATCTCTATACAGTTGACTCCCATTATCTCGACCTTACTTATCTCGAATAACCGCTTATCTCGAAGCGAAAATCTGGTTCCTGCTTAAACATGAAAATCTAACAACAGGTAACAAAATATTGTGGAAAAGAGGAGAAATTGCTCTTCTCCTCTTTTCCACAATATTTTCAATATATCTCTAACTTCAGGAGTCAAATTACATACACATTTGTTAAATGTGGTTGTTACATTTTTTTTTTTTTTTTTCCTAAATTCTGCAAATCTGATATGTCGAGGTACGGATATCTCGAAGTATTTCAGGGAGTCCCTTGGAATTCGAGATAACAAGAGTCGACTGTATATTTTCTGCAGGTGTATCCTGATATCGGCACTATCCTAGAACATGGGTAAAAGCAAAAAGAAGAGACAAAAGGATTTCCAGAAAGTGAAGTTGAAAGTTGGTCGTAAGTTGAAGAAAGGTGATAATGTGACAAATGCAAGCTTTAAAACAAGGACAGTCCAAGTCAGTCAACAGCTTAAGACAGGACAGGTTGCTGAACCAAGCACCCGGAAGAAACAGAATATTGTGGTATGTGTCCCATATTTATCTGGGCCCAGTTGTTCAAAGCTAACGACGTCGTTAGTTAACGATTTGTTAAAATTTAAATCGAGTGATACGCAAATATGTTGAAATTTTTTGCTGAAAAAATGTGAGTAGCTTTTGCAGTGCAAAAGCTACTCACATTTTTGCAGCAAAAAATTTCAGAAAATTGTGTATTGAATCTGCTAAAATAGTTAACGAAATGGCCCTTAACGAGCTCATTAAGCTAATGACGCTTTGAACAACTGGGCCCTGAAGTATTTGGACATACATGTCTGAATAAAATATGCATACCAAGATCAAACGCAGCAGAAAACTGATTGATCAGGGTCTGAGAAGCATGCAAGTGGCCAAATGGTTAGCCCTCTTGACTACAGATGACAAGGTCTCAGGTTCGAATGCAGCTTGAGGTAGAGTTCAGCTTGTGACTACAGTCAAATTTCAATGGCTCGGACATCTATGGAACCATGTAAATTTGTTCTAGACATTGGGAGTTTGAACCACTGAGGGTTAGTCATAACACCAGGTCAGGAGACAGATGGATGTAATTTAGGGATGTCTTTTGATCTTCTATATAAAAATGGTATGTTGAGTGTACACATTAGAATCACCTCAATGAGGTGATTCTAATGAGTACACACAACATACATTTCATATATAATAAGAAAATTTCCCTAAAATATCCATAAATATCTGCTTTCTTTGTCTATCAAAGAGAATTTCCTAGGGACTGAAAAACGAGTTTGAATAAGCCTTGATGAACGGGCCATTGGTGTTCAAGTCATTGAGATTTTACTACATATGGTACCTGTACTTCATTGCACACAGGCTTTCATTACTTTATTATCACCTTTCTATCATCTGGATACAGTAAAACCTCAATGACTCAAACACCAATGACTCGTTTACCATGGCTAATACAAACTTGTTTTTGAGTACCTAGAAAATTCTTCCGACAGCTGAAGAAAACAAATATTTAGGGATATTTTAGGAAATTGTCCTATTTTATCATAAAAATGTGGTTGGAATGAGTACTCAACATATCGTTAGTACAGTCAAACCTGTGCACCTATGGGAAAGCCAAAAACTGATTGTTTAAGAAAGGTGCTTGCATAATACAGGTAGATATTTCCACTTTGTCTTTTTAATAATGGGATCTGAAATAGTGGCCTTTAAAGGCAAGTGACTTCTTAATACAGGTGGCCATTAGAACAGGTTTGACTGTATTTAGAAGATTGAAAACACATCCATATATTATTCTCATTTGTCTCCTAACCTAGTGCTATGATTAACCCTCAGTGGCTCAAACTACCCATTTCTAGACAAATTTCCATGTTTGAGCCATTGAGGTTCAGCATAACTTGTACAACTTAAACTGTAAAATGTTGGGTAAAACACCAAATCATCGTCTTCATTAGGGTCAACACTGGTTTACACTCAGACGCCAACCTTTGAGGTACATCATTGTATAGTAAAATAGATTGGTTTAAATTTAAGGACACGTTTATGAAGCAGTTAACCCTTCTCATGCTGAATAAATTAAAATGCCAAGCCTCTTCTAATTTCCAGCCAATCAGATTACTAGATCCGGGGTTTTGATAGAAATTCACATATTTAATGACAAACAATGCAGATCCAGATCGGTTGGCTTTTCAGAAGCCAACTGATCTGGATCTACGCTGTTTGCTAAGACAGGGCAAATTGTGTTCAGCTAGAGAAGGGTTAAAGGGTTTGAATATTTGGTATAAATACAGTATTAGGAGAGACTGGCCTGAACAGGCAGTGTAGTTCCAGATGCTACAGATTGTGATGCCTGATCAAAGTCTGCACTAACTGCAATTCAGTTATTCATATTTCAGCTACAACTAAAGGTAGTAAATATTTTGGACAAGCAGGTAAGAAGTGCACTACCATGTCTGAAAATTTAGGGTGAATATAGTAAACATTGCCTTATGACTTATTCAAGCATAATGAAGGCCCAGACTAACTTGTATCATAGGTCCAAGTTACATAGTCTTATATGCCACTTGTAGGTCTAGAGACAGTATTTACTCTAAGTATTCGGACACCTGAACTCCTTACCATACTTTTTCTAAAATTTGAACAAATACAATTTACACTACAACCTCGTTTTAACACGGTTTTGGATATAACACGGTTCAAAGATGGATCCCAAAAATGTATAGATTATATTGAAAAATGACCATAAATGGTCATTTTTCAATATAATCTATACATTTTGTTTGGATATAACACGGTTGTTTAACTAAGACGGTTTATGCTATGGACCCCAACAATAGTGTTATAAAGAGGTTGTGGTGTACTATGTGTCTAAAAATTGCTGCATGAGTTGCAAACAGTGTAGAGCCTGATGAGACGCAACATTCTACGACATCTCATCTGGGTCTACACTGTTTGCTTAGGCCTGAAAAGATATGTTGTGGATATTTATTAGAAGTGTCTCCTTGAGGTGCTTCTAATGAGTACCCACAACATAGGTTTTTGTGGAGAAATAAAAAAATGTATTCCCAGAAACCTGTCTTTATCTACAGCTATGAAAAGTCTTTTTTATTAACACTTGGTATGCTGGTTACAATTTTCAGCAGATGACACATTGGTGATATTTTTGCTAATTTTCCCTGAAAACAGTTTTTGAAATTTCTTATCTCCAGTGGAGGTAATTTGCATGAAATGTTGAAGCTGTTTTTCTGAGAAAGTTAAGAAAAATTGTCAATTTGCCATCTGCTAAATTATCCCAGAGAATGGTAAATGTTTATTTATTTATTTTGTTCAGGAATTACTGTCTCAGTGCCGACACTACAATACCTCTGTCAGACACGATGCTGTAACTGGACTGAGAGAACTGGTTGTAAACTTTCCAGAAATTGTTAGCCAACATTTAGCAGCCATACTGGAAAAGTCTGCAGAACTGTTTATCGACAAAGATGCAGCGGTGCGTCAGGGAGTAATCCGACTTTTGAAAGTATATTTACCAAGAGTGACAGAAAAACAGATATCTCCCTTCTTCCCATTACTTTGTGCTCATCTCTGTTGTGCTATGACTCATATTTATGACGAGATTCAACTTGATTCATTATTAGTTTTGGATATATTATTAGAAACCTTCCCTTACCTGATGGTGTCAAAATCTAACCAAGTTTTAATAAATTTTGTGGATCAGATTTCAAGACATCAAGGTCATGGTAAGGGGTCAAGGTCACTGACTACGAATCCTAATAGTAAAACATCATCTTTAAAATGGAGAATATCGGTACTGAATCGACTGGAAAAGTTTTTAGTGGCAATTTTAGATTCACAAAAGGTTAGCCTTGGCTCTCACATGGACCCTGCTGGACATAAGCTTCACTGGTCACCTGATAAGCCCACTTATGCTAACTGTTGTCCACGGTTATTCAGACATAGTTGGGAAACTCCAGGTTTTACTCTGAGGTGAGATATCACAATATCCTGAATTCAACACTTAAAATGCCAAGAAAATCTGCATCTGAAAAGAACGTCTGTTTATGTCATCTGCTGAATATTCTTGCAAACTTTTCAAACCTATTTTTGCATACAGGCAAACAGTGTAGACCCTGATCAGAGCAGTCTGATCAGGGTCCACACTGTTTGCATAAATAACTTTTAAAATCACAAGCAGATGACAAAGCAGACGACAATTGTTGTGATTGGCAGTTTAAGAGTTAACCTGTTTTAGACTAAATAAAATCTCCTAACACTATATATTGGAAGAGTCAAATGCTAATTTTAGGTACATGTATGTCAGGCTATGTGTTTTAGATATTACAATAAAAAATGGGTTATCTGTTTGCAAACATTAAAGACCCGCATCAGATGCCACATTCTGTGGAATCTGATCTGGATCTGCACTGTTTGCCAATTACCCTTTTGGGGGTCTAAAATGGGTTAATAACTTTTACTCTGACAAATGAGCACAAAACATTTAACCCTTAAAGCGCCAGTCACAACTATTGTAGTCTGCTTTCTCATCTGCTTGTGATTTTAAAAGTCATTTTTGCAAACAGTGTGGACCCAGATCAGACTGCTCCTTTTGCCTGTATGCAAAAATAGGTTTGAAAAGTTTGCAAGAATATTCAGCAGAAGACATAAACAGACGACATTTTCAGATGCAGTTTTTCTTGGCGCTTTAAGGTTAAGACAATATCCCTGTCAACAAATGCTGCTCAGTATTCATTTCATGGAAAGAGACGGCGAGATTAAGGAGTGCATAACCTTTATAGTTTCTTAATTATAAAGCTTAAAAGATTGCATCGCTTAGTGTAAATTGAATAGGCTGAATACCATAAACTATGTCCAAAGACTGCCCAAAATTTGCATATGCATGACATGATGGAAATGTCATCTAGAAACACCTTCATTACGCATGAGGTTAAACATGAGTTAGAATACATGTTACACTTGCAATAAATCTCTTTGTAAGAAGAAAAACATATACCAGATTGCTTGTTAAGAGGGAGTATTTGAAGATAATATAGGGATCAAACATGGTTTTTCATGCATTAACATTCGCCAGGTCCCGAGGGAGGTGTTGAAAACTGAGGCCAGAGGCCGCAGTTTTCAACACCTCCCTAGGGACCTGGTGAATGTTAATGCATTGAAAAACCATGTTCGATCACTATTATTGCATAAAAACTGAAAACATTTGCTACATTTTGCGTTATTTCTTGCACTATTTTGTTTCGCCTTTTCACTGATGTCTCGCAAATGCAATTTCCACAGACTATGCTCGTTCTAGGGCCGTTCACTACACATCTCGTGACAGCAGCAATTCTGTGGCCCCGGTACAGACAAAAACATGAAAGTTGCGTAGCCGTGCATTAACAGCACGTGAATTGACTTAATGATACACAGCTTTTCGCCAGTTAATGCACAACTGTTAATAACGTGCAGCACTGCTTTTTATGCAGTAATTCTGATATAATTTTCTAAATTTCTCTTAAAAAAATTTTTGTAGATACTCATTTGAGTATAATGAGTATCCACAACATAATTATTGTGGGGACATTATGGAGAAGTTAGAGAAATTGTCCCTTATTATCAACAAATACTTCTTAACCCATTGTAGACTGAATGCACTCCCCACACTATATATTGGAAGATTCTAATTTCGATTTGTGGTATATAAGGCTATGTGATTTAGATATTCCTAGAGAAAAATGGTTGAACTTTTTGCAAACAGTGGAGACCCTGATCAGATTCCACATTGTGAGGCATTTGATCTGGGTCTGCACTGATTACCAGATACCCTTCTAAGGGTTTCCAGAGTACAATGGGTTAATAAGTCCTCTGCATATGCAGAAAGCATGCCTATATCGGTCTCACTGTCTCACATATAACTATATATATATTGCCATAATAAACCTTAGTATTGGGACAGACAAGCCTGAGCAAACAGTGTAGACCCAGATCAGATGCCACGTTCTGTGTCAGGGACCACACTGTTTGCAACTCATCCAGCAAATTTTAGATGCATTAACTCTTTCAGCGCCAAATTTCAGACGACATTTGTTGTCTGCTGTTTTATTTTAACATGCTATCATTTGGAAAGACATTTGTATGTAAAGTTGAAAGACTGAATGTCAAACAGTGTAGATCCAGATGAGATGGCTCATTGAGCCATCTCATCTGGATCTACACTGTTTGCAAAAGCCTATTATTATTGCCTGTGGCAGTGAAAGAGTTAACAGGTAACAATATGAGTTTGTTCAGATTTGAGGATTGGTATGGTAAGGAGTTAAGGTGTCCCAATATTTAAAACCTTTAAAAAAAAAAATTCTGTTTCCGATTTCATCGCCAATTTGCCATAGGGTCAGTTGGTGGCAACTTTTTTTTTCTCTCTCTTTTTTTTTTTTTTTTTTCAAGTCAAATTATGGTTGTTGAATCGTAATTTTTGTTGCACCTGCTTTAGCATGGGTGACTTAGGCATGCAAGTTTCCGTCCCTCTGTCAGTCCGTTCATCCGTCAGTCCATTCTTCTTTCCGTCAACATTTACCCTGGGTGTCTTGTGAGCGCAACTCCTCCTACAGTTTTGTACCGATCATTTTGAAATTTTGCATCTGTTTTTTACAAGGTATGAAGATGTGCATGTGGTTTGGATATAATTGTTAGATTATTTTTTGTCACTTTTTCTGCATTGTGAACTCTGACCATTTTTTCACCTCAATATATAAACAGTGGGTACCTCTTGTGAGCGCAACTCCTCTTACAGTTTTGTATGGATTATTATGAAACTTGAATGCATTTTCTTCATGGTATGAGGATTAGCATGTGGTTTGGATGTAATTGTTAAATTATTTTTTTTTACTTTTTTCCACAGTCATTTTTCACCCTCAATATATAGACAGTGGCTACCTCGTTTCACCCTCAATATATAGACAGTGGCTACCTCGTGTTTCACCCTCAATATATAGACAGTGGCTACCTCTTGTTTCACCCTCAATATATAGACAGTGGCTACCTCGTGTTTCACCCTCAATATATAGACAGTGGCTACCTCTTGTTTCACCCTCAATATATAGACAGTGGCTACCTCTTGTTTCACCCTCAATATATAGACAGTGGCTACCTCGTGTTTCACCCTCAATATATAGACAGTGGCTACCTCGTGTTTCACCCTCAATATATAGACAGTGGCTACCTCGTGTTTCACCCTCAATATATAGACAGTGGCTACCTCGTGTTTCACCCTCAATATATAGACAGTGGCTACCTCATGTTTCACCCTCAATATATAGACAGTGGCTACCTCGTGTTTCACCCTCAATATATACACAGTGGCTACCTCGTGTTTCACCCTCAATATATACACAGTGGCTACCTCGTGTTTCACCCTCAATATATAGACAGTGGCTACCTCGTGTTTCACCCTCAATATATAGACAGTGGCTACCTCTTGTTTCACCCTCAATATATAGACAGTGGCTACCTCGTGTTTCACCTTCAATATATAGACAGTGGCTACCTCTTGTTTCACCCTCAGTATATAGACAGTGGCTACCTCGTGTTTCACCCTCAATATATAGACAGTGGCTACCTCGTGTTTCACCCTCAATATATAGACAGTGGCTACCTCGTTTCACCCTCAATATATAGACAGTGGCTACCTCGTTTCACCCTCAATATATAGACAGTGGCTACCTCGTTTCACCCTCAATATATAGACAGTGGCTACATGTACCTCGTGAGCACAACTCCTCGTACAATTTTATTCTTTTATGGATTCTTAAACTATTTTGACTTCTCTTACCGAACATTTGACCGTTTTTATAAGCTCACCTGAACAACGTTCATGGCGAGCTATTGTACTACCCCCGGCGTTGGCGTCCACAAATGTTAAAGTTTTCGTTTAAGTATTTAAGAACTCATTATTTCCTAACCTTATTATCGATTTGCTTCATCTTTGGTATGATAATACATACATTTGTATTGGTCCAAAGTCAGTCTTGTCAAAATTTTCATGTTAAAATTTTACATCAGGGTTTTTAGAACCTCATTACGTCTAAACCAAATGATAGATTTACTTTATATTTGGTATCATGATATAAAGTTTTTATGAGCACCATCATCACTCATGACCATGACCTTGAGGTCGAGGTCACAGACTAAGAATTTTAAAAATGTTAAAGTTTTTGTTTAAGTTTTTAAGACCTCATTATTTCCTAACCTTATCACTGATTTGATATATCGATGATTTGATGATACATATTGGTCCAAAATTTTGCACAGTGCAATCCCCCCCCCACCCCCACCCCAACCAGGTCATGTCAAAATCAAGGTCACAGACTTAGAATTTTCAAGAAACAAATTGTGCAATATCAGGCAAGCTATCCTGTCTGGCGACAGGTCTTGTTGAATACTGATGATAAAGGGGCGCTGTGTTAAACAGCTTTTTTTATTTTAGGCCGATATGTGGCTGCACGCTTCAAAAATAATCTGAACTAATGTGCTCAGTTTGGCTTGTAAGGGTGCCGCCATATTGGAAATAAACAAACGAACGAAGAAGACCGACAATATCCGAAAATTGGTATGGACAAATTATGTAACGAACGTATATAAAACCAGGATTGTCCGGGGTCGGTCGCAGATTTTTTTTCTTCGTGTGCTAAAAAAAATTAGTCGACGCATTTTTTTAGACAGTTGGTCAGGAAATCGGAAACATAACATTTTTTTTTAGGCCTAAGGTAAATACAGTAGTTTACCTGTGCTGTCCTTTACAACTAGTCTTGCAAGGTCATAATTACATGATAAAGAACATCTTTGTCCTTACACATTTGGATGTAACCTTAGTAGGACAATTTTCTGTTTAAAAAATCTTGCTTCAGACTGCACTGACAGATACATGTACTAAAGCAAACTGTTGTTGTCAGATAGGTGTTGGCATCCATATTGGCAACCTACATGTAGTTTTAAATTAAAGTTTTTTGAAGAGCTAAGCTGAGCTTAGCATCACACCCTAGTTTTAAATTCAAGTTTTTAAAGAGCTAAGTGGTGCGAAGGTGCTGTGTATCTTACATCACTGGGGCGTCCAACTGATATTGGCTTACAGTTGGGCAAGGCCTGCTATCCTTGTAGTGGGTAAGGTTAGAGGGGGAATGTTTTTATTTCTTCTGTTTCTTCACTTTCATTCCTGTTCCTCTTTCTTCCCTGTCCCTCTCTTTCATCTCCTCTACTCTCTCTTCTATCTCTTTTCTCCCTTTCTCTGGGAGACGACACAAAATGACCCTCAAGGGTTGACGTGTTGTTAAACCCCAACACAATCAATCAATCAATTAAAGAGCTAAGCTAAGTTTAGCATCACACCCTAGTTTTAAATTCAATTTTTTTGGAAAGCTAAGCTTAGCATCACACCCTAGTTTTAAATTCAGGTTTTGAAGAGCTAAGCTAAGCTTAGCATCACACCCTAGTTTTAAATTCAGGTTTTTTAAGAGCTAAGCTAAGCTGAGCATCACACCCTAGTTTTAAATTCAAGTTTTTTTAAGAGCTGAGCTAAGCTTAGCATCACACCCTAGTTTTAACTTCAAAAAACTTGAATTTAAAACTAGGGTGTGATACCAATATCAGCTAAAAGTATATCTGTGGAGCTACAAATATATCTTCTGTATGCCTGAATGGATTTGCTTTTTACTTGGACTGTTGTAGATATTAGTCCAAAGTCTTTTTAAAATTAGACCATACTATCCTTAGTAATCTTAACCCTAGTCCTGCTGAACCCGGATATACCCTGCCTTTGCAAACAGTGTAGATCCAGATCATTTGGCTTCTGAAGAAGCCAACTGATCTTGATCTGCACTGTTTGCCATTAAGTATGTGAATTTATATCAACAAGCTGGATCAAGTAATCTGATTGGCTGAAAATTTGAAATGGGAGTGGCATCTTAATTTATTCAGCAGGTTCATGGACTTGAAAGTTTTCATTCTGTTTTTGTAGTGTTATTATGTTAAAGTTTTACATTTAAGTTTTTCAGTCTTGGAATACCTATAACTAGGAATGCCTGTATGGATTTTATTTATACACAAACTTGAACTGATATTAGAACTTCTTAATTGCTGAAACAGGCTTTAATCTGTCATAAGCTTGAGACACAGTTTTGATAGCGAGCTCTAGTGTAATACCCTAATTGTGATACCAAAACTAAGTGCATGTATACTAATGGAGAAGGAATAGTACTGCTCAGAAATGGAGAATTAACGCTTAGCATGCTGGGGGTAGAAATATCAGCAGACAATATTTTGAAATATTTTTCTTATTTTTCTCAGAAAATAAGTAAGATATCTTAAGTTTGTTGTCTGTTGAATTTCCCCATAGCATGGTAAGTGTTAATTGGTAAATGTCCTAAAATTTCGAACAATTTATTAGAATATTTAGTTGAAAGGCAAAGAGTGTAGACCTTGATTAGACTGTGCATTAAGGAGCAGTCTTCTTCATATGTCATTCCTAGCAGGCTTTGGTGGCTCAGTTGGATGCGCCGTCTGACTGGAGACCAGGAGGTCACGGGTTCAACCCCGCCATCATTCTCTCCCTTCTGCTGATTCAAGAAGGGCAGTTGTCAGTTTCTGGCAAAAGAATATGCACAATACTGGTTAGAGGACTAAAACTTCAACACAAACAAAATATGTCGTTCCTAATATTGTAGCTCCTCTGAAGCTTTGGATACTAGAGATACAGTGGTTGGCAAGTTCCAGAGCTTTGTTAGCACCCTTGTACCACTGATGATAGAATGTTGGATTGAGTCAATGCCCAATAAACAGAAGTCCAGTGGTTCAGGTAGGCAGTTAGTTAAAATGCCCCCGACTTCGAAGAAGTTTGAGTTGCATATTGCTTTTGGGTTGTTCGTCTATGAGTTCATCGGTTCGTTGGTCATGCTTTAACCCTTAAACTGGCAATCACAACAATTGTCGTCTGCTTTGTCATCTGCTTGTGATTTTAAAAGTCAGTTTTGCAAACAGAGTGGACCCAGATGCAGTCTGATCAGGGTCCACACTGTTTGCCTGTATGCAAAAATATGTTTGAAAAGTTTGCAAGATATTCAGCAGACAATATAAACAGACATTTTCAGATGCAGGTTTTCTTTGCATTTTAAGGGTTAATCTTGCAACAAGATAAAGGGAAGGCCTTGAAACTTCGTGAGCTTATTGGGGCTGAGGAGTATATCACCTGATTAACATTTGAAAAAAAAAATCATATTAATTTTGTGAGAGTTATGCCCCTGATCAGATGCCACATTCTGTCTACACAGTTTGTTCAGACCTGTCTGTCCAAATACTTAGGGTCCAGTTGTTCAAAGCGTCGTTAGCTTAACGAGCTCGTTAAGGGTCATTTCGTTAACTGTTTTAGCGGATTCAATGTACAATATTCTGATATATTTTGCTGAAAAAATGTGAGTAGCTTTTGCACTGCAAAAGCTACTCACATTTTTTCAGCAAAAAAAGTCAGCATATTTGCGTATCACTCGATGTAAAACGACATCATTAGTTTTGAACAACCGGGCCCTGGAAATTTGAAAGTATGTTTCTGCTAAGCATGCTGGGTAAAAATTTCAGCAGATGACAATTTGAAATATTTTTCTAATTTTTTCCACAAAAAAAAGGCTTTAACATTTCATGCAAACTGTCTCCTCAGGAATTGTCAGAGCCTATTTTCTGGGATAATAAGAGAATTATCATCAATTTTATCGTCTGCTGAATTCGCCCCGAGAGTGGTTTACAATAAAGTTCCAAGTAAAATTTTAGCAGATGACATTCTAATTTTTTCCAGAAAAATAAGCCTTGACATGTCATGAGAATTGTTTGCTAAGCAGATGATTCACTTGAAATGCTGCACCTTATTTTCTCTGAAAATATAAAAAGAATCAAAATGTTGTATGCTTCATTTTGATTTGCACTTTAAGTGTTACTGGTTGCATTGGTCAGCATTAATGTGCGAACCTAAATACCCTAGTAACCCTAAGTATTGGGACAGATAGGCCTTTGCAAACAGTGTAGACTCAGATCAGATGCTGCAGAATGCAGCATCTGATCAGGGTCTACACTGGTTGTCATACTTAAAGTAATACTTTAGACACATCAAGAGGTAGTAGAATGGACTTTTTCAAATTTTAGGACAAGTATGGTAAGTAGATAAGGTGTCCTAGTACTTAGGATAATACTGTACCCACTGACTGTATGAATGAAGAGCAAAAGTCCATATGATAATTTGTGCATGCACAGGATGATCTGAATCTGCACATTTTGCGTATGTTTGAAGACACTTTTTCGCTAGGCACAGCCCACTTTCATAGCAACAGATAAGGCGCTTTTTTCATCCGAAAAATGCTGATATCTTTCTTATTTCTCAACAAAAACATATGTTGTGGGTACTCATTAGAAGCGCCTCGGCGAGGCGCTTCTAATGAGTACCCACAACATATGTTTTCGTCCAGAAATAAGAAAAATATTATGTGGATACCCCTTCTTATCTGTAGCTATGCTGACTTCGTCTTTTGTTTACCACTGAGGTAGCCAGCCTCAGTAGCCCAGTTGGCTGTGTGTCCGACTGGTGATTTGATCATGAAATATTTTCTACAGTCATTCTCTCCCTTCTGCTGATTCAAGAAGGGTAGTTGTCAGTTTCTGGCAAAAGAACGTGCACAATACTGGTAAGTGGTTAACCACTTAGAGGACTAAGTCTGCCCAGTAAGAGTGTGGTTAAGTAAACTGACTGTGCTCGACATGACTCCATTAGGTTTACTGGGCTGTAAAACCTCAACACAAACATAAACCACTGAGACATTGTTGTCATATCTATGTTTTGTCTGCCACTGAGGCTTTATTGTATTAGTAGTGTTTTCTGCCTCAGTCTGAGACACTTCTGTGTTTTGCTTCAGGTGATCTGCTACATCCAGAAAGTATGGGTATCATTGTTAGTATATTGAATGTGACACAACTGCTTGGAGAGTGTACAGCTTTACTGGATAATACTGACAAACAGGTACTTAATCCTAGTCCTGCTGAACCTGGATATGCTCTTCCTTTGGAAACAGTGTAGATCCAGATCAGTTGGCTTCTGAAGAAGCCAACTGATCTGGATCTGCACTGTTTGTCATTAAGGACATGTATGTGAATTTGGCATCAACAACCTGGATCAAGTAGTCTGATTGGCTGAAAATTAGAAGTGGGCATGATGTCTTTATTTATTCAGCATCACAAGGATTAATTAACCCTTAATCCTTATCCTGCTGAATAATTTAATTAGCCACACCCATTTCTGACTATCAGCCAATCAGATTACATCATATATTGTTTTCATTCAAATTCACAAACTGAATGACAAACAGCAAATTCACAAACTGAATGACAAACAGTTTAGATCCTGATCAGATGGCTTCTTCAGAAGCCATTTGATCTGGATCTACAATGTTTGCAAAGGTAGGGGTTGTCATGAACAGCTTGATAAGGGTTAACCTTATCCTATTGTGAAAGAAATCAATACTAGGTGCAACTGTTGCTGTTTTTTTTTTTTTTTTTTTTTTTTTTTTTTTTTTTTTTCAAGTATTTTCAGCATACCCCATAACAGTCTTAAGCAGATAAAAACAGTCTTAAGCAGATAAAAAAAAAAAAAAATCTCAGCAAAATTAGATTTTTAAAGAAAGACATATAGAATTTATACATGTATATAATTCTTTGTTGTTTTCTGTCAGAAAATAGGGTTTGACACTTCATGCAAACTGTCTCCCAAGGAGACAGTGTACATGAAAGGTCAAACCTTATTTTCTAGACTAAATAAAAAAAAATATATTTTGTCATCTGCAAGATTTTCCAAGAGAGTGCTAAACATACCTTTTTAACTGCACAATACATTAACCTATAGATAATGTGCTATTCTCTTCTATTTTCACACCTTCCACAGAAAAAATGACCTTTCAGAGAGTGCTAAACATACCTGATTTAATTAAGACTTGAATATTACCCTATTGGGACATCTTATCTACCTACCATACTTGTTCTAAAATTTGAAATAGTCCATTCTACAACCTTGATGTGTCTAAAATATTGCTGTATGTATGGCAAACTCTGTAGATCCTGATCAGATGCCGCATTCTGCAGCATCTGATCTAGGTCTATACTGTTCGCAAAGGCCTATCTGTCCCAATACTTAAGATTATTACTTTTCCATGAACCATATATTGTGGGTACTCAAGTGGGAACTTCTAATGAGCACCCACAAGATGAGTTTCATGGAGGTTTAGCCGGCCTCGGTGACTCAGATGATCCCCGCGGGTCCGGCAACATTATTTCCTGAAGATTGATCATGAAATATTTTCTACAGTCATTCTCTCCCTTCTACTGATTCAAGAAGGACAGTTGTCAGTTTCTGGTGAAAGAATGTGCACAAGTACTACCGGTAGTTATTGCTTAGAGGACGAAGTCTGTCCAAGAAAGGTGGGGTTAGGTAAACTGCTCTACTTGACATGACCCTAATTGATTGACTGGGCTGTAAAACCTCAACTCAGTCAATCAGTAATGGAGATTTAAGAAAAGGTATCAGGGTTTTGGGATTTGAAAAAGCACTTTATCAGGCTGGGCTCCACAATGCAGTTGATAGTACTTCTAACTGGAGATCCAGGTGTCGCAAGCTCAAATCCCAGCTCAGCCACATAACTTTCGTGGAAGTTGATCATAAAATAATTTCTGGGTCATTCACCTGTTTAGGCTGAATCAAGAAGGGCAGTTGTCAGTTACTGGCAAAGTATGTGCTCATAGTATTGGTCAACCTCTTAAAGAACTAAGCCTGCCCAGGAAATGTATCAGTAGGTTAACTGACCAACTCAACATGACCTTAATGGTGTTGAGTGGGCCATTAACACTTAGGATGCTTTTGGGCAAATTCAGCAGATGACAAATTGATGATAGTTTGCTTATTTTTCTGAGAAAACAGATGACATTTCATGCAAAAGGAGACAATTTGCATGAAATGTCTGATCTTGTTTTGCTGGAAAAAATTAGAAAAAAATTTAAAATATTGTCTGCTGAAAATTTTACCCAGCTTGCTAAGTGTTAATCTCGAAATCAAATGAAATCAAAAGCACATTATCAGGGCCCAATTGTTCAAAACTAACGATGTCGTTAGTTAACGATTCGTTAAAATTTACATCGAGTGATATGCAAATATGCTGAAATTTTTTGCTGAAAAAATGTGAGTAGCTTTTGCAGTGCAAAAGCTACTCACATTTTTTTCAGCCAAAAATATCAGTATATTTGCACTGAATCCGCTAAAACAGTTAACGAAATGACCCTTAACGAGCTTGTTAAGCTAATGACTCTTTGAACAACCGGGCCCAGAGCTCTGACTTAATTTTGTTGTCTCTTATTTAACTTACAGGAATCACTTCTAGGAGGGAAGTATATGAAGGAGTTTCAGCAACATTTCCTTTCCAGCTTCCCTTACTCATTGCTTGAAGTTCCTGGTAAAAAGTCTGAGAAGGTTAACCAGGTATACTATGAACATAGAGCTAGATAAGCGGTGTATCTAGACAACTAATTTTTTTTCCTTTTATCTCCACAAAAAACTTATAATATTTGGAATCTTGGAATCATCTCCATGAGGCAATTGCAGTATGTACAACGACATGTTTTCTTGGAGATGTAACAAAATGTGAATGAATTCACTGAGAAAAGCATCTTATATAGGCCTATAATGATTTCTCTTGTTCCTACACAATCCAAGATAGCATGTTTTAATTCATACCCCTTTTTTTTCAATCAGAAAGTATTGATATTTTCTTGTTTCTCCACAGAAACATCTGTTATAAGTACTCATCAGAAATGCCTTGCCAAGGCACATCTTATGAGTACCCCACCTGATACCCTGCTTTTTTTTTTGTCAGGGGGTAGGGGTGAGGGTAGATTGACTATGTCCAAGAAGTGCTGACTAAGTGGCAAACGCTGCAGACCCTGATCAGACAATTTGCCTATTTTTGTCTCAAATTATGTACTAAATTACTAATACATCACAACTTTTATAATATTGTTGCTGTGATCCAAAGTGAAAAATAGTGTTAGCTACACAGTCAAGTTGTAGCCAAACACAAATATATAGATATGTAATGGTCATTTGTCTATATCATCTATACATTTTTATACCCCGCCACGCGATAGTGGGTATTATGGTTTCACATTGAACTTCCTAGTGTCTGTCCGTCAGTCATATGTCTGTCCGTACATGTCCACATGATATTCTGGCATTAGCATTTCTGTAGAATTTCTCATTATGAGGGCGATTTCTGTTTATTCTATCATTGTGGGGTTAAATTTGCATTGTGGGGTTAAAAGAAATTGGTGTTGTGGGGTCAAAAAGATCAAAGAAAGATCAAAGGGATAACCTTATAACATATGTCTTGTAAGTATGTCTGTCCGTCCCTCCGTCCATATTTTGTTTCCTGATGATAACTTGTGTAAACATCAGTGGATTTTCACCAAACTTGGTGTGTGCATTGATATTGTGAAGATCTGGTTTGGGATTGCTAATGGGCAAATTTCGTCAAATTTTGATGAGTTATCTGCCGGAGACACATTCATATTTTTGTTTCCAGACAATATCTTGAGTAAATATCAAGGGGTTTTAACCAAACTTGGTACATGCATTAATATTCAGGAGATCTGGTTTGGGGATGCTAATGGGCAGATTTATTAAATGTTTGACAGAGTTGTCTGCCTGTGACATGATAATGGCGGGGTATTATAGTTTAACGTTTTTATTATGACCATGAAATGGTCATTTTTCTATATAAAAAATGACTTTCTGAAAGATTTCGAAAGCACAGTAGGGTTTTACGATACATGAGTAAACGTACCCTCTGACATGTGCGCACAATTAACCCTTGTCCTGTTGAACCCGGATATACCCTGTCTTTGCAAACAGTGTAGATCCAGATCAGTTGGCATCTGCAGAAGCCAACTGATCTGGATCTGCACTGTTTGTCATTAAAAGTGCGAATTTGTAGCAATAATCCAGGTCTAGTAATCTGATTAGCTGAAAATTAGAAGTGGGCCTGGCATCATAATTTATTCAGCAGGACAAGGGTTAAGACTCAAATCAACCTGCATATCAATGCAGTCTGATCAGAGTCTTTGCTGTCCACATGAAGAAACTTTGCATCTTTAGCTGTCCAGAATGCACCCAGTGAAGATTCTGATCAGACTGCATGAATGTGCAGGCTGATCTGAATCTTCGCAGGGTACACATATAAAAATCTACCTATCTTCAAGCCTCAATGTGAGAAAATACGTCTAATGTCTTGTGTTCCAGAGAAAGTCTCAGATCAGCTTGTACATCCATGCAGTCTCATAGATCCTGATAAGATAATTTTTCAACCAAAATGTATGGATTTTTCTTATTTCTGCATGGAAAGCGTATGTTGTGGGTACTCATTAGAAGCACCTCACTTTGAAGTGCCTCAGTGAGGCACTTTTAATGAGTACCCACAACATATATTTTTTGCTGTTTAGAAATAAGAAAACTATTGACCTGATAATCCCTCTTATTTGAAGCTTTGAGTCTGATCAATGTCTACACTGAGTACTTACTGGATGGCCATAGATCTTATACTTATTCAGGTAAACAATAAAAACTGATCAGCCTGCATTTATGCACAGACTGATCCAAGTCTCCCAACTTAAGATCACAAAGTCTTAGGTTTGATTCCCACTAGAGGTGGAATTCAGCTCATCACTGTAGGGCACTTCATTCCACAGAGCCTTTCATTATCATCCTTCCATTGTCCTGATATGATTTAAATAATGTTGAAAGGGATGTAAAACACCAAACCATCTTCATCAACCCTTTCTTATTCAGTTTGACTTTCACAGTAGTTTGAATTAGCAGTATTTGAGATATCAAGAATCAACTGTATTTGAATTTTGCAGGTTTCCGCTGAATCCATAAATCTTTCAATATGTGACATCATGACCCAGTTCTTGACTCCTGGAGTAAAGTCAGACATTCCATCATGGCTGCCAGATATAGTTACTTACTTAAAAGACTTTATTGGAGGCAGATATAAGTCTAAAATACTAGCTCAAAGTTCTAAGATGATAGTGAAGATTCTGGAAAGATTGATCAAATCTGACTTAGAAAACAGTAAGTTTAAACCTTGTACAGTCAACCATCTTTATACCAACACTCCGTACAATGACAAAATTTGACATAATGATAATTTGACTGGCAGGAAATCTTCTCTCAAGAGGTGACAGTAAATTGAATTGTGGCAAAATCTCCTGGAAAATGCTTTCAGTGTTACGAGGGTCCACTGTATTTGAGAGTGATCACTACCATATTTATCCTATAGTTTATATTTTATCATTTTAGCTTATTATACCCCCAGCATACGAAGTATATAGGGGGTAGATAGTTCTCATCTTTTCTGTAACAGTGTGTGTGTGTGTGTGTGTGTGTGTGTGTGTGTGTGTGTGTGTGTGTGTGTGTGTGTGTGTGTGTGTGTGTGTGTGTGTGTGTGTGTGTGTGTGTGTGTGTGTGTGTGTGTGTGTGTGTGTGTTTTACAAATTCTTGTAGATCCTGATCAGATGCCATATTATGTGTAATCTGATCTGGGTCTGCATTGTTTACCAATTACTCTTTTGTGGGATTCCTGACTAAAATGGGTTAAGATTGAACTCTTGTGATATCTTTTTAATTACAAGTATTGAATTTATGAAAAATATGCCCCAGTTAAATTTTTTCAGAAGAATGACTGCTAATTTCTGAAAAAGGTTTCCGCCTCCTGCTGTGTTTGAGTAAAGTTGTAATCTGAGATAAGAATTTCGGGGAATTCCAGTTTTCCGAGAAATATTGATTTCCATAAGTCCTACCTTGATGGATTGTAGTGACAGTTTTTCATCTGCTTAATGCATGGCTAAAAGCAAACAGTCAGTAGGGATACAAACTGATCTGCTTATATATGTTGTTTGCAAACAGTAAACTCTTAAAGTACCAAGCAATCTTTGTAGTGGACGTCATTCAAATTCTTTTTTATTTTTTCATAAAAAATAAGTAATGACAGGCAATTGACATGAAGTGTCGACATTTTCTATGAAAAATATGAAAAAATAATAAAATTATAAGTGTTGTCTGCTGCTGTTGTGATTGGCTCAAGGGTTAACCCTTGTCCTGCTTAACCTGGATATTGTAGATCCAGATCAGTTGGCTTCTTCTAATTTAAATTATATCAACAATCTGGATTAAGTAATCTGATTGGCTGAAAAATAGAAGTGGGTGTGGTGTCTTGTTATTCAGCATGACAAGGGTTAAATGTTAATTTCCACTAAGAAGTATCAAATCTGGATTTTTCTTTACAGATATTGTGGAAGAGTTACTGTCCTATGTTCTGAATCGCTATAAAGCTGCACACTGCTTATCAGCAGAGAAGAAAGTATATTTGAAATTTTTATCAGATGTTTGTCTGTCCAGTCAAACACAAAAGCGTATCAGGTAAGCTGCTATTCATGAAATTTGTTTTTTGTATGTGTGTTGTGGGGTTGAGAGGCAGTGGAGGGAGGGTAGTGTAAGTAATTTGTTTTGAAAAAGTAGCCATATTAGTTGATCATGATATATAAGGCACTTATGAAATGAGCCTCAACATTAGAAAATGCACCTACGATACATGCCCAGTGAAGACTCAGATCATCCTGTGCTTTTGGATAAGAAATTAAATGCGGAGATACCCACAAAAAGCCATAGTCAGGGAACACAGTCCTCCCAAGGCACAGGACAAGAGATTAATTATGGTAAATGTCCTAAAATTTGTAACACTACTCCATACTGTTCTCGACTAATTTATGCTGTTTTTTATGCAGCTATTTCTTAAGATACTTAGAGGAAGGCAAACAGTGTAGACCCTGATCAGATTGCTCCTTAAGGAGCAGTCTGATCAGGGTCTGCACTTGTTTGCATATGCCATTTTATTAGAACCGTTGGATGTACGAAATTTTAGGACATTTATGAGTGCACTTCATCGAAAGGAACAAAGATGGCTGATTTACCTGTGGTTACACAGATCCAGATAAATTCAGTGACTCAACACCGATGTCCGACTGGAATCCAGGAGGTCGCGGGTTCGACCCCACTGAGGTCGGCAACATTCTTTAATGGAAATTGTTCGTGAAATATTTTCTACAGTCATTCTCTCCCTTCCGCTTTCAAGAAGGGCAGTTGTCAGCTTCTGGCGAAAGAATGTGCACAATACTAGTTAATCGCTTAGAGGACTAAGCCTGCCCAGTAAACATGTGGTTAGGTAAACTGACCGCGCTCGACATGACCCCATTGGGTTGACTGGGCCGTAAAACCTCAACACAAACAAACAAAACCTTAATAGGTCATATTTAGCCAGTCAGTTTACTAACCACACTTTTCCTGGCAGGTTTAGTCATCCAAGTTGTCTAAGAAACTGACAACTGAGAGAATGACCATAGAAAATATTTCATGATCACTCACCATGAAAGAATGTTACACACCAATGACTCGTTTACCATGGTGATACCATGGGTATACCGTGGCTGGTTCGAACTTGTTTTTGAGACCCTAGGAAATTCATCTGATAGCTGAAAACAAATATTTAGGGATATTTTAGGAAATATTACTTATTTTTTTCATGAAAGTGTATGTTGTGGGCACTCATTAGAATCACCTCATTAAGGTGATTCAAATGAGTATGCTCAGCATACCATTATTTTATAGAAGATTGAAAAGACATTCCTAAATTATCCCATTTGCCTTCTGACCTGGCACAATGATTAACCCTGATTGGCTGGAACTATCCATGTCTTGAACAAATTTCCATGGTCCCAAAGATGTTCCAGCCATTGAAGTTCAACTGTACACATAGCTGTTTGGTCTGCATAAGGATTCTCTAACTTTTTGCTCAATGCTCTGTGGATAGTCTCTAAGGTGGGCAGTGAAAACTCAGATCAAGCCCTGAGGTTATAAAACTTGTTTCATGCTCAACTCAGCTGAGCATGAAATTTTCTCTGTAAATAAATATGAAAACGCCAAAAATAGTTGGCATTTTTAGCTCACCTGACCACATAGTGCTTATTGAGCTATTCTGATAGGCCAGTGCTTTGGCATCCAGTGTCTGTCAACAACTGACATCTCCTCCTAAACCACCGGGCCAATTTGGACCAAACTTCACTGGAATGATCCTTGGGAGATACTAACTGAAAGCTGTTCAAAGATTTGGAATCCAAGCAGAACTCTAGTTGCCATGGCAACAAATAGGTGAAAATTAGCAACCTCTGGGCTAGATTGTGCAGATGTGCAGGTATAGATATCATATAACATAGGACTTGTTAACCCATTAAAGACTGAATAAACTCTCCCACACTATATATTGGAAGGGTCCAGTTTCGATTTTAGGTATGTCAGACTATATTATATAGTTATTCCTAAAGAAAAATGTTTGAGTTATTTGTAAACAGTGGACACCCTGATCAGATGCCACATTCTGCAGCATCTTATATGGGTCTGCACTGTTTGCCAGTGACCCATTTAGGGGTCTCCAGCCTTAAGGAGGCGAATTTGATGATTTCAAGGAAAATAATTCTTTTTTTCTCCATAGAAACATATCATCCCCTTCCTTCAGCTGATTAAAGAAGGGTAGTTGTCAGTTCCTGGCAAAAGAATGTGCACATGTACTGGTTTACCGCTTTATAGAGGACTAAGCCTGCCCGGGAAAGTGTTGTTAGGTAAACTGACTGGCTTGACATGACCTTAATAGTGTTGACTAGGCCATTACTTTCCATCCCAACCATAATGACATGTTGAAAATATCAAAGTCCCTGGGCCAGCTCAGCCAGCCCCTGACCAATAAAAATTGAAATCTAATATTATTTTGAGCTCTCATGGAGTGATGAAAACTTTTTTTAATTCAATGTCTATGAGAAGCCTAGCAGGCTGCTCTCCATTAAGGGGAATTTATACTCTTTCATTGGAGACAGCTGTCAAAATTGCTTTTGTTCCCATCTGGAAAGGGGTCTATGCTAAAAGGAAAGAAGTTACTCCCCTTGTGATAATCATTAACCCATTGTAGTTGGGAGACCCATAAAAGGGTAATTGGCAAACAGTGCAGACCCAGATCAGACGCATTCTCCACTGTTTGCAAATAGTTTTGCCATTTTTTTCTAGGAATATGTAAATCTCATAGCCCACTGTACCTAAAATTGAAAGTGGACTCTTCCAATATATAGTCTTGGAGAGTCTATTCAGCCTGCAATAGGTTAAATATTCCTCCTTATTACTGTGCTTTGGACATCTTTTGGATGGTCGTTTTTTGATAGGCACTTCATACAGAAGAGGTAAATTTGCAAACTTTTGTCATGATTTAATGCAAAACCTTTTGTCATAACTACCTATGCACAAAAAGTTTTATTCTAGTCATTGGTTTTTAAAAAATCAAATATTTTCACTTTTTCCCATAATAAAATTGAATGCAAATCATGCAGAAATCTGTAAGGTAGGTATTTTGGAGGTAGATTTTTCAATAAGATCTGACTGTTCATTTTTTTTTTTTTTTTTTTTTTTTTTTTTTTGTAAACTATACAATATTGTTGTGAAAGATCAATAATTCAAATTCAGTAAATAAAGGTAAAAATATTTTCTAAAACACAAATTCCAGCAAATCACTTTATCATAGAAATTGCATAGGTCAGACCAATTTTTGGCCATAAATTTAATTTTAGGTTACATACATGTATTTGAGAACAAAACACAGAAACAGAAAAGACAAAAAGTTTCAGTTAAGATATGGTCAATCAGAACAAAATATTTTCATTTAAAATATAGCAAAAACCGTCTTTCCGAGTGATGCCGAAAGGACCCATTGCAATTGCTCCTCCTTAACAAGCATTCTGGTTATACAGACTAGCTGGAACAAGTCTCTGTAAGACTGAGAAAAGTTTTCAATATGCCTGTTTTGTGACTTTTACTTAGCACTAGACAAGATGTGAAAGTCATAGCTCCAGATAAGAGGGGATATCAGAAAAATATTTTCCTTAGTTCTACAGGACAATATATGTTGTTGGTACTCATTAGAAGTGCCTCAATGAGGCACTTCTGATGAGTACCCACAACATATGTTTCAAAGAGAAATAAGAAAATTTCATCAAATTTTGTTTGAAAAAAATGCCTTAGCTGGAGCTCTGGATATTTTTATTATTTCTAAAGAAAAAAAAAACAAAAAAAGCTTAGGTTGCGGGTACTTATAAATGAGTACCCACAACAGCTGTTTTCTCGGAAAACTAAGAAACTACTGTGCTTTTGACATCTTTCAGAAAGTTATTTTTTGCTTGGCGCTTTACACAGAAGAAGTAAATTTGCAAACTTTTGTCATGATTTAATGCAAAACCATTTGTAACTATCTCTGCACAAAAAGTTTTATTCTAGTCATTGTTTTTTTAAAATATCAAATGTTTTCACTTTTTCCCATAGTAAAAATGAATGCAAATTATGCAGAAATTTATAGGGTAGGTACCTTGGAGGCAGATTTGCAATACGTTCAGCTTGTTGAATTTCTCTGAAATTTTCACAATATTGTTGTGAAACATCAAAAATTCAGATTCAACAAAGAAAAGTAAAAAATATTTTCCTAGACAAAAATTCCAAAAAATCATTTTATTATAGAAATTGCATAGATCAGACCAATTTTTGGGCATAACTTTAATTTTAGAGTACATATTTGAGAACAAAACACAGAAACAGAAAAGACAAATGGTTTCTGATAAGAAATAATCAATCAGAATAATAATATTTTCATTTAAAGTAAAATGCCAAGCAAAAAACATCTTTCTGAGTTATGTTGAAAGGACAGTAGTATTCTGAGTACCCCTCTTATTGAGTACTATGATTTTATTAATCAGTGAGAAGGGAAGAACTAGTTTTCTATCAACCCTGCCAGAGTTACTGAACCTGGCTGCCAGAGACAACAACCAGGAGATGGCAGCCATGCTATTAACGACATTGAAAAGGGGAGCTATTCAGAGTTGTGCTGGTGTCCTTGACCAATTGAGCAAATGTTGTTTGACCTGGTTTGGTAATGAACAGGATATGCCTGCCAGTAGTATATCAATTAGTACTCATCTATGGAACAAAGGTATGATAGATATATTTTGAAATTGAGCTCAAATGCGCCATATTCCTCAAAAATATACATTTTATTATCAAAGAAACATTTAATAAATTGATATATGGTATTAATTCAATCTTAAAATGTGGCATCTGACAGCATGTAAAATTTCAGTTAGTCTCTCATTCTTGAACCGGATCAAAAATGAAAGGATTTTTTTATCATATCTCTGAATTAATTTTGCCAGCATTAATTCAGAGATATGATAAAAAAATCATTTCATTTCAAGAATGGGAGACTAACTGAAATTTTACATGCAGTCAGATGCCACATTTTATGATTTTATTTAGAGACAATACAGGAACAATTTGCATGAAATGTTAAAGTCTGCTTTCTGGGAAAAAAAAAAAAGTATAATATCATCAGTTTGTCGTCTGCTAAATTTGCCCATAGAGTGGTGAAGATTAAATTAACATTCTATTAGAAAATAGGCTTTGACATTTCTTGCAAAACATCTCCTCCCACTTATATCTTTCCCTACCATTTTGGCTCAATTTTATGGAAGCTGGAAAATCTGTTAACTTTGATTTTATCACACTTATCTAAACGTTTTTGCAATTTACAAGTTTGCCCAGTAACACACTTTAAATTAGGTTCAAAACATAACTATTTCCCTGTTGCACTCGGCTTGTTATAACAATCATTTAGTTATGTATAAAATGAAGACCCAGCACTTGATGAAATTTGAGATTTAATATAAGCAAATCTTGCAAGAGGCTTAGAGTGCTAGATAAGCCATGAATAAGCTAATTACAGGGAAAGACTAAGGTCTGTCCTTCAGGGACAAATATTGCAAATTGGTTGTCTGAATTTGCCCATAGAGTGGTAAAGGTCGGTCATTTTGTTAAACCTTATTAGCTTTCACAAAAAGCTTGGTCTATGCTTAGCATAGACCAAGTTTTTTTGTGAAAGCTAAAACTTGGTTATAATAATGTTGAGCAGGTTTTGTGAAAGGTAATGTAACACATTTAGTTGGTTATAATGATGTTGAACAGTACATGGAAAGTAGCATTGGACCAGTCCATGACCTTTCATAAAGTGCTCCTATCATGCCATGTTTTTCCCCTTAGAGAATTTTACCCCCACCTTTTTGACTAATACTGTATCAAAGTCGGGTTAGTAGGGTATTGCATTTCCATAAGTATTTTTTGATAACTTATACCATAAATCTCTGCCCAGATACCAATAAAAATGATGCTCTGTTACGCAATTAGTAAAGTAATACTGATAAGCCAGTTAACTAGAAACTTGCATGAAAAATTCTTAAATATAAGACAATGAAATAGTTGAAAACCGATTCCAAAATTTACATCTGCATAAAAAGTTAATCAAATTACACATTTTGAATGTTTTCCTATATTAGAAAATAAAGATTTCAAGATTATACAGTGCAAGGAACCATGTTATCAGAGAAAAATAGTTCACAGGTAAATCTAGTAATACTACCTGTTATGAACAGACACTAGTATACGAGAGTTGAGGGCAGTAGCCATAAAACATCTGGTCAAATTACCAGTTGAGCCTGAACTTTTTTGGCAGTTTTTTTCTAAGAGAAAAACTTATGAAAATAAAAATAAGGCTTCCATAGCAATTGATTCGTGTGAAATGTCGCCTTATTTTCTCTGAAGAAGAAATCTGTTATAATTTTAAGGCGACTAGATACACATGCTTACAAGGGAGACAATTGTTTTGACTTCCTGTTTGTTTTCCTGTATTCCAAGTCCCAGAAAAGGGGTCTATTCTGAAAGGAAAGAATTTGCTCCCATGGGGAGCAAATTCTTTCCTTTTAGAATAGACTCGTTTTTAGAATGGAGCAAAAACAATTTTGAAAGATTTGTCTCCCATGAAAAGGTATAAAGTCCCCATAAATATGAATTTTTCAGATGATGTCCTCTTTATACTCATGGACTCGAAAAACCGAGAGGAGATACTAAATCTCCTATATTACCTACCAAACATTGATGTTCAGTTGTACAACTCTTTATTTATGTTGACCATGATATCAGAAGTCAAAGAAACTGAAGTCTCATACATGTTACAAGTTTTACATAACAGGTAATCATTGCTTCAGATAAGAGGGGGTATCAGTTTAGTATTTTTCTTATTTTTCACAAAAAACATATGTTGTTGGTACTCAAAAGAAGTGCCTTGATGAAGCACCTATAATGAGTACCTACAATATATGCTTTTGTGAAGAGATAAGACAAATATCCATACTTTTTGGTTGAAAAAAGCACAGGCCCCCTAGGGGAAACTTTAAAGCCTTTAAAAATCTTTAATTTACTTGAAATCCTTTAAAATCTTTAATTTAGCTGAAAAACCTGTAAAAAAGCTGTATTTTATGAAGCAAACCTATATTTTTAGCTATTTATTTGTGCTGTGTCACATTCAGAAAAAAGGATTGTTATAGTTTGCTGTCATGTAAATTATTGATGTCTGCAATTGACAAAACAGCAATCTGAGACAACAGATGATCCAGATATGAAGAAAACAGAACGTAAACTGGTGAATTCAGGGCAGTGTTTGGCCTGATGGCAGGATTTAACGGCATGGAATCTGGAAGTGCGGAGAGAAAATTAACCTCTTTTTGCTCTTTATTTTGTTGAAAAATTCGCCAGAAAAACCTATAGATGAGCAAAAATAACCTGTATAAAAAACCTTTATTTTCAAAAGACCCTGCTAGGGAGCCTGAAAGCGGCTATCTGGGGCTATTTGTAATACATTTACTTCGGATTACCAAAGGAGCGTAAGTAGCTCACAGTGCCACATAAGGCACTTTTTTATTCAAATATATGTTGTAGGTACTCATTAGAAGTGCCTCACCAAGGCATTACAACAGGTTTTCTTGAATAAGAAAATCATTATGTGGAAACCTGCTAAAACTGCTGAAATTTTTTAGCTCACCTGAGCTATGCTCAAGATGAGTTATAATAATCACTTGTTGCCCATTGTGCATCCGTGCATCCATCCATTAACATTTTCAAACGACTTCTCCTCTGAAGCCGCTGAACCAGTTTTGCTCAAATTTCATATAGAGCCTCCTTAGGTAGGGGGAAAAAAAGATTGCTAAAATGGTCATGGTCAGTTGACCAAGGCGAGCCCCTGTAGCCTAATGGATAGGAGAGTTGACTCTTAATCTATTAGGTTTCTCACCGCTGTGGTTCAAGCCTCGCTCAGGTCACATGTGGGACGCTAAGTTCTGCTTACAGATGGTCAGGTGGTTTTCCCTCAGGTTCTCCGGTATTTGGCCACCTTTGATGAACGATCAGTTCGATATAAGTGAAATATTCTTGAAATAGCTATAAAACCCAAATTTAAAAAAAAATCAGTTTACCAAGATGACACCCATGCCCATATATAGTAAAAAACTTTTAAAAATCTTCTCCAGAACAGAAGATGCCTTGGGGCTGAATCTTTACATAATCGTCCGGGACGGGAGGTCTATCAAAGTTGCTAAAATAATGGTTGTACATTGACATTTGACCTTTTTACGACAAGTTCAAGTTTGCTTCCCTATGCATTTTTATTGGCACCATACATTTGTATGGGAAAAATGTTGAGAATTTCAAATGACTTCGCCTCCGAAGCCTTTAGGTTAATGTTGCTCAAATTTTATGTGGAGCCTCCATGGGGCAGGGGAATCAAAGATTGCTACAATGGTCATGGTCCATTCACCAAGATGGCTGCCATGCCCATATATGGTAAAAAAACTTTAGAATCTTTTTCTCCAGAACCAAATAAGCCCAGGGGCCAAATCTTTGCACAAATCATCGGGGACAGGAGCTCTACCAAAATTGCAAAAATGATGGTCCTACATTGACATTTGAACCTTTTTACGGCAAGGTCAAATTTGCTTCCCCATGCATTTGTATTGGCCTAGACATTTATATGAGAAAAATGTTGAGAATTCATAGAATTCATGAGAATTTTGAACATCTCCTCTATAATCCAGTTGAATTGAAACTTGATGATGAGAATAAGGGCGCTTAAGAGACCCAAATAGCTAAATGAGTTGATAGAAAATCCAAGATGACTGCCACAGCCGCCATCTTGAAAATCAGTTTTCGACATCTTTTCCCAAACCTTTGGTCGCTTTGAGCCAAAACTTGCTCTGTAGCAACAAAATGACTTCTGGATCGAAACGGACTGAAATTGTGTCGATTGGAAATCCAAGATGGCCTCAATGGTTCCGCTCCATTGAACAAGATGGCCTCCAGAGCTAAAAATAGAAAATCTTCAAACAACATCTTGTCCTTGCCCAATGGCCCGATTTCAAAGTATTTGCACAGAATTGTTCCTACAATGGCCCTCTACCAAAATTGCTAAAATGGTTCTGCTTGGCTGAACAAAATGGCAGCCAGAACTAAAAATAAAAAAAAAACCTTAAGACATCTCCTCCGCAGCCAGTGCCCTGTTTTCAAAGAAATTTCACAGAAGTGTTCCTCTTATAGTCCTTTACCGAAATTGCTAAAATCGTTCCACTCGGCTGAACAAAATGGCCGCCAGACCCGAGCCGATACTGTACCGCGATATCTAAATTATGTACTGATAATACCGGTTTTTAGTTGCACCTAAACATTCCAGACAATCCGAAATGTCAGAATGAAATGTGTCCATAAAAAAAAAAGTAAAACAGCATGGCCGAAAATGATCATTTTTAACTTGTGCCTAACAAAAAGGCAAAAAGTGATGTGTGGGGCCATTTTTTGGATTAAAATGAACAAGCAGACACAGAAGCCTGTTGGAAATGTTGCGATATATAGGCACTGTGATCAGTCAGTCAGATACTGGTCGTCCCATCTCAATCGGCACCATTCACCTGCCACTATGAAAATGAAAGTAAAAGTAGAGGAAACTCACGAAAGTCCAGTTACAATCCTTCTCTTAAACCAACAGATGTCAAGAAGGTGCAGCCTACTCTGACTTGGATGCTTAGTGCTGCCTCAAAATATCCATTTCGTTCAGTCCATGCCTATGCAATCACAAGATCCATTGCTCACTACACCATAGATCCTTTGATGGATGAGTTACTTGAATAACTAGTAAACTTGATTTTTTTTTTTTTTTTTGATTTTTTTTTTATTTGTATTTTCAACACATTTTTTAATTAAAATGTTCACATTTGTTTGAGTTCTACTTCTTTTAGTTGAAAAACAAAAACAAGCCAAAGATTACTCTGTCAATTCACTTCAAACAAATGCTGAAGTAAATCAAGCAATATATCATGGTATTATTGCAATATGCTTTCTGTATATCGCAATATATCGCAATACACTTCTGGCATATCGTGACAACCCTAATATGTAGATTACCCAGTTAACTTCTGAAAAACATCAGAAAATCAGATTTTTTTTGATTTTTTTTTTTACTTCTGGCCCTTTGAAAATTTCAGCATTTTAACCTTGTAAGCAAGATATCTCAAAAACTGTTTAAGCCATTGTCTTGAAACTTGACAGGCTGATAGGGAATGATGAGTAAATGACCTGATTAACTTACAGAAGTTAACTCAGGTGAGCGTTGTGGCCCATTGGCCTCTTGTTTTTATTTCTCTTCTAAAATGAAATTAGTGGGTACTCATTAGAAGCACCTCATATGTTTTTGTGAATAAGAAAAATATTATGTGGCTACCCTCTTATATCAGCGAGGCACTTCTAATGAGTATGCACAGCATAATTATGTTTTTGTGAATAAGAAAAATATTACGTGGATACCCCCTCTTATCATTGAGGCACTTCTACTGTCCTTTCGACATCTCTTGGAAAGACGTTTTTTGCTTGGCATTTTATTTTAAATAAAAATAGTTTGTTCTGGTTGACCATATCTTGTCAGAAACCATTTGTCTTTTATGTTTCTGTGTTTTGTTCTCAAATATTTACACAAAAATAAACGTTACAGCCAAAAGTTGGTCTGACTTATGCAATTCCTATAGGAAAGTGATTTTTTGGAATTTTTGTCTATTAAGAAAATATTTTTACTTTTCTTTGAATTATTGATGTTTTACAACAATATTTTGAAAATTTCAGAAAAATTGAACAAGTAGAACTTGTTGAAAATTTGGCTCCAAGTTACCTACCCTACAGATTTCTGCATGATTTGGCTTCATTTTTACTATGGAAAAAAGTGAAAATATTTGACTTTTTAAAAAAAGCAATAACTAGAATAAAACTTTTTGTACATAGGTACTTACCACAAATGGTTTTGCATTAAAGCATGACAAAAATTTGCAAATTTATTTCTTCTGTGTAAAGCGTCAAGCAAAAAACAACTTTCTGAAAGATGTCGAAAGCACAGTTATTATTATGCACAGCATATGTTTTCATGAATAAAAAAAATATTATGTTAACCTTTGTCCTGCTGAACCCAGATATATCCTGCCTTTGCAAAAAGTGTAGATCCAGATCAGTTGGCTTCTGAAGAAGCCAACTGATCTGGATCTGCACTGTTTGCCATTAAGTATGAGAATTTATAGCAACAATTCAGATCAAGCAATGTGATTGGCTGAAAATTAGAAGTGGGCATGGCATCTTAATTTATTCAGCAGGACAAGGGTTAATCCTTTCTACACTGTAGACCAGTACTGATCTCTATGCAAACAGTGTAGATCCAGATGAGATGGCTCATTTTGAGCTGTATCATCTGGATCTACACTGTTTGCAATTCAATTTTCATTTGTGACTGAGACCCCTATTCAGAACAATGGGTCTGACCAGATACAAAGATGGAAAAGTCCACTTCAGGGTTGAAAGGGTTAAGTCCATAATAAAATTTCTATTCTGTTCTGATGATCTAATGCTCATAAACTGGAATCTCTCTTTAGTGTACAGTATTCACTCCAAGTGACTGAAATACCCTTGATGGGATGTCAAATACTAAAAAAATATCACACAAATTTCCTTTTTTTTCTGATGCACTAAAAGAGGGTGGGGCTAACAATGCAAACACATCAGAGAGGCTCTGAAGTTTAAAGATTAAACTTTGACCTGCTGACAATAAATTAAAGCAGACAATACTTTAAAAATTATTTTCTGATTTTCTACTGAAAATAAGATTTCACATTTCCCTCAGAGACAATCTGAAATAAATGTCTTAACATCAATGAAAACAATATCTTTGATTTTCATCTGATGACGTAGCCTACAGAGTGCCAAAGCTTGAAATGTTTTGGGTTAAAACATATGATGATCTAACTGGTGTAGCATAGTGCTCCTGACTTCAGATGAGCAGGTTCCTGAGTTCAAATCCCACTGGAGGCGGAATTCAGCTCATGACTGTACGTTACTTCATTGCAAAGAGCCTTCCATTATCATCTCGATATGACTAATACACTGCAGCGCCGTTATAACGCGGTTGCTTATAACGCGGAAACCGTTATAACGCGGTTGGGCCTTGGCTCCCGTTTTTTTCCCCACCAGTTTGAAAGTGTTGCCCTTTTTTCGCGGAACGCGGCAGTCTAAAAATCGCCAGCCGTGACCATATACTCGCTGATTTACTCATTCTTTTTTACCAAACTTTTCATCAGTTTTTGTCTTTAGGCTATTTCAGATCACGTCCGTGCACCATTTAAAAGCCATACTACGGTAACTGGCACAGCCCTCAACGATAATTTTCATGTATTATAAGAGAAATAAAAGAAATAATAAGAGTAACTTACGCAATACAAATTAATTACATAATTATCCTAACACAGTCATAAATCAACACTTCACTGTCCTTTTTGCTGTAATGGTAGTCTGATAATTAATCTGTTTGTGTGACGTGTGAATGCACTGCCACAGTCCATAGCTCCAGATTAGGTGTCTTTTTTTTTGTCTTTTTTAATTAAAGAAGACTGTTATTTTTCCTTATTTCTCCATGAAATTGTAGGTTTTAAGTACTCTCTGGAAGTGCCTCAGTGAGGCGCTTCCAATGAGTATCTACAACCTACGTTTACGTGGAGAAATAAGAAATTTAATATGTGGAGACTCCTCTAGTCTGGAGCTGTGGATAGACCCTCTTATCTGGAGCTATGACAGGCGGCATGTCCAAATAGATCAAAGAAAGGGGTCAAGTGTGAATACACTGAGACAGCTTAAAGCTCCAGATAAGGTGTCTTTTTTTTAGTTAAAAAGTACTGCTACCCTAGGTTAACGGAAATAGACTGCTGGGAAACGAGATGTACTTTCTGGACAAAGATGAAACTAAGACTGGTCAGTGCTCTTTATAAAAAAAAATATCTTTTTATTGTGAAAGAAATCAACAGCAGCAATAAAACTGACCAAGCAGGTAAGCCTGTCCCTTTTATCATGTACTTATTATCTGATGTAACAGTTGGTATTGATTTTTTTTTTGCACCTGTTGCTAAACCCTTAGCATGCTGTGTGCATATAATTAGCAGACCACCTTCTGAAATATTTTTTTCTTATATCCTCAGGCTGCAAGATTTTGACACTGCATTCAAACTTGAGAAAATTTGCATGACAAAAGTTGTTGTATGGAAAAAAAAAGAAAGAAAGAAAGAAAGAAAAAGAAAAATATCAATTTGTCATCTGCTAAATTTTTCCAGGGAGCAACAAAGGTTATTTTTTGACACGCAGATCAACTGTGCACATGCTCAAGGCAATTTCCGGTAAAGGACATGTTGTTTATTACACAGTTATCCATAATGCAAGACTGTTGCAGTTAGTTCCCTTGAATGATCATAAAAGAAAACAAAACAATTTAAAACAATTTAAGCTTAAAAAATTATTATTTACTGGATTAAAAGAATAAAACGGAAATCAGGCAAGGTAATGCACAAAGTTTCTACAATAAAAAAAAATAAAAAATAAATAAATAAAAAAGGAACATACAATATAACATCCATGCAATGTGTAATATCTCATAATAACTGGAGGAAACTGCAGTGGTGCAAGTGGGTGTGGTTGTCATGTTCAGTATAACGCGGGCCACGTATAACGCGGTCAGTGTTCATGGCTTCCGACGACCGCGTTATAACGGCGCTGCAGTGTATAAAACACCAAACCATTAACCCTTGCCCTGCTGAATAAATTAAGATGCCATGCCCTCTCCAAATTTCTAGCCAGTCAGATTACTTGATCCAGACTGTTGATATAAATTCACATATTGAATAGCAAGCAGTGCAGATCCAGATAAGTTGGCTTCTTAGAAGCCAACTGATCTGGATCTACACTGTTTGCAATGGCAGTGTATATCTAGGTTCAGCAGGACAAAGGTTAAGATCCAACTGGTCAACATACAAGGCCATAATGGGACAAAAATATTTCAGTTATATTTATACCCCCAAAAAACAAAGTTTTAGTGGAGTATACAGTTTTCATCATGTCCGAAATTCTGTGGTTCTGTCATTCCGTCTATGATTAAGGTTTTTGCTCTATAACTTCACTAGCCTTTGTCCGATTTTGTTTAAATTTTCGTCACGCCTGGACCATCAGACAATGCACATATGATAGGAAAATGAGAGCAGAAGGGTCAGTATTACAAGAGTTTATCCTCTTTAAATAAGATGCATACTTTGTGAAATCAACTCCTCTTACAGCTTTTATTAGATCTTTTCAAAATTTTGCACATATATTACTGATATAGTGAAGATGTGCATATGGGAGTGTGATGTTGAAAAATAGTATTTTACAAAATGGCAGGGTATTTAGCTTAGCCATATTACGACAACTTCACCTAGTCAATGATAGTTAATAGGGCATACTATGTGAAATCAACTCCTCTTAGAGCTTTTGTTAGAGCTTTTCAAAACTGTACACATATGAGGGGTGTTTGAAAAGTACACAAAATAATAGCATTTTGTACTGATACTTAATCGTCCACATTTTGTGAAATCAACTCTTCTTAGACCTTTTGTGAATCTTTTCAAAACTTTACACATTACAGACATGTTGAAAATGTGCATGTGAATCTTTTATCCTGAAAAAAAATTTCTTCACAAAATAATGGCATTATTAAACCCCTTCAGTTTTTGGATGGGTTTTATCATGGAAAAATTCTGTCCTTTAAAAAGCAATGTCCATGCAGACGGGTGGTCGGGCATCTGGCCTCAGGTGAGCATCGTCCAAGGTTTACCTTCTGGTCAACCTTTTAGTAGGAAGTATCAGGACAATTTGCAGATCAGAAATAGCTAAAATTGTTCAAATCATAAATCCAAGATGGCACCCATCTTGAAAATCTATTTTGCACTTATTCTCCTGAATCAAAAGGCCAACTGACTTTGAACTTGATAGATCCGTCGTCTGGCAACTTGTAGTTCAAAAATAGCTAAAGTGTTCCAAATGGAAATCTTAGATGGCGCCATCATAAAAATCTATTTTGCACTTCTTCGCATGAGCTGAAAGGCCATTAGACTCAAAACAGTAGGAAGTATCAGGCAATTTGTAGATCAAAAATAACTAAAATAAAATAATTCCAATCGGAAATCCAAGATGGTTGCCGTCTTGAAAATCTATTTTGTGCTTCGTCTCCTCAACTGAAAGGCCATTGACCGGAAACATGATAGGAAGTATAGGGATGACTTGTAGATCAAAAATAGCTAAAAATGCTCCGATTAGAAATCTAAGACATTTGCCATGGCTGCCATCTTAAAAATCTATTTTGAATTACTTCTCCTTAACATGAAAGCCATTTGAGTCAAAACCTGATAGGAAGTATCGGGGTGACTTGTAGATAAAAAAAAAAAGCTAAAACAGTTCTGATTGGAAATCCAAGATGGCTGCCATGGTTGCCATCTTGAAAATTTATTTTGAACCTCTTCTCCTGAACCAAAAGGCCAGTTGACTCAAAACTTCATTGGAAGTTTCAAGTTGACTTGTTCAAATTACAATGTACATCCCTGAGGTAAAAAATGGCCCACCCAGAAACCATGGTCACTTGCCTTTACTTAGATTAGCAATTTAGGGCCATCTTGGTCCTTTTGTTTATACCCTGCCACAGGATAGTGGTTGGGGATCGTGGTTTCATGTTGGACATCTGTGTGTCTGTCGTCCATCTGTCGTATGGCCATTCCTCTGCCTGTATTTTCATTTGCTGACAACAGCTTGAGTAAATATCAGAAGATTTTCACCAAACTGGGCATATGCATTGATATATTGGAGATCGGGTTTGTGATTGCTAATTAACAAATTTTGTCAATTTTTGACTGAGTTATCTGCCCACAACATATCAATATTTTAGTTTCCAGATGTTAATATGAGTAAATGTCAATGGATTTTCGCCAGACGGTATATGCATTGATATTGTGAAGATCTGGTGGGTATATGCTAATTGGCAAAGGGGCTCTTACACGGTATAGGAAATTTAGATTGGTTTCTGCCCACGCTTGGAATTGGATGAAATTCTGCACAATGGTTGCCTAGGGCATAACACTGATGATTATGAGGCATTGGCTTTTAAATGTAGTTCCATTGTAAATTTATGGTGTTTTGTACGCGGCCACTACCAAATCAGGGGGTGCCCTAATATTAACCTTCGTACAGTAAACAGCATTTCATTTTTCAGATGCTGGAATGTTTTATTAATTAAAGCCATCATTAGTACATGTTTTGATACTATGGATGGCTTCATGTACTGAGCAATAGTGTTGGAGCAATAACGTAAGTTGAACGGGAGCCCCATATTTCAGGTGCAGGTTATGTATTCATCCAGATATTATTTGCAATTTTACCATGTTTCGATTCTTGTCAAGACACCATTTCAGCATAAAAATTTTCCATATGTATTAGAAATAAACACATGAAATTTCATAAAAATTGAAGACCGGTAACATATTGTTTGAACAGCCTGAATACATATAGTCCTATGTCGGCAAAATATGAAACTACCCAATACTCATGTATAAGTAGTATCGTGTAAAGTCAACTTATCTATAGCTTTCAATTTGGATTACCTTGATATAGTATGATTTGTATAAGAAGTAGATACCATAATTGTACATATTTATTTATAACCAGTTGAGTGAATTGCACCTTGTTGAACACCATGTCCAAAAAAAAACTTTTCGTTTACATGATCTGGACCATGCAGACACTAAGTCCAAGTTCTCTGTATGTGTATATATAGGATTCCACTTCAAATCTTTGACTGTGGAAGTATTTATCAGATAATAAAAATACAACAATGTGGACTTCTTGTCCAAAAATCAACTATAAACTTTGGTGTAAACTGGATAAATGCCTCAAAAATAACAGAGTAACAAAAAGAATTGATATAAACAGGCAATACTGTGACTACTTGTTCACTCTTAGGAAATACAAAAAAGCACAATATTATCAAAACCACAGCAGAAGATTTCACAGCTGGTACAAAACACACACGAAGACACTCAATATTGCAAAAAACACTACAGCTTAAATACAATCAGTAATGAACAACTAAAGTCTGTGTCACATGGACACATGCAAGCTTAGTACTGTTTCTTTAGGTAAGATCTATGCACTTGCTGACCAAATACTTTAGTACTCTTTCTAAAATGAAAGTATAACTTTTCAGAAATATGATCAGGGAAGAACAACAAAGGAAGTAAGAGCAGTTGGTATTAAGAAGAATGAAATTATATTCAGCTAAAATATTCAATGGAAGAAAGAATTTAAGTATAAGAACTAAAACAAAACTTGAATACTAAAAGCCTCCTTTCAAAACGTATTACAACACAAAAAACAGAGACAAGGTGAAAATAGAATTAATTAAATACCATAGAACTGCCAGCAACCAAATGAATGAAAACTGTTCAAAAACTCTTCAATACATCCTTTAGATTCACATTAAGACCACACAAGTTAGCTGTTTTAATCTCCTGTGTTAATTAACATATGGCGGAGTTTCAAACTAGTATGGAAGTCCTTAGGCAAATGACTAAAATATGTATGTCATACAACCTTTGGAAAAATCTTAAAGCTTTAAAATGAAGAACTACAGAACACCAATTTGTTGTTTAAGTCAAACTATGTGCACTAGAATAGAACTTATGCAGAACAGAAACAATTTCATATATGCTTACTGTAAGAAGAAGAAAGTATAGATCTTCTTTTCTGATAGCAAAAGTTAAGACCACATAAACAGTATTCTGTGCTGCTGCCATCAAAGATAACTGTTGAAACAAAGAGAAAAACTCCAGTGTCAGTGTCAATTCAATCGCAGGAAATACCGATTGAAGTGACACATTTGAACATATTACAGGACAAGAAATCCAGTGTTCATAATTTCAAAATACAATATAGGCTTGCAAGCAAGCTATAGATATATCAGAAGTTAAGTCTATAGGTATTATTTTCTTTTCAAGCGTTCTTAGTTTGGTTAGAGTTCACCAGTCCAGAAGCAAATCTCCAAAAATCCTAAAATCTGTTGATGGGGATGCAAATCCTTCTTCAAAACAAACAAACAAACAAACAAGCAACAACTACTTGCAATAGTACGTTTGCACATCTTCTTAATATGACAATGGAGATTATGGATCTCCCTGTTTTATGCCTATTTTTGTAATGGTGAGAATGGATATCCCTGTTTTACACCTATTTTAGTTTTATGCCTTTTGGGAAGTGCAAAATGCTCAATGATTTGCTGACATGAATTAAAGCGTAAGATTTTGTTAAGCCTAATTTGTTAATTAGAATTTCTTTAGATTTAATTTGTTATGCTGTCTACATTTGTAATAGTTGGTTAGTCAGAGTCCATATAAATAGAAGGCAAGTAATAGAAAGTCATGAAAATTTAATGGGTAGCTCAAGATATATTCATTCCGAGTTGTCTAAACTCTCTTTGATTTGTTAAGTGTTATAAGTGTTTGATAACACTGCCTTTCTCTACCAATGTAACAAAATAGTCAATTTTGTAAAATTCGACCTATATCCATTCAAGGCCTAAAATGACAATGTTACCGGTTTTGATTTTTTATGAAATTTGGCACAGCTATAGAGGATATATGTAGCAAATTTTCCTAGTAGTATGAAATCTTGACAAAGACTATAACATATTAATTTTGAAAATTTAATTTTGATATTTTTTTCATTTTTTGGTAAAAATTCAGACTTTTTATAGTCAATTTATCAGAAAATGTTAACTTTAATTAAATATAAATGTTTTGTGGTACCAATAGAATTACTATGGTGTTCACCATTCAGCACAGCGCAAAAATCTTGAAACTAAATTAAACTTAAGATGTATGACATACTTATTTGGAGTCAGATATCAGCTCATGTGGGGAGTGAGTCAAGGTTACGTCCTGAGTCAAACTTTTTATTATATAATTTAATAAGCACATTTTCATAGGTTGCATATGCCTAGTTATTATTATACAAAGTTTCAGAAAAATCCATGCGTGGGCAGAAATGAAAGATGCCCTTTCTTTTATTTTTGACAGTTATCTGCCCACCACACAATAGTGTTGGGGTATTATCATTTTATGTTTTTATTATTTCAGGTACTTAAAGAAGAGCCAAGATCAGTTTGAATCTGCTAACTATTTAACCTTTCTGACCAAGTTTCTAATACCACATGTAGAAGGTGGGTGTATTTTACATAGCCACAGATAAGAGGGGGTATCCACATAATATTTTTCTTATTTCTCCACAAAAACATATGTTGTGGGTACTCATTAGAAGTGCCTCAATGAGGCACTTATAATGAGTACCCACAACATATGTTTTCATGGAGAAATAAGAAAGATATCAGCATTTTTTGGATGAAAAAAATGCCTTATCTGTTGCTATGATTTTAGTCTATATTAATTAAGTTACAAAAATCATCACTGTCTTGGAAATTTGCAAACAGAACAGAATTTTTACATAAAGTGTGATGTTTACATTTTGAAAGCAGATATTTTAACCCTAGTCCTGCTGAAACCGGATATGCTCTGCCTTTGCAACTCAAGGAGAAGTTGGTCAGGTAATCGGAGACATATTTTTTTTTCTTATGCCTAAAAAACACATAAAAGAATCATTGGATCTGGGACTCTGGCAACATTCTTTCATGGTCAGTGATCATGAAATATTTTCTATGGTCATTCTCTCAGTTGTCAGTTTCTTAGACAACTTAGAGGACTAAGCCTACCAGGAAGAGTGTGGGTAGTAAACTGACTGGCTAAATATTTCCTTAATAGTGTTGTCTAGGCTGTTGAGCTCCAAACCATCCAACCAGAAAGAACCAATGTTTTGCTGTGGAAAATCCCTTTTTAAATAGAAATTGTCTATGCAGAATATACGCTGGCCATCAAAAATTTGGCTGTACATAATGAATTGTCAAAGAGCAAGCTAAGATACTTTGATAATGATTATTTTCCTATAAAATAAAAAGTTCACTGAATATGTTTACCTTTTACTTTGATTTAAGTGCTGAAATCTAAAATTTCATTGTGTATTTTCACCCCCTCAGGTTCAATGCTGAATTTCAAAATATAATGCTTAAATACCTTTTACTCCATCATGAAATATTTTCTATGGTAATTCTCTTCCTTCAGCTGATTCAAGAATGGCAGTTGTCTATTACTGGCAAAAGAACGTGCACAAATACTAAAAATGTGGTTAGGTAAATTGACAGGCTTGACATGGCCTTAAAAGTGTTGACTGTGCTGTTAAACTCCAAGCCAATCAACTAACTATCAGAGAACTAATGTGACACTTTGGAAAATTGCTGTATAAAAAGATATTGTCCTTGCAGAATAGATGCTTGCTGTCTAAATTTGGGTATACATAATGAGTCATCAAAGAGGAAGCTAAGGTACTCTGACTATGATCATCTTTGTACTTAATACATACAGTCGACTCTATTTATCTTGAATTCTGAAACACTTTGAGATATCCGTACCTCGAAATATCAGAGTTGCAGAAATGAGGAAAACAATAAATCCAACATTTAACAAATGAATACGTAATTTGACTCCTGAAGTTAGAGACATATTGAAAATATTGTGGAAAAGAGGAGAAATTGCTCCTTAGGAGCAATTTCTCCTCTTTTCCACAATATTTTCTTACCTGTTCTTAGATTTCCATTTTAAAACAGGGACCAGAATTTCACTTCGAGATAAGCTGTTATTCGAGATAAGCGAGGTCGAGATAATGAGAATCGACTGTAGTTCACTGAAAACGTTAACCCCTTAATTTGATTTCAGTTCTGAAATCCAAAATTTCATTGCATATTTTTACTCCCTCAGCTTCAATGCTGATTTTCAAAAAATCACTGTTGATATACCTTTTACTTCACCAAGAAATATTTTCTACGATCATTCTCTTCCATCCATTGATTCAAGAATGGCAGTTGTCAGTTTCTAGTGTTAGAATACAAACTTTGGTTAACCCATTAGAGGACTAAGCCAGTCCAGGAAAAATGTGGTTAGGTATATTGACCAGCTTGAAATGATCTTAATAGTGTAGATGGACAGTCTTAGTCCTCTAAAGTGGTTATCCAGCACTTTGTGCACATACTAACATCAGCAACTGACAACTGCCCATCTTGAATCAGTAAAAGGAGATTGGCAGAGGTGAAAGGGGGGAATGAATCCCACCAAGCACTAGTGACTGAGCTCCATTGTGCAATTAGTAGCTTACTGACTGCCAATCCTGGAGTCCCCTGTTCTAATCCCAGCTCGGCCACATAATTTTTGTGCAGTTTGATTGTATGGGTTGGAGTTTGACAGACCAGTCATAAAATAAATGTGCATAAAATAAATGTTAACTCGAACCACTGACTACTCCAGCCCATCCCAATCCTCTTAGTTGTAGCTCTGGAAGAGATTCTGAACCTTTGAGACATTTGATGGTATACAATATTCTTGATGAAATGGCGGTCAATAGGCAAAATGAAGAAAAAACATTTTAACACTTGTTATGCAAGCCCACTTCTAATTTTCAGGCAATCAGATTACTTGATCTGGGATTTCGATACAAATTCACATACTTAATGGCAAACAGTGTAGATCCAGATCAGTTGGCTAAGCCAACTGATCTGAATCTATACTGTTTGCAAAAACGGCATATCCGGGCTCAGCAGGATCAGGATTAATTGTGAACAATGTTAATCTAAAGAATAATGACCGCATTTTGCGATAAACAATAAATTGGGCCACCCCAAGAAAAAACTTGCCTTCGAGCATATGCAAAATACACAGATTGGAATTCATCCTGCACATGCGCAAAAAATTATCTAGGTCTTTCCTCTTTATTTTATACATTCTGTAGTATCCAATTATTCTGTGAGTGGACAGTAAAGGCCCTGATCAGAGTGCAAGGATATGCAGGCTGATCTGGACCTTCACCATCCCCATAAGCTGGAAGACTTGGCGAGGCCTAATTTATTTTTTCAAATTTTCTTTGTGTTTTGATTTTAACACTTGTCATGCTGAATAAATTAAGAAAAAAAGTCACTCAGATTTTCTGCCAATATCTCTTTGTCTTGTTTGAGAGTGGAGGTTGGGGGTAGGGGGCATTGATGAATCCCCCAGGTACTTATGGCCAAGCTCCATAGCACAGTCAGACTACAGATCCTGGGATCCCAAGTTTGAACCCCAGCTCAGCCACATAACTTACAGTCATTCTTCCCTTTCGCTGATTCAAGATGGGCAGTTGTCAGTTACAGGCAAAAGTATGTTGCACAAAGTACTTTTTTGCCACTTAGAGGAAGAAGCCTGCCTAGGAAAAATGTGAGTAGGTTAATTGGTATGTTCAACATAATCATAATGGTTGACTGGGCTGTAAGATTCCAATCTAAAAACATAACTCAAACCACTAGCTAGCCATCGTAATTTCCTTACCAAAACTATTTTAATTGCCTTATGTTGTTGTATTTATACCCTGTCACACAATAGTGGTGGGTATTATTGTATACCATCCAGTGTCTGTCTGTCCGCTCTTTGTTTCCGGATAACTCCTCCTACAGTTTTCATAGAATTGCATTGAGCCTTGGACAGTTAGACCATGCAGTGCTGAAGCATATTATTTGGAGGTTACAGTACACCAAATTTTGATAGAGTTGCTACACTTTTAAATGATTTTTTGGACTTTGACTTTTGTTTCAGGATAACTCCTCCTACAGTTTTCGTTTGATTTGGTTGAAACATGGTGGACTTTTAGACTGTTAGGTGATGCAGTGCATATTGTTTTGAGGTTACAGTACACCAAATATTGAGAGTTATAGCTCTTTAATTAAAGATTGTTCAAGCATGATTTCATTATCAGCTCACTCCTCCTATAGTTATCATCTAATCAAGCTGTTATTTGTATGTTGTTGGATAGAAAGATGTTGAGAATTGCAGCCAGGTTACAATACACCAAATTTTTATATTCTTTCTTAAAGGTTACAGTACACCAGTGCTTGATTTAAGGGAAGTCTTGGAGTCAGAGACTCCCAAAAATTGCCCTGGGACTTCCAAAAATCAATGCCAGGAAGTCTGGGACTCACAACTTTTAAAGATATTTAGTCATTTATAACAAAAATTTAGACTGAATTTATGTGTTATTTAGCTTAACAATGATAGTTTTACTCCATAAATGAGAGTTTATGAATATTGAGATTGAATTTCTGAAAGTGAGTGAAAAATTTGATCACCAGGACTTCCAGATATTGGAACTAGGAAGTCCTGGGACTTCCTGATTTTGACAGTTAGTGCAAGCACTGGTACACCATATTTTTGTAGTGTTTTTACTTATTAAAGCACAGTCACGTGCTTTCAGGCTAACTCCAGCTACAGTTTTCACCAGTATAAGTTAAGGCTACAATGTGATACAACACATATGGTTTCCAGGTTACAGTACACCAATTTTTATACCCACCACATGATAGTGGCTGGGTATAATGGTTTCACGTAGGACGTCCATGTGTCTGTCCGTCCATCGGTCAGTACATCCATCAGTCGTACGTCCATCCGTCCAACCATATTTCGTTTCCTGATGATAACTTGAGTAAATGTCAATGGATTTTCACCAATTTTTGTATATGCATTGATATTATGGAGATATGGTTTTGGATTGCTAATGGGCAAATTTCATCTTCTTTTGACAAAGTTATCTGCCCGAGACACGCCCATATTTTCGTTTCTGGACGATAACTTGTGTAAATGTCAAAGGATTTTAACCAAACTTGGTACATGCATTGATATTAAAGAGATCTGGTTTGGGATTACTAATGAGCAAATTTCGCCAATGTTTGACAGAGTTATCTGCCCACAACACGGTAATGGTGGGGAATTATACTTTAACATTTTTATTTGAGTTATTACACATCAAACACAGCCATCTTTTCTACATGTTTTATTACTCTGCAGTGCCTGCAATGCTTTTCATAGCCCTTGATAAGAGTGGGTATCCAGATCATATTTTTCTTATTTCTCCACGAAAACATATGTTGTGGGTACTCATTAGGAGCACCTCGCCGAGGTGCTTCTAATGAGTACCCACAACATATGTTTTTGTGGAGAAATAAGAAAAATATCAATACTTTTTGGTTGAAAAAGCAGCTTTTTATGCCTTTATACTTGTTATTCATCGGTTGGGAGGACATATTGCTTTGGCCTTGTCTGTCTACCTGTCTGTTCATCCATCCTTCTGTGCATTTGTCGGGCACACTTTCGAGTCTGCTCACATCTTTCGAGCCATATATGCTAGGATTTTGAAATTTCATATAAACATTGCTTATGCAAAAATTAGCTGACCCGTTTGTCTTTTTTCTCTCTTTTCTGTCAGATTCTTCATGGTTGAGTTAGGTCCGTTTTCAGACTCGGGCATTTTAGCAAATGAAAATGGGGGAGGGGGAGAGCTCCAGGTAAAAGGGCATATCCATAAAAATGTTTTTCTTAATTTGCCACAAAAACATATCTTGTGGATACTCATTAGAAGGGCCTTAGCAAGGTGCTTCTAATGAGTACCACAAAGTATGTTTTCATGGAGAAATAAAATAATATCAGGGCCCAGTTGTTCAAAGCGTCGTTAGCTTAACAAGCTCGTTAAGGGTCATTTCGTTAACAGTTTTAGCGGATTCAATATACAGTATTCTGATATTTTTTGCTGAAAAAATGTGAGTAGCTTTTGCACTGCAAAAGCTACTCACATTTTTCCAGCAAAAAATTTCAGAATATTTGCGTATCACTCGATGTAAATTTTAACGAATCGTTAACTAACGACGTCGTTAGCTCTGAACAACTGGGCCCTGTATGTTTCAGTTTTAACACTTACCACTTATGGGCAGATTCAGCAGACAATAAAGTGGTGGTACTTTTCTTATCTTTTGTAGAAAATCTCTCTCCTAACAATTTGCATGAAATGTCAGATCCTATTTTTATCGCACCTGCTTGTAGCAGGGTGCGATATAGGCGTCCGATTTTCCGTCCGTCCGTCCGTCCGTCCGTCCGTCCGTCCGTCCGTCCGTCCGTCCGTCAGTCCGTCCGTCCGTCTGTCAACATTTATGTCGACGTTCGACATTTATGTCAAAGTTAGTATTCTAATCAACTACAAGACTAAACAACCATCAAACCTTGCATGAAACATCTCCCTGACCTCCTGACTTTGCAACATAGGCATCCGCTTTTCCGTTTGTCTGTACATTCGTCCGTCCGTCTGTCAACATTTATGTCGACGTTCGACATTTATGTCAAAGTTAGTATTTTAATCAACTGCAAGACTAAACAACCATCAAACCTTGCATGAAACATCTCCCTGACATCCTGACTTTGCGACATAGGTGCCCACTTTTCCATTCGTCTGTCTGTTCGTCTGTCTGTCCGTCCGTCCCTCCGTCTCTTAACAGTTCTGTTATGTCGAAGTTCGACATTTATGTCAAAGTTAGTATTCTAATCAACTACAAGACTAAACAACCATCAAACCTTGTATGAAATATCACCCTGACCTCCTGACTTTGCGACATAGGTGCCCGCTTTTCCATTCATCTGTCCATTTGTCCGTCCGTCTGTCTCTTAACAGTTCTGTTATGTCGAAGATCGACATTTACGTCAAAGTTAGTATTCTAATCAACTACAATTCTACAACAACCATCATACCTTGCATGACACATCTCCCTGACCTCCTGACTTGGCAGATATGTTGACCCAGTGACCTTGACCTATATTTTGCGCTCCATTGACTTTGACACAATTTACGTTGACGTTCCAGATCTTCTCAACTATAAGGCATACAACTACCAAACCTTGCATAGTGCTTCTCCTAGAGGTACAGACTTGGCAGGTACCTTGACCCGGTGACCTTGACCTATATTTTGCGCTCCAGTGACTTTGACATATTTTGCGTCGACATTCAATATCTCCTCAACTATAAGGCCTACAACCATCAAACCTTGCAAAGTGCTTCTCCTCAATGTACTGACTTAGCAGATACCTTGACCTGGTGACCTTGACCTATATTTTGGCTGCAGTGACTTTAACATAATTTACGTCAACGTTCCTGATCTCCTCAAGTGTAAGACCTCTAGCTACCAAACCTTGCATATTGCTTCTCCAATATGTACTGACTTGGCAGGTATCTTGACCCGGTGACCTTGACCTATATTTTGCGCTCCAGTGCCTTTTACACATTTTACGTCAACGTTCAATATCTCCTCAACTATAAGGCCTACAACCATCAAACCTTGCATAGTGCTTCTCCTCAATGTACAGACTCTGCAGGTACCTTGACTGGGTGACCTTGACCTATATTTCACGCTCCATTGACTTTTACACCGTGTACGTCACCCTTCCATATGTCCTCAACTGTAAGGCCTTCAACCACCAAACCTTATATAGCACTTCTTCTCGATGTATTGACTCGACAGGTACCTTGACCTGGTGACCTTGACCTATATTGTGCACTCCAGTGACTTTGACACATTTTATATTGATGTTCGGTATCTCCTCAAATATAAGACCTACAACCACTAAACCTTGCATAGTGCTTCATCTCATTGCACTGGCTTGGCAGGTACCTTGACCCAGTGACCTTGACCTATATTTGACAAATTTTACGTTGATGTTTGATAACTCCTCAACTATAAGGCCTACAACCACCATACCTTGCATTGTGCTTCTCCTTGATGTACTGAATTAGCAGGTACCTTGACCCGTGACCTTGACCTAAATTTCATGCTCCAGTGACTTTTACACATTTTACGTCAATGTTCCATTATCATTGAGCTGTATGATACGAAAAGTCAGTGCTGAAGATATAGCCATTAGAGGGAATGGGACTGGCCTGGAATATATGTGCCCCACTTGGCACTTTGTCTACATTTTTTTCAACCCAGTTTTCCAAGTAAGCACTGCTAAGAATGAAATAAACTTATTTAATAACCACATTCTGATTGTGGCTCCTGTGACTTTTGCGCCAGCAGGTGCGATGACGCCTTCCGCGGAATTCTTGTCTAAGAAAAATAAAAATATTTCAAAAATGTCATCTACTGAAATTTTTACCCAGCATGCAAATTATTAAAAAAGTCCCTTTTCAAGATCTATATGTATGTTTATATATTTACCAGGTATCAGAAATAGGATAATGTGTGGATGGCAAAGGATTCCACCTTTGGGAGCCCATAGGCTGATTGATCCAGACATGGGTATTCCAGATGTTAGAGAACAAAGTTGGATTAGACATAGTTATGTTGTTAAGGTATACAGACAAACAAGAAAAAAATGAGTTAAAGCATGGGGAAATAGGATTTAATGGGTAATGAGCTGCTTCTATAGTGGCCTTGCTCAGTAGCACAGTGACTGTCAGTAGTGTATGTCTGCAGATCCAGGGGTGACAAGTTCGAATCCCAGCTCGGCCACATAAGTTTGTGGATATTGATCATGGAATCATTTCCATTCATTTTCTCCCTTCAGCAAATTGAAGAAGGGCAGTTGTCAGTTTCTGGCGAAAGAATATGCCAAAGTATTGGTTAATCACTTAGAGGACAAAGCCTTCCCATTCAAAATGACTGGCTTGGCATGATCTTACCAGTGCTGCTGGGCTGTTAAACTCAAATCAACCAACCATGAGAAGACAGCCCATAGCTCAAGAAAAGGTGCTTTTTTCAGCCAAAAAGTACTGATTTTTTTTTTTTTTTTTTTTTTTTTTTTCTTATTTTCTCCACAAAACCTGTTGTGGGTACTCATTAAACATGCCTTGGTGAGGAGCTTCTGTTGAGTACCCACAACATATGTTTTCATGAGAAATAAGAAGAAAAGTTCAGGACACTTATATGGAGGTATGTTGACCCCTGTCATGCTGAATGAATTAAGATGCCATGCCCACTTCTAATTTCCAGCCAATCAGATGACTTAATCTGGGTTTTTAATAGAAATTCACATATTTAATGACAAACGGTGCAGATCCAACTGATCTGGATCTACACTGTTTGCTAAGACTGGGCAAGTCATGTTCAGCAAGAGAAGGGTTACCCCTTTCACCCATGAGCTTCTATAGTGATTTGGTTTTTACGGCCCTTTCAAGAAGATTATATCGAGCCAATCGTTCATCGAAGGTGGACGAAAACCAGAGAATATGGGGAAAAACCACCTGACTATCCGTAAGCAGAACTTGGCTTTCCCACATGTGACCCAAGCGAGGCTCGAACCACAGCGGTGAGAAACCTAATGGATTAAGAGTCAGCTGTCTTATCCACTAGGCTATGGGGGCCCGCAGCTTTTATAGTGACCTGGCTGCATAATACATTTAGTAAGATAAATTAGAACACCAAAGTGTCTAACAAATTGCATATGCAAACAGTGTAGACCCAGATCAGACTGCTCCTGAAGGAGCAGTCTGATCAGGGTCTACACTGTTTGCCATTGTATTAAGTATTTAAAGAAACAGCTGTATAAAGAGCAAAATGTAGGCAAAAATGGAATGGAATAAAGTGTTCGAAATTTTGGGACATTTACCGTAGTGTGTCTGACTGAGGATCCAGGGGTGGCAAGATTGAATACCAGCTCGGTGTTACGCTCTAATGCGGTCAGGACGGAATGAGGGTGACTTCCGATTGATTATGCTCCAGATTGGGTAACTCATAACAGTATTAACTAAACAGAAAACTCTAACACAGTTTGAATTCTATGTTTTTATACCCCGCCACACGATAGTGGCGGGGTATATGGTTTCACGTAGGACACCCGCGTCCTTCCGTCAGTCGTACGTCCATCTGTCCGTTTTTTCATTTCCAGATATTAACTTGAGTAAACGTCAATGGATTTTCACAAAACTTGGTATGTGCATTGATATTGTGGAGATCTGGTTTGGGTTTGCTAATGGGCAAATTTTTGTCTTTTTTTTTACAGAATTGTCTGCCCGCTACAGGACAGTGGCGGCGTATTATAGTTTAATGTTGTTATTTTTACATATATATTTACAACAACAAACATATAATGACAAACAGTGGCATAACAGCTTCCACTATTCCCTTCACTTTGCCCTGACAACATTCATAACATGACCAAAGACTATACTGATTTATTATTTGATTATTAAACTTGTAAACAGCCAGCACAATCCAGACCAAGAATGCTTTTCCCTAAAGTAAGACAGTGACATAAACTGTTTATTGTGCATGTAAATTCAGCAAGGGTAAGCAATGTTGGTATGTCATTGGTTATGTTAACCCTTAAACTGCCAATCACAACAATTGTCGTCTGCTTTGTCATCTGCTTGTGATTTTAAAAGTTGTTTTTGCAAACAATGTGGACCCAGATCAGACTGCTCCTCTAGGAGCAGTCTGATCTGGGTCCACACTGTTTGCCTGTATGCAAAACTAGGTTTGAAAAGTTTGCAAGAATATTCAGCAGATGACATAAACAGACGACATTTTCAGATGCAGGTTTTCTTGGCACTTTAAAGGTTAATAATAATAAAGGAGCATCTGCATTTGGAAATTGCAATATGGAAAATACAGAAATCTCTGCTTGGCAAACACCATAAATGCGGCTGAAAATGAGTTGGCAAACTCTGTAACTGTGGCTGAAAATGACTGGACCAATTGGCAGTTTTCAGTTTCTCGAGCCCTCATCAGGCAGATAACACAGTAACTCTACACTTGCATCTTTATATACGGGTGGGCATGTGTTTGTGTGTGTGTGTGTGTGTGTGTGTGTGTGTGTGTGTGTGTGTGTGTGTGTGTGTGTGTGTCTGTTTAAAAGTTTGCGCATACATCCGGTTACACTTAATTTGCATAACCCTAATGAAAGACCTTACTGTATGTACCAGAAATTTGTACTGACCAAAGCAGACTGAACTTTTCTTATTTCAATAAAGAATAACCTGCACATGCTGTGGAGGAGAGACGTTATGAGACAATACCAATTTCAGTGCAGTCTGTTCAGAGCAGTTGACAATAACCAGGCAATGTATTCAGAATCAAGTCAAGCTGTACACATCATGTTGGCAAACATATTTACAGTGTATCTCTAGTTATAAGCTGAAGGTTTTCATCTTAGTATGGTTGAACAGTCTAAATTTGCAAAACAGCATTCCATAATTTGCAATGAAAACCAATGAACAGAATAATTAAATAGAATACCACTCACCAAAACAATCTGACTGAGGTCTCTTATCATCACTAGATGTGTAAGCCTCGCCTGTTTCATTAGCTCTCTGCTGTATTTTTCTTGTGGGGTTTGTAGTCAAACAGTGCAAGATTTTCTTGAGAATCTTGAGACTTTAAATATTCCTTGACTATTTTATGATTTTGACTCAGAAGTAGAAAATGCATTTATGAAGTAGAAAAGGGAAGGAGGGTGGGGTGGATGGATGTATCTAATAAGCACTGCTTATTGATATTTCTTGTTTTTGCAGATGGTGTGTAGACTGCTTAATCAGTTTGTCAACCAGGACCAAGTGAATTCTGTTGTATTGGCCATTCTTCGCAACCAGCTTGTAAGTAGTTGAAATTTTAGTCTAAACTTCACTAAAAAACAATTTCTTTTTTCTGCAAAAAAATATTGACATTTTTAGCTCACCTGAGCACAAAGTGAGCAATTGTGATTGGTCAATGTCGGTCATGTGTTGTGCGTCTAGCAGCTTCACCATTTTCTTTAAAAGCCTTCTCTGCCTACACCCGTGAGCTAGTTGACTCAAAACTTCGTAGAAGCATCATGGTGACTTGTAGATCAAAAAGAGCTAAAAAACATTCTGATCAAAAATCCAAGATGGCCACCATCTTGAAAATCTATTGTTTTCTTCTGATGAACTGAAAGGCCAGTTGACTTGATACTTGATAGGAAGCATCAGGGTGACTTGTAGATCAAAAATAGATAAAATTGTTCAGAACAGGAATCAGACATGGCCGCCATCTTGAAAATATATTTTTTGCTCCTGAACTGAAAGGCCTTCTGACTTGATATTTGGTAGAAAGCATCAGGGTGACTTGTAGATCAAAAGTAGCTAAAATCAGTCTGATCTGAATTCCAAGATGGCCACCATTTTTCACTTCTTCTGAACCCAAAAACCAGTTTTAAAACTTAGAATTAGCATAAGGGTGACTTGTAGATAAAAAAAAAATAGCTAAAATTGTTCCTTTAGAAAAATCCAAGATGGCCTCCATGGTGGCGATCTTGAAAATCTATTTTCTGCTTCTTCTCCTGAACTGAAAGACCAGTTGCCTTGAAACTTGGTAGGAAGCATTGAGGTGATTTGAAGAGCAAAACTAGATAAAGTCCTTCCTATCTGGAATCAGAGATGGTTGCCATGGTCACCATCTTGAAAATCGTTCTTTGGCTTCTTCTGAACCAAAAGGTCAATTGATTTAAAACTTGGTAGGAAGTATTAAGGTGACTTGTAGTTCAAAAATTGCTAAAATCTTTCCCATTGGAAATCAGAGATGGCAGCCATGTCCGCCATCTTGAAAATCTATTTTTCACTTCTCCTGAACCGAAAGGTCCACTGACTTGAAACTTGGTATGAAGCATCAGGTGACTTGTAGATCAAATATAGCTAAAATTGTTTAGATCGGAAATCCAAGATGGCTGCCATGGATGCCATTTTGAAAATCTATTTTGAACTTCTTCTCCTGTACAGAAAGGCTCATTGACCCGAAACTTGATAGGATGTATCAGGGTAACCTGTAGATCAAAAATAGCTAAAATTATTCGGATTGGAAATCCAAGATGGTTGTCCTAGCAGCCATGTTAAAAATCTATTTTGAACTTTTTCTCTTGAACCAAAACGGCACTTGATTCGAAACTTCATTGTAAGTATTGAGATGACTTGTAGATTAAAATTAGGTAAAATTGGTCTGATTGGAAATCCAATATGGCTGCCATCTTGAAAATCTATATCGAACTTCTTCTCTTGAACAGAAAGACCAAATGACTCAAAACTTGTCTGGTAATCAGGTCAGCAATACAGGGCCAACTTGGCCTTCTTGTCTTGTTTTTCATGAAAATATATATTTGGAGTCCTTGGTAGAATTCCCTTGGGCAGCGATTACATCCTACATCATTAGCATGTTTTTGCTGATAAAATGTGAGTAGTTTTTGCAAATGCAAAAGCTGCTCACATTTTTTCAGCAAAAATATTAGCATATATGCCATATTTAATGATTAACGTTTTAAGGATATGTTAACTAACAACTTTGGGCATGCACAGGGCAATTTAAATCTGCACATTTTGGGCACGTTTGAAGCACTCTTTCACTTGATGTGACCTACTTATTGTAGCTACTTCGACTAACTGCAAGTATGCTTAAATTATCAGTGTTACTGAATATTAGCATGGTTGGTTAAAGTAGCTGAATATCCATTGCATTTCAGCAGCCTGATTTTTCAAAAGCCAGACTGTCCATATTACAGACTCTCTTTGGTGCACTAAGTGAATGCAGGTCAACTTGTAGGCTTTTTTGTCCCCCACCTTTTCGAAGAAAAGCGGACGGACACTGTTTTCGGCTTTCCGTGGCGCGTGGTTCCGAATTTTTAGTAGGTATCTTGTCCCCTTAACTCCTCTCACACTTTTTGTCCGATCCTTTTGAAACTTTACAGGTGCTTTAAGGATGGTCTGAAGATATGCATGTAGTTTTCTCAGAATCCTGAAATTATTTTTTATCACTTTTTACACATTTTGAACTTAGACATTTTTTGAGTTCTAATATTACAGAAGTCCATAGGGAGTAGGTACGTTGTCCCCTTAACTCCTCCTACAGTTTTTGGTCGATCCTTTGGAAACTTTACGTGGGCTTTTAGGATGGCCTGAAGATATGCATGTGGATTTTTCAGAATCCTGAAATAATTTTTTATCACTTTTTCCGCATTTTGAACTTAGACATTTTTTTAGTTCTAATACTACAGAAGCGTATAGGGAGTAGGTACCTTGTCCCCGTAACTCCTACCACAGTTTTAAGCCGATCCATTTGAAACTTTACAGGTGCTTTAAGGATGATCTGAGGATATGCATATGGTTTTTCAGAATCCTGAAATTATTTTTTATCACTGGTTTCCTGCTTCAATACTTAGGTAAGTGATACAGGACCAATGGTCCTCTGGTTAACTTACCCATTTTTAACAGCTCAAATAAAAATAAGGCGGGGGACATAAATTCCCTATGGAATTTGCTTGTTGAAAAAAGCCCTTTGTAAAAATTCTTAACCCTTAAAATGCCAAGAAAACCTGCATCTGAAAATGTCGTCTGTTTATGTTGTCTGCTTTCAAACCTATTTTTGCATACAGGCAAACAGTATGGACCCTGATCAGACTGCTCCTAGAGGAGCAGTCTGATCTTGGTCCACACTGTTTGCAAAAATAACTTTTAAAATCACAAGCAGACGAGATTTGTTGTGATTGGCAGTTTAAGGGTTAAAGCTGTAAAAAGTTTGTGTGCTCACTAATGCCTTAACCAATGGCTTAATTTATTAAGCCTTGCAAGGGTTAATATTCCATATTCTGTGTGACTCATCTGCACTTTTAGTGGTATAGTAATAGCTGTTAATATTGGGACACACACACCTGAGTAGACAGTGCAGACCGAGATCAGACACCCCTGAATATGCTGTCTAATCAGGGTCTTCACTGTTAACCACTCATTCACCAATGTTTAGACACATTAGCAGGTAGTTAAGTGTTTTGTTCAAATTTTAATACGTGTACTGTAAGGAATTAAGATGTCCGAATATTTCAGGTAAATAGGGTAAACGTCCTAAAATTTCTAACACTTTATTCCATACTTTTTATGTCCCCGGTAGCAGTAGCGGGGACATATTGTTTTTGTTGGTTGGTTTGTTGGTTTATTTGTTGGTTGGACAACTTTAACACTGGTCATAACTTTTGAATGTTTGAGATAGAGCCTTCTTATTTGGCATGTTGGTTCTTTGAGACAAGGGCTTCCCACTCATACAAAAAAAATTGACCTGTGACCTTGACCTGTGACCTACTTTAAAGAAAAAATTAACATTGGTCATAATGTTTGAACTGTTTCAGATAGAGCCTTCATATTTGGCATGTAGGTTCCTTGTGACAAGGGCTTCCCACTCATACAAAAAATTTTGACCTGTGACCTTGACCTTGACCTGTGACCTACTTTAAAAAAAATTGATCTTGGCCCTGGGACATGTTCATGTTTCACAAACATATCTTGTTTAGCCTAATTTTTGCTTTATATGCCATTGTTTCTTAAGATATTTAATAAGAATAATGGCAAACAATGTAGACCCTGATCAGACTGCTCCTTCAGGAGCAGTCTGATCTGGGTCTGCATTGTTTGCATGTGCCATTTTGTCAGACAGTTTGGTGTATGAAATTTTAGAACATTTACTGTTTGTTATTTTCAGGATTGGAAATGCATTTCAACTACATCTTCATATGGAATCCTGAAGTATCTTGAGTCATTGTCTTCTATAACAGATGAAATGTTATGTTTTAAAGAATTGTATGTTTCCACACTGGAGGATTGTATAAATAAGGAAAAACAAACTGAACTGCTCAAGATGGCGGCCCATCTGCTGATAAGGATACCAGATGGTTTATTGGAACTTCTGAAAAGAATTCGAGAAAGATTGAAAGGTATTTGTTCCATCTCTTAAACACTTTAACCCTTTCATCGCTGCTTTTCTGAAGTGGACTCTTTCATCATTGAACCTGGTCAGAACCAATGACCCAAAATAGGGGTCTCCGTCAAAAATCAAAGTAGAATTGCAAACTTTGTGGATCCTGATGAGATCTGGATCTATACTGTTTGCATAGGTATATATACCGGTCTACAGGTTGAAAAGGTTAACCTTTATTACACTCTGGGCAAGTTCAGCAGACAACAAATTAATATTTTCATATTTCTCATATTTTTCCCAGAAAATAGACTTTTACATTCCATACAAATTGTCTCCTTTGGAGGAGACCATTTGTATGAAATATCAAAGCCTATATTCTGGGAGGATTACACAACTTACCAAAATACTGGAACACTGCAGAAATACCCTAACGGCAATTAATCTGCAAGTTGTCCTTGAAGTGTTTTCTCTGAAATATTATTGGTAGTCTAAGTCTTCAGCCAGAATACCACAGTAATACCCATGAAAAACAAGAATGCCCGTAACTTCAAACCAAAATTCAAAAAGTTTACATTTCTGAAAAGTTCACACTACGAAATAATGTTAATACCAGTATGCAACTTAGATCAGCTTCTGCTGGCTGCTTTGTCCTGCTAAGCCTATGACAGAATGCTTCAAGCACAGTATGAACTACTCGGGATGCCTTGTATGGAATAGCCTACCAGAAGAAGTTAAAAATGCCCTAACCTTTGACACATTTCACAGTAGATGTTTACAATGGTTAAGGACACCAGTGGCATATTAGGAATTAAACTTTAAGGTTTTCCCAGAGTTGTGTGAATACAGTCAAACCTCAATAATTCGAAGTGCAAGGGACTGCAGGAAATTCTTCGAAATATCGGTAGTTCGAATTTCCGAAATCGGTAGTTTTCGGATATGTTCGGATTTTTTTTTAATCAATATCGTTGAAGTAATGGGAACATCTGCCGAAGCATCAAAGATAATGAGCTGGTTTAAGGTTGAGTTAATAATCATTTTACGCTTGACAGGCCAACGTATGGAACCAGGAAATAAAAAGAAAACATAAACTTACATATTTATTTACAATAACGAAAATGAAGGTTAAATGTAAAATAATGAACCAATTTACTGAGGAAATATTTAACCTTGCAAAACGCTGTGCAGAAAAGACAAACGTTGACAGCTAGCGAAGTTTAGTATCAGTCTGCAAAAAAAGCGCTGATACAGATCTGAAAGGGCTAACTCCACGTTTCTAGCCAATTTTGCTTCGCCTTTTTGCCCCTTCTTTCACTTTAAAAAATGTCCAAAACATTCAGGAAATTCGTCTCAGAATTGTTATTTTTGTTGTAACCGTACTATTACACATCCTTCGTAATTACACATTACATGAATCACTGATCTTTAAAATCATTAAAGTTCATTAATGACCCATAATTAAAACAATTAAAAAACATCAAGTAAGACACCATTGCTAACGATCTTAAATAAATGCACCCTTTACTCAAACAAGGATCATCACTCAATAGTGTGACCATTAATCCGGTGCCATTTACCTGTAGCGAATAAATTCCTGAAGTCACTCGGGTGTGTAACAATCGAACTCGCCGCACAAAGAAATCATGATCATCGTGCGTGACCTTAATTGACAGTTTGGAATTTCGAATTTGGTAGGGATTTTAAAAGGAATTTCTTTGATTGGGTCCGACGAATCTGTTCGGAATATTCACCATTAATCCGGTGTCAATTACCTGTAGCGAATAAACCCGTGAAGTCACTCGGGAGTGAAACAATCGAACTTGCCGCACAAAGAAATCATGATCATCATGCGTGACCTTGATTGGCAGTTTGGAATTTCGAATTTAGCGGGGGATTTTAATATGAATTTCTTTGATCGGGACCGACAAATCTGTTCGAAAAATTGATCTTTTCGAAAAATTGAAATTCGAAAAATCGGTGATATTTTTGCAATAAATTATAGTGAAAAAAATCTGGACCATCAGTCGTCTTCGAAAAATCCGGTAGTTTCGAAAAATTGGCGTTCGAATTACCGAGGTTCCACTGTATTTCAATCCTTAAACATTGTATCTATAGCTTGTAGTTATCATATTATCTTGATCTTTCTATTATGTAAGTACATTTGCTTATCAATGTGTAATGAAAAACAGTCTGCACAGTTATTGAGTTTGTTAGTATATGTCGAGGGTTGATCGCAAGACTATTGCAAGTCAGATGGTTGTTTTTCCCAATACTTAATCTCCTCACCATGAAGGCATTATGAAGATTACAACATTTCTTTCTGTAAACAATGAAAATTTAGGTGCCATTGCTCGTATGAGCAATGGCACCTAAATTTTCATTGTTTACAAAGGGGTCCAAATTGCCCCTAAACAAGGGTTTCAAAAATATGTTTGAGTTACCATAGTCTTGCGCTCAACCCTCGATGTGCATTTATACTGTCAATTAACATTTTGCTTTTATGTCTGTATATATTTGACATCTTGTAAAACTGTGATTAAATAATTTTTTTATGGTTCTTGTAGGGTCAGGCCTCACATTATCTTTCTTACCTCCACAGTGTTAATATTCATATCATGTACCATACTCACACAATGTTTCAATAGATTTCTTACATTCTGTTTTGGTAAGAGTCTTCATTGATCCATTATAACCAAATGTGACAAATAAATTTGTCTACTCTTTTATTTATTTTTTTTTTTTCTATTTTATTTTATGCATAAATCCTGACCTCCAACAGGCACATAATCACAATCAAACTGTTCATCAGCTGTTACTTTGTTTATTGGTCAATCTTGTGTAAATATGTAAATAATGAGGGCCTCATGGAAGATTAGCTATTACATGTTCTCCATTTTTATGCGCTATATGTTGTAACCCTCTATAGATAAAGTCTTTACTTACTTATTTACTTAACGCAAATTGAAATAAATTAGGTCTTATTAACTTTTGTATATCTTTCCTATGATGCTTTGACAAACAAAAGCAATTTTTTAAATGAAAAGAAAACAGAAATATAGTTTATTTTTTCATCATAATTTTAGGAAAACCCATTTCTAAATATGTAGCCTCATTCCGGCTGCGCTGTTTACATGTGCGGAAAAAGTGCAAAGAAAGTCAAAATTTAAGTGATTTGTGGTGGTTTTGCTTGTTTTTCTCCATGGAAAAAAGTATTGCTGTTGGTATTTCAGCGAGATCTGCCTCTTATTGGTTTGCTGATGCACGGGTTGGCTTCATTTTCCCATAATTTTGTCTGCTTGTGCTGATACACTTGAATCTGAACACATACATGTCATTATATATGCCTGCAAAGTAATTTCAGCATAGTTTATTTTAAACAGAATATGTTTTGGCCCTTTTTGCCCATGTACTTTTTTAACTACATAATATATCAATAGAAATGAAATCAAGGGTATTCCTGTATTTTTCACGGGTATTCCAGTAGTGTTCCAGTATCTTGGTAAGTTGTGTGATAGTTTTGGAATGAATAAAAAAAAATATTCCTAAATGTAGTCTTCGTAAAATTTGTACCTATCATGTTATTCATTAATATATGTTAGTCAGGTACCCACAAAAGTGTAATTGGCAAACAGTGATCTGGGTCTACACTGTTTACATTAAATACAGGAATTTCTATAAAACATAGTACATGTAGTTAAAATTAAGACACCAAAGAGTTGTGGTAGAAGAGTCCACTTGATGTAAATGGGTTAATACCATCTGTAAAAACGTATCTGTTTGCATTTTAGTAGTCAGAGTATGGTAATTACCCTAAATATTGTGACAACTTAACTTCTTACGATACCTGTCCTATTAACTTTAAGGACTAAACTGACATATATTTTGGTGAGATCCTTTAACATTGTTAGCTAATAAATTAACAGTATGGTACGAGGGTGAGTCAATAAGTAACCAGCCTAACTTATTTCCAGTTGAGATCCATCTCTTCTTTTTCAATGTAATTGCCCTCTAGTATGATGCACTTAGACCAACGGTGTTCAAGTGCCATCAGCCCAGAACTGAAAAAGTCAGCGTCCTTTCCATTGACCCACTCCTCAACTGCCGTCACGACTTCTTCATCAGATCTGAAATGAAGTCCACGGATATCCTTTTTCAAGTTTGGGAATAGGAAGAAGTCACTAGGAGCTAGGTCAGGCGAATAGGCAGGATGTGGTATTAATTCATACCCATTTTGCTCTACAGCATCCATTGCAACTTTGCAAGTGTGTTGTCCTGTTTCAGCAAAACACCTTTAGAGAGTTTACCTCGGCGTTTTTCATGGATGGCAGTTCTCAGCTGGTCTAACAAGTTTGCATAGTACATTCTAGTTATTGTACTTCTCTTGGGTAAAAAGTCCAACATAATAATGCCTTTTGCATCCCAAAATACTGTGGCCATCACCTTGCCAGCGGATGGTTGCGTCTTGAACTTCTTTGGCCTCCGGGAACCAGGCCCTACCCACTGACAACACTGAGCTTTATTCTCTGGCTCGTAATAATGATCCCGTCTCATCTACAGTCACCAGATGCAAAAGAAAATCATCTTTTGACCTAAAATGATTCAACAAGGCGCTGCATACTGATGCTCTGGTTGCCATTTGCTCATCTGTAAGGGATTTGGGGACCCAACGGGCTGTTAGCTTGCGCATACCTAAACGATCATGTAAGATTGTTGAAATGCTACCATGTGAAATGCCTAATGCCTGCGCTATTTCTTCCACCTGAATACGCTTATCAGAGTATACCAGATCCCGAACTTTCTTACACATTTCTTCGTCGGTGGCATCCAGTGGGCGTCCAGACCTGGCTTCATCTTCTAAAGACATTCTACCGCGTTTGAATTCCCCTAACCAGAATTTAACCTGAGCATAAGATGATGCAGAAGACCCATAAAAATTGGCTAACTCTCCGTGTATTTTCTTGCCTGTTTTACCTTTTAAATACAAGTACCGAATTACAGCACGGTACTCAGCTTTAGATGAAAAGCATGCCTTTGCATCACCAACCATGTTTGACATTCACTATCTTATTAAAGAATGACTCAATACATGTGCAATTTTGTACCCATATATAAAACATATATTGAAACAAAGCATGAAAATCATGATTGTCTCGGTCCGTCGGAAATGGGATAGGCTGGTTACTTATTGACTCACCCTCGTAACTGTCTTAAAAATTTAGCAAGGGTTATCTTCCTGTGCCCCTGTGCTGTATACATATATAAAATTATGATATTTTTAAACAACTTCTCTTCTGAAATGTTTTGGCCAATTTTCACTAAATTTCATGTCAATCCTACTGTTGAAACAGGATTGAGAGTTTGTTCAAATGGTCACACTCCATTGACTGTCATGTCCATATATGGTAAAAAATTACGATAAAAAACAACACAGCCTTCTTCAAAACCAAGAACTGCTCAAATGATGATTCTTACATTATTTCAATGACAGGAGTGAAAAAAGATATGCATAGCTGAAGAGGTCATTCCATTCAGGTGAGTGAAACCTGGCCTCTTGTTCTTATTTTTTTTTCTTGAAAAGTATGTTGTTCTTAACCCTTAAACTGCCAATCACAACAATTGCCATCTGCTTTGTCATCTGCTTGTGATTTTAAAAGTCATTTCTGCAAACAGTGTGGACCCAGATCAGACTGTAAAGGAGCAGTCTGATCTGGGTCCACATTGTTTGCCTGTATGCAAAAATAGGCTTGAAAAGTTTGCAAGAATATTCAGCAGACGACATAAACAGACGACATTTTCAGATGCAGGTTTTCTAGGAGTTTTAAGGGTTAGTAGCAGTGCCCTACAAAGGCACTTCTAATGAGTGCCCACAAAATATGTTTTCATAAAGAAATAAGAAAATATCAAGAGTTTTTAGTAAGAATAAAATGCCAGAGAACTGCTCATGTTTTTCAGGAATTTGCGGACAAGTAAATGAAGCAGTAAAATGCTGTGAAGTTAAATTTACCAAAATATGCCTCATTTTTTTGAATGAGAAGACAAGAGACAGGGTAAAAAGATTGAATGGCTGTGTTTCAGTTCTGAAGGACATTGTTAGCTACCTTAGAAAATCTGCTTCACTGGAAACATTAGAGGTTAGTATACAAAAGATGCCAGAATGTAATCAGAGGACGATACAATTATTGACTTTAGAAACTAGTATGGGAGCCCCAAAATGACATGGAAGCAGCTGACAGAGAGGGATTGCCGAGAGTGGAAGCTCTCGGCTATCAACCCTCATGATAGACGTACCTCGAGATCTGGTGTGAGATTTGCCATGCGTGCAGCAAGCCAGCTATCTGGGGGGCCCACTGATGTGGATGTTGCCCCTGTACCTGCACGTTAATCAAAAATCCGATTATATATATATATACAATGGAAGGCGCATGCAAGCCAGTGTATATCACGATCTATGGACTTGGCTGAAGTCTGCTCTGAGCCAATGAAATTCAATCTATTTATAACTTATATAATAATAACCTTTACTGCTCTCAGGGCAAATTCAGAAAATGAAAATTTGATAATAGTTTTTTTGTTTTCCAAGAAAATAGGCTTTGACATTTCATTGAAAATTAGACCATTATTGTGATGCTAAAAGCCATTAATTGCGCAGCTTTTTATGTTTTGAATTATTTATTTTAATGAAATAACAAATCAAAATAGTAAGACAGAGAGAATATGTCTCATTGGATATGAAAACGATGCAATAAACACAAAAATCAAATAATTGATTTTTAGGCAAGCAGTGTCGGTATTCATTTTTTCGCTGCTAATTCCATAGGTCTAGATAATATTGGGTATGAGGATAATAGTTTCTTATTTCTTGACAAAAATATATGCTGTGATACTCATTACAAGCGCCTCGCCAAGGCACTTCTAAAGAGTACTCGCAACATATGTTTTCGTCGAGAAATGAGAAAAATATAGATACTTTTGGTTGAAAAACGCGCCTCATCAAGAACTATGCAATGGATGAATCAATTATCTGATTAATCATGCCTACCCTAGTGGTATGTGCAGACAGTGAACAGCCAGATCTGACTGCGCTTATGCACTGTTTGTACATACATAATATAAGAGTGGGTATCTGGTTAATATTTTTCTTATTTCTCCATGAAAACATATGTTGTGGGTACTCATTAGAAGTGCCTCACCAAGGCGCTTCTAATGGGTACCCACAACATAAGTTTTCGTGTAGAAATAAGAAAAATATCGATACTTTTGGATTAAAAAAAAACATCTTATTAAGAGCTATGCTTACCTTCAGAAAATGTATTTTTTTCAACCAAAAAGGGCTGATGTTTTCTGATTTCTCTACAAGAACATACTCTGACATCAGAATCACCTTGTCAAGGCGAGTCTAATGAGTAGCCATATTATTGTCTAGAAATAAGAAAAATATACTATGTTGAGTGTACATCAAATATGCATACCGTATTGGACCTAATTACCACATTGTGTGTGCTAAGGCTTCACAAAGTTACTTGGAAAGCTTGTGGTAAAACATGTACCTACCTATTAAGGGTACACTTTAAAAAAAAAAATCAGCAAAGGACTTATTTGATGATATTTATGCGATTCTTTTTTCCCGATTTTCTTTATAAATGCATATATTGTGGGAAAACATTTAAATTGTATCGACAAGTAGATGCAATTCAAAGTTGTACCCACAACATATGTGTTTAAATAAAAATGTATACAAAAAGTACACTGGCTGTAATCTGAAGACCACAGAATTGCTTCACTGTGCACTTCTTGGGGTATGTGTGGTAATTAGGTTGAATTTTGTCGATATATTCAGATCATTCTGCACATGAGGTCGATCTGCGTGATCTCGACTTCTCTAATCTGGAATAACCATTTATCTCAAAGTGAAAATCCCTGTTTTAAGACCGAAATCTAACAACAGGTGATAAAATATTGTGGAAAAAAGGAGAAATTGTTCCTAAGGTTAGGAGCAATTTCTCCTCTTTTCCGCAATATTTTCAGTATATCTCTAACTTCAGGAGTCAGATTAATATTCATTTGTCAAACGTGGTTGCTCGATTTATTTTTCCTCAATTCTGCAAATCTGATATGTCAAGGTATGGATATCTTGAAGTATTTCAGAGAGTCCCTTGGACTTCGAGATAACTAGAGTCGACTGTATTTTCCTCAAAGATAATTCTATTGAGATATCACAAAATATTTTTACTGGACTAATGAACAAATATTTACTGTCTTTTCCTTAAATAGTCCTTAAATAGTCAGACACACAAACTTTTACCATACATACCCTAATACAGGGCTGTGGAACTACCATGCCTGACTTGTTTCTTTTGTCCCATTTCCCTGAGGACAAGTAAGAAATTTCAATTTACTTGTCCTGGGAATAGGTCTTCATAGCTCTAGCTAAGAAGAGTATCCAGGTTATAAGAGTACCCACAATATGATTTCTTTCAGGCATTCCTAATTAGTACCCACAACATATGTTTTCTTAGAGAAATAAGAAAAAAGTCAATTTTCGTGCAAGAACTGTCTTGGTTCAACAGGTGGGTTTTGACTTACTTGTCCTTGGACTAGTAATAAAATTTGATAATTCCTTGCCTAATAGCTAGGCTCCATAGCATAGCTGATAGCATAAATATAAGTGAAGCTACTGGGAAATGCCAATTACAAAGCACAGTCTGAATGCACATCCAGGGCATCACAAATGCAAGCATGCTGATTGAATTTGTACTTTCAGATGGAACCTGTAGATCTGGATGACCAGAAGCTTGTCATGGATCATCAGAAGCTTGTCACAGAATTAGCATACCTAGTCAGTACCCTGGAGGATGGTGAGTACCAAAAACCATTGACCTATCAAATTTAACCTTTAAAGCGCTGAGCAAATTGTAGCAGAAAACATTCTAATTTTTTTTCTATTATTTTTCAGAGAGAGTAAGACATTGCATTTCATTTTAATTGTCTGCTAGTTTTATGAAATGTCAAAATATGTGGAGATTTCCAGGAAATGTCACAATCACAGACTTGCCTCCCCTGAAAGTATATTTGCTGCCTTTACATATTCCAACAATCTATTTCCTTACTGTACTCATCCTAAAATTTAACTTTTGTCCTGCTGAACCCAGATATACCTTGTCTTTGCAAACAGTGTAGATCTAGATCAGTTGGCTTCTTCAGAAGCCAGTTGATCTGGATCTGCTCTGTCATTATGTATATGAATTTGTATCAATAACCGGGATGAAGTAATCTGATTGGCAGAAAATTAGAAGTGGGCGTGGCATCTTTATTCAGCAGGACATGGTTTAAATGTCCATCTGGTTACCACGACATAGTCTAAAAAATTGCTGATAGTCTTAAAATTGCTGATTTATTCGTTAACAGTGCAAACTGGATGAAACTGCTATTTTGGGAGTACTTTGATCTGGGTCTACAATTTTTATACCCAGCTACATGATAGTGGCAGGGTATTATGGTTTCATGTTGGACGTCCGTGTATCTGCCTGTCTGTCCATCCGTCCGTCCGGTTTTTGTTTCCAGATGATATAACTTGAGTAAACATCAATGGATTTTCACCAAACTTGGTATGTGCATTGATATTGTGGAGATCTGATTTGGGATTGCTAATGGGCAAATTTCGTCAAACTTTTACGGAATTATCTGCCCGATACACGCCCATATTTTTGTTTCCAGATGATAACTTTAGTAAGTATCAATGGATTTGCACTAAACTTGGTATGTGCATTGATATTGTGGAGATCTGGTTTGGGATTGCTAATGGGCAAATTTTATCAAATTTTGACAGAGTTATTTGCCTGAGACACGCCCATATTTTCGTTTTCCAGACAATAACTTGAGTAAATGTCTAGGGATTTTAACCAAACTTGGTACATGCATTGATATGATGGAAATCTGGTTTGGGATTGCTTATGGGCAAAGTTTGTCAATATTTGACAGAGTCATCTGCCCGCGACACGATAATGGCGGGGTATTATAGTTTAAAGTTTTTATTTGGGTAAATAAAGCACAAATACTGCATTCAACCTAATTACCGCACATACCCCTATAAACTCACAGTCAAGCAATTCTGTAATCTTCATATTACAGCCAGTGTACTTTTTGTCTGCCTCTTTATAAAGGCATATATTGCGGTAGCCGGGTACCCACTTGAATTGCAGCCGGCCTCGGTGGCTCGGATGCGCCATCCGACAGGAGACCAGGATATCGCGGGTTCAACCCCCGCCGAGGTCGGCAACATTCTTTCGTGGAGATCGATCATGAAATATACCCCCAACCTGTCAGGTAGGGTTGTCGGGTACAAGAAAGACAACTCTAACTAACTTGGTCCATGAGTTCTATCCCCTTATCTCCGAAATTGTAAAAATTTTGTGCGAACCATAACTTTAAAACATGTTAAGATATTTTCATGATACTTCACCAGTATGTAGAGGACATTGACTAGGCATATCACATTCAAGAATGACACTCCAACCAACTCCATTCTGCAGTTTTTGCCCATGGTTATTTAAATCTTGTGTGGGCAATAACTCTGAAAATTCTTTTAGATATTTTTGTCGAGGACATTGAGTAGGCAGGTCACGTTAAAATTTTCATTAAAATTAATATAGCTATATTATGAAGACCCTTTTGTTGGTTTCATTAATACTAAGCATGATGGTATATATAGGTCTAAAGTTTTTCTCAGCACCATCCCAAACTGGGGTATGGCTTTTAAGTCAAGGTAACAGACTTTTCATACAAATGTCATTTTTGCTTATATTATAAAGACTGATTGATTTCACTGGTCTATGGTGATAGTTATAGGGCTAAAGTTTTAATTAGCTCAATCCCTGCACCTGTTCCTGACCTTTGAGGTCAAGGGCTTCACATTATGTGTGATTGAATTCTTTCAATGTTATATAGCATACAACTGCCATCTCCAGAGTCAAAGCTACATACCTTGTGCTTTTTATAAAGTGGCAGTAGCTCTGGTCGGGGGTATACGTGCCCCACTGGGCACTTTGTCTAGTTGGCCTGAGCAAACAGTGTAGACCCATCTGGTATCTGAGTAGAGGGTATCTAATATGTGTTGCTTCCTGACAGTTCTTTTTTTATCCCCAGACTGAAAAGGTTCCTTGATGCATCTTTTTATGCTCCATATCTTTGATACACTTTGAGGTATTTTGATTATTTGCTAGGGACGAAGAGGAGGACCAGTAGGCGTGTCAAGTGCAAGAGAGACAACTCTCACTTTCTTCATTATGTACTTATGTCCCCTAAAGCCAAAAATTTTGTGCAAGCTATAACTCTCATATTGTTTAACTTGATAAGATTTGGTAGGGACATATGTCAGTTCAAGTAGGAGTGTTGCATACAAGAAGGATAACACTTGCTATGGTCGTTTTCTAGTTATACCCCCTGAATGAATTTCTAAGCCAAATTCTTGTGTGCACCATAATTTAATGGTTTGAAATATTTTGATAATATTTGGTTGAGGCCAGTAGGAGTGTCGCGTGATATTTACTTTATCTGTCCACTAAAGCACAAATTTTGTACAGGCCATCACTCCCACACTGATTGAGATAATTTGTATCACATGAAGGAAGTACAACTTTTGCTTTGGTCTTCTAGCTATCTCCCTTAAACAAATTTCTAAGCCATAGTCTTGTGTGCACCATAACTTCTCAATGGTTTAAAATATTTTGATAATAATATTTGGTAGAGGCATAGATAAAGACCTGTATGCGGGCCGGGTGCAAGAGAGACCACTCTCACTTTCCAAAATCTTGTGCAGGCCATAACTCCCATACTGTTTGAGATAATTTGAAAATTTGGGGGAGGGACATATATCAGGTCATGTAGAAGTGTCACATGCAAGAAGGACAACTCTTGCTTTGTTCTTTTTCTAGTTTTCTCCTATGAATGAATTTCTAAGCCTATTTCTTGTGCATGGCATAACTTCTTAATGGTATGAAATATTTTGATAAAATTTGGTAGAGGCATAGATAAAGACCAGTAGACATGTCACATGCAAGAGAACGCTCACTTATCATTACACCTATTATTGTTTTCACTTATTATTTTGGCCACATTTCATACTACCTGCATCTTTTTACTTTGCCCCATTCCAATATTTCCATAATATCTTATTGAAATATACACCAAATTTAGAAGTTGCAGTTCAGTTGGGAGATTTGCCATCTTTTCTTGATGGCTATTTTTGTCTTTCAGTGCCCTCACTTCAGGATATTTGTCGACATGAGATACTGCAGAGTTTGAGAGAAGAGGATGTGGATCACTTGCTGGTGCCACACAATATCAAACAGTTTCTGAGATATGAATTGTGAACAAACAGCTGCTGTGCACTGGCTAACAGTTTCATAAAGATGAAAATATGAAAAAGCAAAGGAAATGTTCAGGAAGCTCCACAATCACAGAATATAGTTGACTAATGCCACAGCAATGTTGATACAGTCAAACCAGTCTTAAAGGCCACCTGTACAAAGCAATCACCTGTATTTAATGGCCAGCTTTTCAGGTCCCACCAAATTAAAATAAGAGTAAATTTACCTGTATTAAGTAAGCACCTGTCTAACACAGTCTTAAGCAATTACTTTCTGGCTTTCCTGAAGGTGCTTGCTTAACACAGGTTTGACGTATTCTTATTTTATAATATTTTGTGGGTATTCCAAAGCACCAAGCTGAGGCACAAGAAAAGAGTACCCAAAACACATTCTCATAGAAAAATATTTTTCTGATACCCTCTCTTATCTTGGGCTATGAAGAGGAAGAGCAATCAGCCATGATGGATCACACAAACACAACAAACACTGGAAAGGAAACCAATCTGTTCACTCTTTCCCATAGCTCTTGATGCTGGCCTCGGTGGCTCAGTTGGATGTGCGTGTGACTGGTGATCAGGAGGTTGCAGTTTTGACACCCACCGGGATGGCAATTATCTTTCATGGAGATTTGATCATGAAATATTTTCTATGGTCATTCTCTCCCTTCCGCTGATTCTAGAAGGGCAGTTGTCAGTTTCTGGTGAAAGAATGTGCACAATACTGGTGAACCCCTTAGAGGACTAAGCCTGCCCAGTTAATGTGTTGCTAGGTTAACTGACCGTGCTCGACATGACCCCATTGGGTTGTCTGTACCATAAAACCTCAACACAAAAAACAAACCATAGCTCTTGATAAGATGCTTTTTTTTTCAGTCCAAAAGTATTGATATTTTTCTTATTTGGCCACGAAAACATATGCTGTGGGTACTCATTAGAAGGCAAGTGCCTAAATGAGTACCCACAACATCTGTTTTCCTGGCAAAATAAGAAAAAAAATATACTTATAAATACATGTACCCCCTCTTAACTAGACTTACGCTTCCACATTGAAGTGATCATAACGCCAGACCCACCAAACACAACAATAAGGCATTAAATAGGAAAAAACTTGGAAAAAGAAAACAAGTTGGCAGCGAGGATGCACCAGGCCCCATAAAGAATAAATTACTGTATTTACCCAAAGTATTGGGACACGTTGTCTGCTTACCATACTTGTCCTAAAATTTGAAATAGTTCATTCTACAACTTCTTGATGTGTCTAAAATATTGCTGTATGTATGGCAAACAGTGTAGACCCTGATCAGATGCCACATTCTGCAGTGTCTGATCTGGGTCTACACTGTTTGCTAAGGCCTATCTGTCACAATACTTAGGGTTATTATGGTAGTAGCCTGGAAGACTTGAGCCTTGGCACTTCTAATGAGTACCCACAACATATGTTTTCATGGAGAAATAACAAAAAAGATACCCCTTTTATTGATCTGTATCTATGATGGCTAAAATAAGAATGAATATATTTTCTACAAGTCAGTTCTGACTGGTGATCAGGTGGTTGCAGGTTCGACCTCCGCTGGGGCACAAATATACTTTCATGGAGATTGATCATAAAATATTTTCTATGGTCATTCTCTCCATTCTGCTGATTCAAGAAGGGCAGTTGTCAGTTTCTTGCAGAAAAAAAAAACTGCACAATACTGGTTATCCGCTTAGAGGACTAAGCCTGACAAGTAAAAGTGTGGTTAGATAAACCGACCATGCTCAATATGACCCCAATGAATTGACTGGTCCGTAAAACCCAAGGACAGACAAAAAGTTGATTATTAGTTAACTCCTTATCAAAACTGTTGTAAAATTTAACAGGTCAATTTAACTACCTGCTGATGTGTCTAAAAACTGCTGGGTGAGTGAGAAAGCTGTACACCCAGGCTAGGTGCATCTGGTCAGGGTCTGCAGATTTTGCTCAAGCCCCTTTGTTCAAATACTTAAGGTAAATTAGGGGATAATTGCATTCAAATTTGTCATTTGGGTTTGTCAATTGGCGGTTTTACGGTCGGAAATTTGGTTTTATGGCGACGCATCAGTGGAGCCGTAAAACGTAATTTGCGACCGTAAAACCGTCCATTTCATGATATTTTTGTGACATAAATAAATAAGCTTTAAAAGGATTATCTGTTGCTTGTGTTTATAGCTTTCCAGATTACTGAATGACATTTGCTTGAAAAGTAGACATCACTTTGAATTTCAAGTACACTTGTCTTAATTACCAGTATATTCCTCCTAGGCTTCCATTCTCTACCTCCACCCCCATCCCCGGTGTACATAGAATACAGACAAGAAGCAAGTGTCTTCAAAATTTGTATACACTTAGAGAATAACTGAATATGCTGTGGTAAAGAAAACCAAGCAGCTATGTTTTAATGTGCAGTGACCTAATTCTGCTTTTTTTTCTATACAATCATATTTGTTATGCCCCCGCCATTTGAAGAATAGTGGAAAGAGCATATAGTGTTACCCCTGTCCACCTGTCCGTTCATTCTAACCAACTGGGTATATGTGGCTAATTTTGGAAGACATGGTAGTTTTGTGGCTATTGATAGCCACACAAACCCATTTTGCCACATAAATCTTCCAAGAATTTAAGCATCTACAGAATTAATCCCATTCAAATACATGGGAGATGGTGTCCAAACCTTGTAGCCCATTAAACTGATTTTCTTTATACACACATCCTTCCGTCCGTAATTTGCATTGAAGTTTTTTCAGGCGGGGTCATCTGTGTCCTTTGGATACATCTCTAGTTTCTGTCCAACATTTCTCTGGAACTGTCTTTAAATTTGGCACAAATGCTGGGTACAACTTCCTGCATTATGGAAAAGAGAACTGGCCTTCCCTTGCTTCTTCCTCTGGCATATATAGTATGCCAAGTGGGGTGTATAGTTGTATCCCTAGTATACATATTTTTTGTCTTTTCCATGTTTGTGTCTGTCTGCAAACTTTTTTCTGTCAAATATTTCTATGGAACTACAGCCCCTATGATCTTGAAATTTGGTACTAATGTTGGGTAATATTTGCTGTATTTTTGTTCAGTTTATTATGCTTATTCTTTCATTTATTTTCAATTTTTCCTTCTCTCCAATCAAAATCTGGGACATCTGTGTCGGCGTCCTACATCTGTGTCAGTGTCTAAACCCTTCTGGATGTGTGATAAAGAGTATGGCTCCATATCAGATTATTAGGGCCATGTTAGGCGAAAAAGAGCCTTCTGGGTCTTTGCTGTCAGCTAATGGAATCATTTGACACTAAAGAATGCGTCTATGGAGAGCAAATGTTCCGATAAGACTTAGCGCATCTGTGGGATGAATCTGATTCTGTGCATTTTTGGCATGCTCAAAAACACCTTTTCGCTTGGCATGGCCCATATTATGGCAGCTGCGGCGGGTCTACAGTCTACGTTACTAGCTCAGGCCTGTCTGTCCGAATACTGAGAATAAATATAGTAATCATAATGTTTTCTACAACTGATTACAGTAACACCCACTGCTTTGGACAGTCTGTTTCAAGCAAAAAGCCTAAAATAATGGTATTTTTCTCATTTCTCGAAAGAATGCTGTAGATGGCTCAGTTGGATGCGCCATCCGACTGGAGACCAGAAGATCGCGGGTTCAACCCCAGCCGAGGTCGGTAACATTCTTTCGTGGAGATTGATCATGAAATATTTTCTACGGTCATTCTCTCCCTTCCGCTGATTCAAGAAGGGCAGTTGTCAGTTTCAGGCGAAAGAATGTGCACAATACTGGTTAACCGCTTAGAGGACTAAGCCTGTCCAGTAAACATGTGGTTAGGTAAACTGACCGCGCTCGACATGACCCCATTGGTTTGACTGGGCCGTAAAACCTCAACACATACAAACAAACAAGACCACAGGAATCTTTTTATGAGATGGTTCATCATAAGACGGTTTGGGGTACAAGACAATTTAAGATGGACTTTAAAAGTGATGTATTCAAACAAAGATGAATAGGATACAGAAAAATGACCATTTATGGTCATTTTTTTTTTCATATAATCTATTCATTTTTGTTTGGGTACAACATGGTTAAGTGGCATGCAGTTTAAAGTAGGACTCCAAAAGTGTTGTATGGTCATTTTCTATATACATGTAATCTATACATTTTGATTGGACACAACACAGCTGTTTAACTAATATTTTTTTTTTTTTTTTTCCAAAGTATTTGTCTGCAAAATGATAAAAGCATCAAAAGAAAAAAATCTGTGCCCAGTTGTTCAAAACTTAACAAAGTTGACATTAAAAGTTCTATCTTGAAATATGGCAAATACATTGATATTTTTGCTGAAAAAATGAGAGTTGCTTTTGCATTACTCACATTTTTTTTGCATCTAAAATATCAATGTATTTGAAAATACCTCAGCTACAACAGTTAACAAGTTCTGATTAACGAGCACATTAAGCTAACAATGCTTTGAACAACTGGGCTCTAATCAATTTGTCATCTAATTTGCCCAGCGCACAGACAAGATTAATGCACCTCTAATAGGACACAAATTACAACAAACCAAAGTATTGTCTCCTACAATGAATTTAATACCTCAAACATTTTCAGGTCATCACTATGTCAATATTTACAATACATTCATGAAAATAATACAGCAACTCCAGATAAAGAACTTTATTCAATGGAAAAGTATTGATAGTTTTCTTATTTCTCGACAAAAATATGTTATGGGTACTCATTAGAAGTGCCTCAGGGAGGCACTTCTAATGAGTACCCACAACATATTTTCATGGAGAAATAAGAAAAATATATATTATGTGGGTACCCCTCTTATCTGGAGCTGTGGAAAATATGTACAATACACACAGTACAATCATTAAAATAAAACACAATAAGATGAGATCCCATAAGTTGTGCTGCAACATCAGAAAGCATATTTTGAACATGTTTGCCCAGTGACCATTCAAATAAGCCTGTGCATTCACCCAGTGATCAAAATCTTCATTGGGCGCATTTTGCATTACAAAAACACGCCTATTCAAATATATAGAAAATTTTACCTCCAAAAAGTGAAACTTTTCAGATAAAAAATTCTAATATTTTTTCAAATTTCTACTCAAAACATAGATTGTGGGAAATAAGAAAAATAATGTATACCCCTGTAAACCCCAGTTTTACTATATAAAAGTGGGGTTTAGGGGGTCAAAATTATATAGACATGTTTTTGTGATAGGATAGCTAATGATGCAAATATTCTTCATACACAGGCTTTCAAGTGCCCTTCATTGATAAAGTACATTTAGGGATACAGTAAGGCTCAAAATTTTGAAAAAGTAGGGCAAAAGTAGGAATTTCAGTCATGAAAAGTAGGGACGTTCTGAGTGTTTTCAGGCCTTAGAAAAAGATATATTAGCAAATGAAATTTTCTCTGAACAATAACACTACATTACCATGGAAAGGAAATACCAAAAAAAAGGTTCCAAAAAAAGGAGTTACAACTGATGTAAAAATATTTTTTAAACTTTTGCTTCATGGCTGCTCAGATTAAGTTGATCTGATTTTTACAAACTCTAAAAAACTTTAAAAAATTACTATGTTTGGTCACTTCAAACATTTTTGGAATAAAAAGTAGGGATAGTAGGACATTTTCAGAAAAAATAGGAGCACAAAAAAAAGTAGGAATAGTAGGAAAAGTAGGGCCTGCTTGAAAGCCTGCATATGGCCAACAAAGCCTGATCAGACTGGTTTAAGTCTTCATTGGGCACATAGAAGGTACTTTTTCTCACAACGCACCTTGGATGGATTTGAGTCAGCAAGTTATTCAACAATACAGCATAAGCTTTGACTGAGCTGTTAAACCAACAATTAAACCTTGCCATGCTGAATAAATTAAAATTCCACGCCCACTTCTAATTTTCAGCCAATCAGATTGCTTGATCCACATTTGTTGTTACAAATTCACATAATTTATGACAAACAGTGCAGATTCAGATCAGTTGGCTTCTGATGAAGCCAACTGATCTGGATCTACACTGTTTGCAAAGGCAGGGCGGGTCTTGGTTCAGCAGGACAAGGGTTAATAACAAAGGTAATAACAGAAGCACTCAAAAGGCCACAATCGCCAGAACAGCACAGAAAGTCGACAGGCATGCACTGCACACATTCTGCACAGATAAATGATCATAAAAAAAGATTCAGCTGGTTAAGATAATTAGGCCCAAGGAAATTTGTGTTAACATTTTTCTTTTTGTTTGTTTTTTGTTTCTAAACTGGAGCATGGTTGCATAGTGGTTAGCCCACTGGTCTTGGTGTTAGAGGTCCATGGTTAGATCCCTGAGATAGCATCACGAAAACACGCCTATATAATATTGACCCCGTTAAACCCCATTTTTATATAGTAAAACTGGGGTTTACAGGCATATGCATTATTTTTCTTATTTCTGCTCAAAAACATAGATTGTGGGTACTCATTAGAACTGCCTCGCTGAGGCAGTTCTAATGAGTATCCATAATCTATGTTTTGAACAGAAATATGAAAAACAGATTTTTTTATCTGAAAATTTTATGTGTTTGGAGGTAAAATTTTCTATATATTTGAATAGGCGTGTTTTCATAATGGTCAGTTTTCTGGATGCAAACATGTTCCACAAGCATGTTATACATGAAGAGTGCACCAGACGTTTGAGCTGGATGTTTCATGTGTAGGGTGACCCTGAGCAGGGAAAGAAAACCCCTATGTACATTAAAGACAATTCTCCTTTATGGGAGATCCATTTGCAGAACTGGCCAACTGCCATAATAAGACAGTCGGAGAAAATTTTCTTATTTCTCCTTAAAGTTTGCATGAAATGTCAAACTATTTTATGGGATAAAATAAGAATAATTTGATCCATCTTGCCTACAGAATTTGTCCAGAATGGTAAAGGTTTATTATGGTCAAATAACAAACATATACAGCAAAGAATGAAAGAATACATGCATATACAACATAGAAAGAAGGCAAGGCAAATAAGATCTCATATCACATATTTTCCTTTCCTGCACATATATCAGCATGGAAGCTCATTACGAAAACATGCCTATTCAAATATATTGAAAAATTTGCAACCAAAACAAGTAAATTTTCAGATAAAAAATTCTGATATTTTTCATATTCCTGCTCAAAACATAGATTGTGGGAACTCGTTAGAACCGCCTCGCCGAGGCGGTTCTAACGAGTACCCACAATCTATGTTTTTGAGCAGAAATAAGAAAAATAATGTATAACCCTGTAAACCCTTTTACTATATAAAAGTGGGGTTTAAGGGGGTCAAAATTATATAGGCATGTTTTCGTGCTGTGTCATTCATTATTTTACACTGTCTGTGCCATATTAACACTAACTATTAGGACACCAAGACTCCTTTTAATTTTATCTTAGTTTTGAATTTTTCACATACTTAATGATTAACAGTGCAAATCCAGATCAGTTGGCTGAAGGAAAAACTACAAACTAGCTGAGTATTGTCGGATCAATGCATTGAAAGAACATTTGAAAAACCCAGAAACATTATAGCTTATGCTGGATGCCTCAGCTGTGTTAAAACAGTGATTCATAGTCATATGTCCAAGATATTCGAGAGAGTACGCTGGTAAAAAAAAACAAAAGTTAGGTCCACCTGAAATTTTGGGTTGGTGAATTTGCAATTGACAAAAACTTATCCAGACAGCATTTTTTTAAGCTTTGCACTTTTTACCATGGACAGAATAGCATCCTTCTGTTTAACAGTAAAATCTCGTGAATGATGATAAAAACAGGTTTTTCTGGCAGCTCAGAACAGTCCGAAATTTGCAAAATTTATGCTCACAAATATTCCTGAAACATTTTTTCACTCGTCAGTAAAGTGTACGTGTACAGTTGATATTTGTGGGGATAACCCTTTCCCCACTAGTGGTGACTTTTGTCGTCTGCTGAGAACCTTTGCAAACAGTTTGGACCCAGATCAGGCCTGCCAAAACGTCGGACCTGATCTGAATCCAAACTGTTTGATTCCTGAAATATTTTTTAGGAAAAGCTAATTCAAAAAAAAAAATCAACAGATGACAAAAAGCATGCAAAATTAACCAGCATGCAAAGAGTAAACGCTCAAATAGCAACTTGTTATATCCGGAATAAGTGGAAATTGTTTCAATCATGGTAGTGTTGAGATGAAGAATGCCCTCTCAAGAACGTTTAAGGGCCATTGGAATGATTCATGCGGGTTTATCGAATCAGCAAGCCTTAAATCGTGATCACAGAATCATTGACCTCCTTTGAAACCAGTATATATACAAACTGGAACTGTCTCAGATAGACCGTGTTCTGGGAGTCTGACCGCGGGCGACTATACGTAGAGATGACCAGTATACCTCTACCTGTGCATCAGGTCAACGTACTTTGAATGTAAGACGTTTACGCGAAGAGTTCAGGCTGGTACTAACGTTAATGTCTCTGCCCAAACAATACGCAGCCGGTTGCATGCGAGAAGCTTGAATGCTCGGCGTCCAGTGGTAAGACAGACTCGGACTAGGCAACACAAAACTACTCGTCGTCGATGGGCAGCGCTTCACAGACGTTGGACAAGTGCGCAATGGTGCTTTGTTATGTTTAGCAACGAATCCAGGCTCAGTGTTTAATATTGTTTGTTTGTGTTGAGGTTTTACGGCCCAGTCAGCTCAATAGGGATGCAGAATACGGGTTTGGAGATGAGATGGAGAAACACACCCCATCATGCATTATATCCCAAGATAGATGCTGCGGCCTCGGGTTGTGGCGCCTCAGGAATGGTTTCGGTCGGTAATAAGAATACAGGGAGAACTGGTCTTGCGTTTTTGAACGGAAATCTGAACTGTCAACGGTATCTAAATGACATTATCATCCCGGTTGTACCAAATCTCCAAAGATTTGGTAACGGTACAATATATCAGAGTCCTGTTGTTCGAAACTAACGATGTCCTTAGTTAACGTATCGTTAAAACTTTGATCACTAAATTTGGCATATAATGCTAATATTTTTGCTGAAAAAAATGTGAGTAGCTTTTGCATTTGCAAAAGCTACTCACATTTTTTTCAGCAAAAATACCTGTAAATTAGATATTGTTTTTACTAGAACAGTTAATATTTTGACCACTAAAGAGCTTGTTAGGCTAACGACTGAACAACTGGGCCCAGGACGATAACGCCCAGCCGCATCGCGCTAGACCTGTTCAGGATTTCTTTTGAGTCCCTTAAATATATAGCGTAGCCCATTTTCAGAAAAGCCTTGGCATGCAGTAAAGCAACCAGGAAGTCATAAAAGTTGTCTCCAATGGCGGAAATGGTCAAAAATATACCAGTTGAATCCAATCCCTTGAACAGCCCAGGATGCTGGGTAAAAAATTTCAACAGACGACATTTTGAAATATTTTATTTATTTTTCCTAGAAAAAAGGATTTGATACAATTTGCATGAAGTGTCAGATCCTATTTGCTGGAAAAGTAAGAAAAAATATCAGTTTGTCATCTGCTGAATATGCTCTTAGTATGAAAGTATTAACTCTTTCGGCGCCAAATTTCAGACGACATTTGTCGTCTGCCTTTTTTTTTAAACAAACTATGACTTGGAAAGAAGTTTATATGTAAAGTTGAAAGCTTGAAACAGTGTAGATCCAGATGAGACGGCTCATGAGCCATTTCATCTGGATCTATGCTGTTTGCAAAAGCCTATTATTATCGCCTGTGGCAGTGAAAGAGTTTAACAGCCCAGGACGCTAGCCAGGCGATGAACTACACTTGTTAATCGCAGTCATCTGTTTCTACTTTCAACAACTCTGTAAACAGAACATAATCTTTGACCTCTGACGGCACCTTCATAAATTTCAGGAACCTATGTAACCTTATTCCCGTGTAAGCTCTTCGCAACGTCAGCCGACACCGCGCCTTAAGTGGTTTTAGCCTATTCTGTAAACTGATATCTTTTCCACAGCCTATAGTAACAGCGAGATCGTTCCAAACTGTCTTCAGTGCATAGACAGAATTACTATTAGATTTCTTGTTATCTTCGTATTTCATGTTATAGCCACATTCCAGCAATAGCGAAGCTATAGTTTCAGATGACCCGGACAGGTTTCCGTTCCTAGAAATTAGATTCCTTTCCATAAAGTCTCTAGACATTGCAAGATCAAGCGTAGTTTTCCCAGCCTTGTCAGTCTGTTCCAAGATGGGGTTGAAATACAAGATCTCACGTATGATGGCATGTGTGGCGCACACCTCCTTGTTTATAGCTAGCATGAGGGGCGTCTGTAGTTGCTTCTTGTTTCTGGCGTTAACATCAGAACCTAGGAAAAAAAATCAAATGAGTCGCAACGTGAGAAAACGTACCTTATATTTGCGCATAACACATGCGCAGTCTGATTAGAGTCTTTGCTTTCCGTATGAAGAAACTTTGCACTATTTGCTATCCAAAATGCGCCCAGTGAAGATTCTGATCAGACTGCGCAGCAGTCTGATCAGAATCTTCACTGCGCGCACATGTCCAAAGGTACCTTTTGTGACGTTACAGCTGAAATGATGTCTCCTGAAATGTTTAGTTTTCTAATATAACAATACATTTGTAGTTTAAAATCGGTTTTAATCCATAAGTCTCAATGCTTGAAGTAAGATTTGATTTTTATTTATTTAAGTAGGGTCCCCACATCACTCTCTTTACTTCTCGCCTATATTACGTGCATGTGCCTGGAAAATATTTTTTTTTTTTTTTTATAAGTCGTATTCTAATACGTCTCTATTATACATCCACTACTCTCAAAGTTCTTAAACTGCACTCTCATTTCGCTTCTTTTCTTTCACCTTTCTTTCTCTTCGTTATTTATTTAGTTAGTTAGCTAGTTAACTACTTGTACATGCATGGTCACAACGTTTTGATTTGATGCTCATGAACCGAGGGAAACGAATTCACATAAGCTATATAGCTTTTTTCGAATCCCTTTTATATATTAACATACTCATGTAATGTCTATGTAGATGTATTGATGTATTGAGAAATATATGTAATAAAATATGTTTAAACCAAATGATGTCTCCTATTAGAAAAGTGTCTGAATGTCGACTCAGCCTCCACCACCTTGGAAAAAAATTGGTTTTCTGGGTTATACGAAAAGTAAAGATGCTGACCTAAGCCGCACCACCATCTGATGAAGGCATATTTTTCTATATATGGATGTATTCCACAGCACATAATGATTCTGTAAGCGGACAGTGAAGGCCTTGACCAGACTGCAGTCTGATCGGGCCTTCGATGTCCGCGTATGCCCGGAAGATCCATTTTTCCGTGGCGAGGTTAATATTTGATAGAGAAATGTTGAGTGACATTTCTATTCCACCAAGGATGTGCAGCGGGATCCTTATGCATCACATGTCACAGTGTAGAACCTACAAAAAGAATTTCTTACGTAGCCTATCGAGTCGAATTACCCTGAATCTATTTCATTTCCTCTGGCCTGGGTCTGTCAACAAGTTCTCGTCTCTGTCTCAGAACAGTATATATTAAACATATATAATATTAAGCAGTCCTCAACTCAGTCACAAAATATACATATTATTTGGAAGAGGCTATTAACAGTCAAATGCCAATAGCTTAAAAAAATGGCTACTTATGGTCCACTGCCATTACCGAAAAACAACTTGAAAAAAAAAAACCGCTAAAATGGCTGTTTAAAGTAAAATAATACTTAGATTATATTTATAAAAATATATAATATTTTTATATAAAATTGTTCATTTATCATTTTTATCTATTCACTAAGTTTATACCCAGTCAGCATTCTACGTAAATCTATATCGGGCCGTCATCGGCCCGTCAGGGTAGCTGACGGGCCGATGACGGCCCGATGTAGATTTACGTAGAATGCTAGCTGGGTATCACTGACTATGCCTATATGCAAACAGAGTCCTGAACATTTGCAAAATGCTGATATTGGGATTCCGTCTTGTTATATAAGCTTTGTAACAGTCTCTATGCGCATTTTAGGCATTCTTGTCGAGACCAACCTGCGCGTTTGCAAATAGTAACCGTAGCATCATTCTGATTTTGCGAAGTCCATTTTTATAGCGATTTGCAAAATGCTTGCTTTCAGTATGTGGATCGAATTTCGAATTATTCTAAATTATATTTTACAAACACCAGCGCACATCACTTGAACAACACAAACCACGATACGGTATTGGTGAGGTAGTGCGCAACACACACACACACGCATGCGCACACACACACACACACACAGACACACACACACACACACACACAAATATGCATATAGTCAGATCAGGGCATCGGCATGTCGCTGGAATATCGTAAGCTCGTGTCATTTGATATCTTAACTAGTGTTCATGAATATCAGAGCAATAACGGTATGAAACAGCACCGCATCCTTTTGATACACAATGAAGTTATATCATTTCTAGAGCCCCTTCGAGAACAAATGAGAACAGATTTATAATAAATATCACTTCCTCCTTGCCATTTTTACGTTGTTTTTTTTTTGTTTTTTTTTTTTTTTGTTTTTTTTTTTTTTTTGTTTTTTTTTGTTGTTTTTTTTTTTGTTTTTTTGTTGTTGTTTTTTTTTTTTTTTTTTTTTTTTTTTTGTTGTTGTTGTTTTGTTTTCTTTTCTTTTTTTTGTGTGTGTGTGTGTGTTTTTTTTTTTTTTTGTTTTTTGTTTTGTTTTGTTTTTTGTTTTGTTAGTTTTGTTTTTGTTGTTGTTGTTTAATGACAGTTGACTGTAAAATATAGCCATTTCAATGCTTTCAGGTAATTGACAGTTGTGTTAAAATAACCGGTTTAACACTTTTGACCCTTAACAATTGATTGTAAATAGTCAGTCCGTTTTTATTTTCGTATTTTGAGTCCGATATGGCTCTAATGAATTGAACAAGCTACAAAGTCACGAAAATGTATGCAATTTGCTACATTCAGCGCAATGAAACTAATGGACCTTTTAAATGGAGAGAAGCATGTCACCAAAATGATAATTGATTATAAACAGAATGGCAAAGCATGTGTGCGCAAACCTTGCTTTAATCAGTTTGCCGCCACATTTTTTCCTGGCATTCCCGACTGAGAGATGCTGTGAAAATCTGTTCCGAGAACGACTACAGCTCGTCGTTCTCCAGTCATGTTCTTGCGCCCAAGGACATCCAAATAGACCGTGTCTAATATTCAAACGGAAGGAGCTTCATTTTCAGACCCTGTGTGTCATGATTTAATTTAGACCAAATAAAAATAAAAGCACCGCAAGCATAATACCCCGCCATAGCAATTATTTGTTTATGTATTAAAGTTATCCTTGCGAAAATGTCTGGAAAGAAAATGACGGAGTGACAGATAACAATCCTAAACCAGATCTTGATAATATCAATGGACAGATAACAATCCTAAACCAGATCTTGATCTTATCAATGCATATAGCAAGTTTGGTTAAAAGGCCTTGTTATTTACTCAAGTTATTGTCTAGAAACGAAAATATGGGCGTGTCTCGGGCAGATAACTCTGTAAACAATTGACGAAATTTGCCTATTAGCAATTCCAAAACAGATCCCATTAATGTCAATGCATATAGCAAGTTTGGTTAAAATCCCTTGTTATTTACTCAAGTTATCGTCTGGAAACGAAAATATGGGCGTGTCTCGGGCAGAGAACTCTGTAAAAATTTGACGAAATTTGCCCATTAGCAATTCCAAACCAGATCTCCTTAATGTCAATATATATAGCAAGTTTGGTTAAAATCCCTTATTATTAACTCAAGGTATCGTCCGCAAAAGGAAAATATGGGCGTGTCTCGGGCAGATAACTCCGTAAAAATTTGGCGTAATTTGCCCATCAGCAATCCCAAACCAGATCTCTACACAATCAATGCACATACCAAGTTATTATCCGGAAACGAAAAACGGGCGGACGTACGACGGACGGACGGACAGACAGACCCACGGACGTCCAACGTGAAACCATAATACCCCGCCACTATTGTGTGGCGGGGTATAAAAATATGTGTGTTTAGGATAACATGTAAAAAAAAAAATAGGTAGGGTAGGTAGGGATTCCTTTTTTTTGTTTGTTTTACTTTATTTTTTATAAAGAAACTACCATAAAATTTTTTTACCAAGTCAGTTTGACTACCCTTTGATGTATCTAAAAGTACTGATAGAATGCCAAACAATGTAGACTGATCAAACTGGTTCTGCAGGAGCAGTTTGATCTGGGTTTAGACTGTTTGTCGGACCTACATGTCAGACTATTCAGCATTAATATGGTAGCTTATATATTTTATCCTAGAAGGGCTTATTTTTATTATTTATTTATTTATTTATTTATTTATTTATTTATTATTTGTTTTTTTTTTTTTTTTGTTTTTTTTTGTTTTTTTGAGAAAACATGAAACAAAATGCTAGATTTCACCAGGAAAAATAAGCAGGGTAGGGTTACTCTAAACACATACATACTTTGTTCGCCTTATTTTTGAGCTCAAACCTTTCAACTGAAAACAGATTTACCATTGTCAGACTTTAAATACTGTCTTTATTTCTGAAGAATCTCTTTATAATCCTTAAAGCCTCATGCAAAATTCTACCATACGACATTCTTGTTGTTATTGATTGTTTATTGTTGTGTGTGTGTGTGTGTGTGCGTTTTTTGTGTGTGTGTATTTTTTTTTTTTTTTTTTTTTTTTTTTCAGCGAAAAATAGACTTGGCATTTCATGTGAATCTAGCAGACAATTCACACGAAATGTCAAGCATTATTTTCCCTGAAAAAAAAATAAAATATTGTCCGATGCTGTTGTGATCGTGCTTTAATGTTCAGAATTAGGCATAAGCTACATTTTTTCCATCACCTATCATCTTGATTCCTTAATGTAAAAGGGTTCTACAATGTGGTTCTGATTTTTTTCTAACAAACTAGAATTTATCTTATCTATCTATGGAAAATGGCGATGTCGATCAAAGCTTTGTAAGTACTGAAGAAAATATATTTGTATGCCCTCTGTAAACTAAATAAGCAGACAAAAATGATGTATCTATTATTCGCATAAAAAGGTTTGACATGTTTTATTCAAATTATCTCCTTTGGAGACAATCTGAATGAAATGTGAGCCTTTTCCTGTTAAAAAAGAAAGAAAGAAGTTTCAAAATACCGTCTTCAATTATACAAGTGGACGGACGGCATTCAACTTCCGATACTAATGAGGTACCACTACTTTTCAGCGCGGGTATGGCGTCTAATAAACAAAACTGTTTCCAAAATTATTTCCTAGGTTTTAAATACAACTCTGAAAAAACGAATGTTTCATTTATTCAAAATCCGTGATAATCCCCAACCCCAGTTCACCACATTATGTATTGATAAAAAAGAATCGGCGGGCTAAGAAATTATATGGAAGGGCATATCATGGCATAGTTCTGCTATTCACAAACCTTCAATGGATCTGATATAACTTCAAGTATTCCAAGAAAAAATCGGAAAAAGTTTATTTCCCTGTTTCTTGCTAATTTTTTAAATACCCTTAAAGGGGAACGCAACCCTAACTTATCAAATCGTAAAAAATGATATATGTTTTATAAAAATGGGTCAAGAAATAACAGTTATTATTTTTTAAGGATTTGATATGGCCGATATTGGCGCCGCCATTTTGAATAGTTCATGAGATTTCAAGAATTTTTAAACTTTAAAACTTTTTATAGCCAAAGCATTTGTTTATTGAAATACGTTGCTTATTACCACTTTAAGAAAACACGTACAAAAAAAACATTAAGACAAAATATCCCCATATATGCTGTTTATTTTAATTATGCATATCTAATTAGGGCTGTGTGACGCCACAATGCCTAAAAATGGCGGCCTCCATGACAGTAGATTTTCAAATATTTTAACTCCAACAATTGTCTTTTTTTTTTTTTTTTTTTTTTTTTTTTTTTTTTTTATGTTTTGCTTATCGATTTGGATGAAACTTTTATCAGAATTTTTGGCTGGAAAGTTCTGTCCTTCTATATTGTCTTAACCGTTGATTTCAGTTTACCATTAAACTGCTAATCACATTTGCGGCAAACGACACTGGGATTTTATTTTCTTTTTCTTTTTTTTTTTTTTTTTTTTTTAACAAAAAAATAAGACCCGGCTTTTTCATGTGACGATTCACCTGTAATGCCATATCTTAGTTTCTCTGAAAATGATAACAATTCTGTCTGCTACATTTTTTCTTAGCGTTGTAAGAGTTACGAGGGCAAGTCAATAAGTAACCAGCCTATCCCATTTCCAATTGAACGAAACACCCAAGATTTTCAAGCCTTGTTTCAATACATGTTTTAGGCCTGAGGGCAAAATTGCACCCTTATCGTGTCATTCACTCATAAGATATTGAATGTCAAACATGGCTAGCGATACAAAAGTAAGCTTTTCGTCAAAAGCTGAGTACCGTGCTGTAATTCGGTACTTGTATTTGAAAGGGAAAACAGGTCAGGAAATACATTGCGAGTTGACCAATGTTTATGGGTCTTCTGCACCATCGTATGCACAAGTTAAATTCTGGGCTGGGGAATTCAAACGCAGTAGAACGTCTTTAGAAGACGAAACCAGGTCTGGACGCCCATCAGATGCCACCGATGAAGAAATGTGTAACAAAGATCTGGTGTACTCTGATAGGCGACTTAAGGTGGAAGAACTAGCGAATGCATTACACTTTTCACATGGTAGCGTTTCAACAACTTTACATGATCTCTTGGGTATGCACAAGCTAACAGCCCGTTGGGTCCCAAAATCCCTTAGCGACGAGCAAAGGCAACCAGAGCATCAGTATACAGTGCATTGTTGAAGCGGTTTAGGTCAAAGGAAGATGATTTCCTTTCACGTCTGGTGACTGTAGATGAGACCTGGGTCATTTTTTTTAGCCAGAGAATAAAGCTCAAAGTCGCCAGAGTGTAGGGCCGGAGTCTTCGAGGCCAAAGAAGTTCAAAACGCAACCCTCTGCTGGCAAGGTGATGGCAACAGTATTTTGGGATGCACAAGGTGTTATTATGTTGGAGTGTCTAGCAAAGAAAAGTACAATAACAGGTGCGTATTATGCAAATTTGCTCGACTAACTGAGAATTGTGATCCGTGAAAAACGCCGAGGTAAACTCTCCAAAGGGATTCTGCTCCAACAGGACAATGCAAGAGTCCACACTTGCAAAATTGCAATGGATGCTGTTGAGCAGAATGGGTAATACCGCTACCCGCCTGTTCTCCGGACTTAGTTCCTAGTGACTATTTCCTATTCCCAAACTTGAAAAAGGATATCCATGGACGTAATTTCCGGTCCAACGAAGAAGTGGCGGCAGTTGAGGAGTGGGTCAGGGACAAGGACCTGGCTTCTTCAGTTCTAGGCTGATGGCACTGGAACACCGTTGGTCCAAGTGCATCATTCTAGAGGGCAATTACGTCAAAAAGGAGAGATCGATCTCACCCAGAAATAAGTTAGGCTGGTTTTTTATTGACTCGCCCTCGTAAATTACCTGTGGATAGTATTTCCCGTATCAATGCCAGACTTAGTTTACACCTGATAGCCACGTGCAGGACCGTGTCACCTTCATAACCATGTCGCTTGTGCTCCAACTGACGGTGAAGTTTCGTTTGGTCCCATGTTGAATTGAGTTTACCGGCGATACCCATCAGTAGGTTAGCAGGAACTGTACTCTTTATGTTTCTTGTCTTCTTAACACCATGTTTCTTCAGGGTATCTAAAATAGAATAGAAGACGTCCAGGAAATGCCACAATCACGAAGTACAGCCTTACCAAGGCGCCAAAAGAAGGAGAGATGAGGAACAAATAATGAAAAAACAAATGCATCATGTGAAACCACCGACGCACAAAGAAAGGAGAGCGCAACATAGGAACCGCCTTGGAACGGTCACCCAGCAAACACACAACGTCACAACAACGTCGTTACAACGTCGCTGCAACGTCACGACGTTGCAGCGACGTTTTAACGACGTTGTTGCGACATCGTGTGTTCAATGGCCAGTAAGAAAATTACTGGGGACTTAAATCAGTTTTACTCGCGCTAAACCTCTCCAGTAATTCTGATGCAGATCCAGATTACAAACACATGTTTGGTTAAAGTCAATGGTTAACATTAAAAGCTTGTTATACAGTTAGGTAGATGAGATGGAACCATGCATGCAACCCTTTCAGCATACACACCTGAACAATGTAGATCCATGTGATACAGCTATATATTATAAATTACAGTTGACTCTCGTTATCTCGACCTCGCTTATCTCGAATAATCGCTTATCTCGAAGTGAAAATCTGGTCCCTGCCTATACATGAAAACCTAACAACAGATGGAAAATATTGTAGAAAAGAGGAGAAATTGCTCCTAAGGAGCAATTTCTCCTCTTTTCCACAATATTTTCAATATATCTCTAACTTCAAAAGTCCAATTACCTATCAGTTTGTTAAATGTGGTTAATCAAATTATTTTTTCCTCAATTCTGCAAACCTGATATGTCGAACTACGGATATCTCGAAGTATTTCAGAGAGTCCCTTGGAATTCGAGATAACGAGAGTCGACTGTATATGAATGACTGCATGACAATACGCCATTACAAAGTCAACCAGAGCAAAAGAACACTTAATGACCCATAATGGCCCAGATCAAGGCCAGACAATCGACTCTCGTAATCTCTACTCTGCTTAACTCGACAAACTGCTTATCTCGAATAAAACATCTGGTTCCTGTTTAACATGGAAATCTAACAACAGGTAACAACACATTGTGGAAAAGAGGAGAAATTGCTCCAAATTTCTCCTCTTTTCCACAATATTTTCAATATACATGTATATCAATGGCGAAGGACAAACACACATAATAGTTTGTTTGTTTGTTTTTTGGGGGTTTTTTTCTGGCTCGCTGGGCTTTTTTTTTTTTTTTTTTTTTTTTTTTTTTTTTTTTTTTGCTGTTGTCGTTAAGTTTGTTTTATATATGTTTTGTTGTTTTTCTGTCACCGCAAACTACTTAAACTTACTCAGATGAGATTAAGAGCTATTCAAAATGCCAGGATCTTCCCACTGGGCTAATAGACTACTATGGTCAAATAAAACCCAGACTTAAATTTCATCATCTTATCATGAAAATGCTGTCGAAAACCTTAATCAATGTATAATATGTATCTTATATGAAAATGCAACTAAACAAACAAATTTAAATGCGGCCCCAATGACAAGTAATCTATACAAATAAATCTAGCATAATATTGAACAAATTTTTTAAAAACTGTCTTGGGAGAGAGGTAGGAGTGCAAGTGTCCTCGGAATTTCATTTCCCGTGTGCCTAGACATGCCTATCAAACTGGTATATATATATAATAGCAGCCACAATGTGTGAAAGCTTCCGACGAATACCCAAGTCATCTTGCGCATCCGCAGTCTAATCAGAAGCTTCGCTGTCCGCATAAAGAAACTGTCAGAAATGCGTAAGATCTGAATCTTCGCTGGGCGCCCATGTCGAAGATTTTTTTGTTTGTGCGTCGATGGTTAGTATGTGGCATTTGCTTTGTCATTATTTGTTCCTCATCTCTTCTTATTTCGGTTCCTCGGGAAGGCTGTCTTCGTTATTGTGGCATTTCCTGGGTGTCTTCACATATTTCTGACTGCGGAAACTGCGATGACGGTCAGCAAGAATGCTTTCAAAGATTAAGCGTTTATTAATATAGGGATCAAACATGGTTTTTCATGCATTAACATTCGCCAGGTCCCGTGGGAGGTGTTGAAAACCGAGGCCGAAAGCCGCGGTTTTCAACACCTCCCAAGGGACCTGGCGAATGTTAATGCATTTAAAAAGCCATGTTCGATCGCTATTATTGCATAAAAACTGAAAACATTTGCTACATTTCGCGTTATTTCTTGCACTATTTTGTTTCGCCTTTTCACCGATGTCTCGCGAACGTAATTTCCACTGACTATGCTCGTTCTAGGGCCGGGCAGTACACATCTCGTAACGGCAGCAAATATGTGGCCCCGGTACGATCATATTTAAAGTTGCGTAGCCGTGCATTAACAGCGCGTGAATTGCCTTGTTAATACACGGCTTTTCGCCGGTTAATGCACGGCTGTTAATAACGTGCGGCACTGCTTTTTATGCAATAATATCTGACAATCATATGCTTCTGGGTTTTGCAATAGATGCATGTAAGCAACGCTGGTCTATAATTTGCTGGATCTTTTTTCACCCTTTCTGAAGAACGGGGCTACGCTTGCTTGTCACTAGTTCTCTGTACAGAACCCATAGCAGCTGATTTATTGAAGATGAAAGTCAGCACAGATCCTAGAGCTGCATTCCTTTAGTGCCCTAGCATTCAAACAATCCGATCCAAATGCCTTATGAATATAGAGTTTATCCAACAATTTGGCGACCCCACCGGGGTCTGCTGTTCTCTCCATGGTCGAGAATAGACTAGACCCATGAAAGACGTTTCAGAGCATCAGTTTTCCGGGTAAGAAGGTCTGAAACTTAGAAGAATGACCATGTGGAGGATGACGCAGTTGATGAATAAAACATATCTTATTACATCATTATTTGCAATGGGTTGGTTTTCTACTTTCTTTGTACCTCATTTTTGCTCTATGATATTGTTATTATCAAGTTGAAATTTAAAACCAGGCCGTATACCCAGCTAGCATTCTTTATAAATCTATAGCGGGCCGTTATCGGCCCGTCGGCTACCCTGACGGGCTTATAACGGCCAGCTATAGATTTATGTAGAATGCTTACTGGGATAGGGTAAATACGGAAGACAGCAGGACAAAATATTCAAGGAAAGAAATTCAGTAAGATTCATGATTATCTTGTTCGGGCCCCCCATCAGTACTCTCAGTGCTTTGATTTTCTAATGCTTGCATTATGGTCACCTTCAATTTCGGTTTCTTTTGTCGTTGCTGTTGTGCTTTGTTTGTTTTGTACATATTAAGGACAATTTATCAGCAAAGTGTACAGATTTGATACCAATAAACTCGATGTACCACCCTCCCCGCTCTGGTAGTTTTAACTACTGACCGTTCTAAGGCAATGGTTCTTGTGTTGTTCGTCTTTCGTTGTTTTGTTACAAGCCCTATATCCGCCATAATCAGTTAACTCTTCCTCTCAGTGTCATTGGTAAGCTATCTTCTATGATCCTGACACTTCATGGACATCTTTATTAATTTGGGCAACAAGTCATGACAATATTACTTAAGATCCTTCTCGTACATGTTTCAATATCACATCATATCATAGGAAGAAACTTAGCAAAAAAACACTTATATATAAATAGCATATATTTAAAAAGTACATAAACAAAGGTTATCAATATTCCCCTCTTTTGGCCTTATTTCTGTCTTCACCAGTTTTCTTTTTAAACCCCAGGGCCCAGTCGTTCAAAGCGTCGTTAGCTTAACGAGCTCGTTAGGGGTCATTTCGTTAACTGTTTTAGCGGATTCAGTACACAATAATCTGATATTTTTTGCTGAAAAAATGTGAGCTGCAAAAGCTACTCACATTTTTTCAGCAAAAAATTTCAGCATATTTGCGTATCACTCTATGTAAATTTTAACGAATCGTTAACTAACGATGTCGTTAGCTTTGAACAACTGGGCCCTGTAGTTTAGTGTTGTCAATGAAAAATACAGTCGACTATGGTTGTCTCTCTGATATACCTCGAGATATCCGTGCTTCGACATATCAAATTTGCGGAATTGTGGAAAAAATAAATCGTACAACCACATTCCACAAATGAATATATAATTTGACTCCTGAAGTTAGAGATATATTGAAAATATTGTGGAAAAGATGAGCTCCTCTTTCCCACAATATTTTGTTACCTGTTGTTAGATTCCCATGTTAAAACAGGGACCAGATTTTCACTTCGAGATAAGCGAAGTCGAAATAACGAGAGTCGACTGTATAAGGTTGTTATCTATAAAATGTCACTGTCACGACGTACAGCCTTCGAGGGAAGAAGAGGTGAAGAACAAACAGTGACAAGACACAACGGCACATATCGTATTTGATCTAACTACCGCACCTTGCGTTTAGGTTTTTTCAAAATTACTGGGAAAACTTGCCGTTAAATATGTATCCACCTATACTAAGGGTACTAAGGGTACACTTAAAAACAAAAGATCAGCGCAGGACAACAGCCAGTGTACTTCTAATGATGATTATGAGATGTTTTGTGTGTGTGTGTGTGTGTGTGTGTGTGTGTGTGTGTGTGTGTGTGTGTGTGTGTGTGTGTGTGTGTGTGTGTGTGTGTGTGTGTGTGTGTGTGTGTGTGTGTGTGTGTGTGTGTGTGTGTTGTTCTTTTTTTTTTCTTTTTTCAGATTTCCTTTATAATATCATATGTTGTAGGTAGTCGTTTGGGTACCCACAACATATATTTTTATAAAAAAAACAAAGTAGACAAAAAGTACACTGGCTGTTATCCGAAGACTATGGAGCGCTTATGTTATAGGGGTATATGTCGAACCTGGTATGCAATTCGCGGAACCACCGTGACATCACGAATATCGACGCCTACTGAAAAAGCAGAGGTGGTCCAACTACTTGACTACGGTGTAAACAGATCGTACATCCAAACAAAGAAGATCTGCAACCAATTGACCGCCTTGTGATGGTCAGCAGACACAAGCTAGTTTTACACGATTGAAGCCTCCCCTTAAATTCCGATGCAGCTCTAAATTACAAAAAAAATGTGTTCGGTCCACATATAGGATCCTCTGTCTTATCAGTGAAACAACAATAAAATACAAATGCACGTAATCACAAAACAAAACTGCACTGAAGCAAGGCAGAAGACTCAATGGTAATCTAAAACCAGAGCAGTTGGACTACGCTGGCTCCGACCACAGACATCAATAGTCAGAAATAGATGAAAGGGCCGTCATTCAGTCCGACTTACTGTTATGCTATTAACCCATTTATGCCAAATGGATTTCTTCTACCTTCACTCTTCGGACCGGGCCATTTCCAATATAAGGGTGCCTGGTTAGTTTTTATTATTGCCTGGTTAGTTTTTATTATTACCATGTTTTATAGAAATTCTGTATTTAATGCAAACAGTGTAGACCCTGATCAGTCGCCCACGTTCTGCGGCGTCTGATCTGGTTCTACACTGTTTTCCAATGTCCCATTTATAGGACGCCTGGCATAAATGGGTTAAAGAGAGAAGCAAAGTTATCAACCATAATTTGGTTAACAGCCATGCATGCAGTTTGCCGCAACACATTCATGTTGTATCGAATCTTTTTGTAATGATCGACACTCTTTTTAAGTTGTTCCGAAAAATCAGTATTACCAACAATCCTTCAAAATTATAAACTAAAACGCCATTAAGTACGGGTTCCGACAGACCTTTCTGCGGAAGTGTTTCCAAGCAACCGTTATTGTATGACAAGTATAAGCTTTCACAAAAAGCTTGGTTTATGCTTCGCACACAATAAATGCTAAAGCTGATTTTAATAGCATTGGGTTCTTTACATGCAAGCCTTGGCAAAATCGGCGGGCTTTCCAAAATGCTATGGGTGAATTGAAGCAGTCTAAATGATATATCGTCTAAGTGAGAATGACCCAAGCTCACAATAAAATGTGAAATTCTAGCTAATTTCACATCGCTATTAGGGTTACCTCGTCAAAAGTTAAACAAGTAGTTATAAGAATATCAAGTTTTGTCACGCTTTCCGGGAATGCTGTAAATTGCGCTGAGTAGTACCAATGCATCCACCAAGTGAAATTGTCAAGATTAATATAAAGCCGATTAAGTGTTGCAATGGTAACCTTTTAGAATATCTACATAGGTGCAGTGTGCCGAAAAAAGTGAACGCGAATGGAGGAAACTTGGTGTTCCAACACTTGAAATATTATTCTATTCAGCGCCATATGTAGTACCGGGTTTTACTTGTAAACAACATCCTAAGGTCAATGGTGCATTGTGGGTCAACAATTAAATCACTTCCGTGTCCGAACCGAAACGTATATTCTTAGGCGCAGACAATGAAGTTTAAAATAGAAGTGCGCGTGTTTCCAGCTTACTAAATTTGCTGCGGTTATTTTTACAATGGACAGAAGTAAATATCATTACGTCAATCTTTTTATTTGCACAAAATAATATTTTGTGGGTAGTTTGCACCACAATGACGTGGTCTATAGTTTATTGTAACCGTTTCTTGTTCTTTCCCATTCTATGGGCAAAACCAGAGACAAATTGATGACATTTTTTTATTTATTTATTTTTTTTTTTTTTTTTTCGAGAAAAAAAAAAGACAATTTACATGAAATGTAAAAGCTTGTTTTTCTGGGGATTTCCAAATTATCGTCTCCAGAAATTATTACCCAGCATGTTAAGCGTTAAAGTTAAATGATTTCCGTAAGAATTCGTTCAAAATTTCAAGTCGCAGCAAAGGGTAAAGTTTGTTTCTCCTGCTCTAGATACAGTACTCGTAACTTTTTTTTGTGATGCTAGCACTTTGGTCACCTTCAACAGCTTTCCATTTTTCTTGTTGTTTTACTTGTTGTGATTAAGAGTGGCATCGGGACCCATGGGTGAAGTTGGCTATCTGTAAAAGTGCTTTAAACCACCGGTGGTTTACTCTACTGACCGTTCTAAGGCGGTGGACTCGGTGTTAGTCTTGCTCTCTGTTGCTTTGTGGTTTATTCTAAGGGGCGATTTGTTTTATGTCTTGTCTTGTGTCATTTTGTTCTTGTGTTTTCAGTCTTTATAGCATTGCAATTACCTCGCTTGGGGAAGAGAGAGCTAATCTTAGTGCTTTTCGTACGTTTGTTCGATTTATACTTGTTTGGACTTGTCGGTTTCCTGTTCCTCTTGGTGTCTGGGAAGGGCTGCGGTTTGTGATTGCGGCACTCCCTGGATTTTTCTCTTACTTTTTTTTGTATGTCTTCTATTGGCGATCATTTGAGACCGCTATGGAAAATATACATTAACTTAGACACAGAGGCATTTATGCATCTTGACTCACCAAGGCTCAAATAGCTACCCTATTTTCCACTTGGCTTAATGAGTAACACTTTTCTGACTTACCACATAATATTATGTAACATGAGATTCTTCAAAGTATCTGGTGTAACAAGCTCTCTCATTTTTTGGCAGTCACTATTGTGGATACAGGCAGTTTGAAGTATCTCACTCAGTCGGGCAAACTACTGAATATATATATAAACTAAGTAAATTATTGGGTCTAAATGTGATTTATTCCGTAACTGATGGGTCCTCAAGTCGATTATTGGGTCCTTCAAGTCGACTGGTGGATCTTTATATATATATATATATATATATATATATATATATATATATATATATATATATATATATATAATATATATATATATATATATATATATATATATATATAACGTGAAATTAACATGGAGGACCCAACATTTATGTATGATTATATATATAATATATAGTGCAGTTTGTTCAGACCTTGATGAGGCAAAATGGCATTTATACAAAATAAGATGCAATTAAGGAAAAAATATTTACCTGCACATTCATTGAATCCCATACAATATGAAATATCCAAAAGCGTATAACCTTGTATTTCCGCAGATTTGTCCGCATTGCTGTTTAACAACAGTTTAAGAATTTCAGGCTGATTATCAAGTACAGCACATGTAACGGGAGAGTAGAACCCCTTGGCTTGATTTACAGGTATTCCGTTCTGAACAAGTATTCGGACAACCTCGATGTTTTTCGTTAAAATAGACGGCATTAGAAGCTCTCTGATCACAGTTTCCGGATGCTGTATAGAATAAACCTTGAAATCTTTGCGAAATCGCCTAAAGAGACATTCGAAAACCTCCGCTGATTTTGACGTCCCTTCCTTCATAATGTCTAAATTTGGTCTGATGCCAGTCTTAAGCAGTATATCAGTGCCTTCACAACAGTCGCTTTCCACTGCTTCTTTGAGACCTCTCAAGAGTGCAACATCACGCAACAGCCCTGTGTCCAGCAAATCATTTAGAGTGTCCGTGTCATTCATTTTAACGCAAAGTCCTATAAGAGACAGCTTAGAAGATGATAGTCTCCCTTTATGTCCATGTCTATCAACGGGACGAGAGGCAAACTTGAACACACCGGATTTACTGGCAAGGTACGTTTCGGGCTGAAGTATTATATGTTTAAGATAGCCCATTTTCTTCTTTATTATGGCTAAGTGAAGTGGTGAGAGTTGGAAAGCACCCAGCTGTTCTAAACAGGTGTTAGCTTTCTTTAACAAAAACGATACCAAACTACCATCCCCAACGGCTGCAGCGACATGAATAAGACTCGTCTCTGTTCTCAGCTTTATGTCTTCTATGTCGATATCCATAAGCCGAAGACTAGCTGATGACCGTCGACTAGACAGTCGAGGATGACTACGTATATCAAAGTCACTAGATGATGACCGTCGACTAGCCAGTCGAGGATGACTACGTATATCAAAGTCATTTGGAAGATTTCCACTAGAACGTCTTTTGTACAAGCGGGACTTCTTAACTACTTCCTCCCGCTCTCTGAAACGAGACAGTAGACTTCCGGATGACTGCCGGAAGTATGACGGTTTTTTCGTAGGTTTAATGGCCGGTGCTGTAACAGGTTCCTCATCTTCCAAAAACGGACTGTCATAACAACCCGAGTAATACATCTGATTGGCTCCGTTGTCGTCTAGTTCTAAAGAAGCAGCACTGCTGTCGGACCATTTTGGACCTAATTTAACATGAGTATTTTCTATCATCTCGTCGGTTTCATATGCAAGCGAAACACTTGGTACACGTGGAAGCCGTCTTGTTTGAAGGACGTTGTTTTCACAATCTAGCACAAGTGATGAAAGACTAACTTCTGAGTCTGTTGAGGACAACCCAAAATTTGTTCGGTTTGAATCGTCCCTAGCATGTCTACAAACTCCACGAACCACATTTTTGGCCACTTGACTGAACTTTTCAAAATCAAATCCGGATTCGGTTAAATAGGTCATGTATTCGTGATCATAATGGCAGCAGCACTCGTGTTCGTTTCTGACTCCGGTTTCTCGATACATGAATGAGAGAGTCGTGGTTGCAAGGTAGGGTGAATCCTCCAGTGCATCCTGAACTGTGGTGAGAGCACTTGGATGGCGAGTGGCTACCAACCGCACAAGATCTAGAAGGCATTCGTCGTCCGATAAATACCGAGATGCCATCTTGATAGAAGCACCTTGTACCTGCAAAAGTTAAAGTTAATATTTACACTAAACATTCGGACTGAGAAGTCAAACTAAACAGTGTGGACCTAGATTAGACGTCGCCTTCTGCGGCGTCAGATCTATGTCTGCATTGTTTGCAAGAAGAACCGTATTTACACAACTGTCCTTTCGACATCACTCGGAAAGACGTTTTTGCTTGGCATTTTACTTTAAATGAAAATATTTTGTTCTGAATCTTCTGAAACCAGTTCTAAAATATGTACCCTAAAATTAAATTTACGGCCAAAAATTGGTCTGACCTATCCAATTTCTATAGAAAAGTGATTTATTTATTTATTTATTTATTTAGTTATTTTTATTTTTGTCTAAGAAAATAGTCTTCATTGTTCTTTTCTGAATTTGAATAAGTGATGTTTCACAACGATATTGTGCATGAACATTTCAGAAAAATTAAACAAGCGGAACTTGTTGAAAATCTGCTTACAAGTTACTACCTTACAGATTTCTGCATAATTTGCATTCATTTTTACTATGGGAAGAAGTGAAAATATTTGATTTTTTAAAATCCAATGGCTAGAATAAACCTTTGTGCATAGGTAGGTACGACAAATGAATTTGCATTAAATCCTGACAAAAGTTTGCAAATTTACTTAAATTTACTTCTTTTGTGTAAAGCGCCAAGCAAAAAACGACTTTCTGAATGATGTCGAAAGCACAGTAAATATTCTGACAAACATGCCATAGCAGACAGTATGGGTCTTCACTGTTTGCCAGTCAACCACCACTTTTTACATTAGATCATCTGACAGCCAAGCCGAGATGTTCAAAATTTATGAGAATTATGGTAATGGGTTTATACAGGTTTCCGAATGTTTACAAAAAAAAAAACACGGTAGTAATTGTGGGATGCGCCGCCACGCGAGAAAACGTACCTTCTGACGCATGCTCCCAGTATAGACTCAAATCAGCCTACGCACCCGCGCAGTCAGATCAAAGTATTCGTTGTACGCATGAAGAAACTTTGCATCCTTGGCTATACAGAATGCGCCCAGTGAAGATTCTGATCAGACTGCGCGAATGCACAGGCTGATCTGAGTCTTCGCTGGGCGTACATGTACAAAGGGACGTTTTCTGACGTTGCGGCTAAAATGATTAGGGATAAAAGACAACCATTCTAATTTTACTGCTTTCATTGTAATCAGATGACTGACGTAGTAATAAACTAAACAATACTAGCACCCTTTACTTATTATTTATGTGGGTTTTATAACCTGCCTACGCTTGATATACAGTCAGCCCTCTTTATACCTAACCGCAATACAACGATAAAATTCGTTTTGACGATAATTTTATTAGCATGAAACCTTCACTCAAGAGGTGACGTTTAATAAGTAATTATTCAAGAATATTGTATTTAATACTTGAAGAAACATATGTTTTGTATATTTGTTCCCAAGTCTGCTGCATCAGAGAATGTACTACAGTGACAATTTTTGACTGTTTACAATCGAGTCATTGTATACAAACGCCAAAATTTCATTAAGGTAGTGTCCACGTAATTATCAGTGACCGATGTAATTAAACTGCGCGTAAGATCAAATTCCGGTACCTAGACTGCTCTATTTACTATCGTAAAGACTGACTCAATCAGTCACAGATTTTTAACAGTAGTCGGGCAACAGTCACATAGGGGCTACGCCAAGATTGACTCATTTGAAGAAATATAATTTATAGCAGCGTTGTGCTTGTCGTTGTTACGTCAGTGTGCTGTTGATATGGGGTAATCTGTAAAACCTGGACTGGGACATTTGGGACATTGGCAAACAGTGCAGACCCAGATCAGACGCCGCAGAACGTGGCGTCTGATCAGGATCAGCACTGTTTGCTTAAATTATAGGAAGTTAATGGTTAAATGAAATAGTCTTAAGTCCCCGTTCAGAACCATTTTTCCGGCCTACACTCAGAGACAATCGACCAATCAGTGCTGTCAGTGCTTTGATTAGATAACTGGAGAAAAATAAGCAAAAGTATCTTTGTCTTTTAAGCACTTTTACTGTGCTCATTAATAATGATTTATCTTTTATTTCTTTGACATTGCGATATATCAACAGAGGAAAAAAATGTAACTAAAATTACCCGTCTCACACATGAATGTTATTAATGTGTTTGGCATGACTTGTGCTTTTGAGGTACTCATTAAAAATTGTAGCGATAAAAAATTCAAAATTGTTTATAAGCCTCAATGCAGAATGTTTATATCTTATGACATGTGCGCTGTAGCGAAGACTCAAATCAACCCGCGTATACTCGAAGTCAGATCAGCCTTTGCTGAACGCTTCAGGGGCGGATCCAGGAGGATTTCTGAGGGGGTCGATTTAATCATATATTACTGTACTTACTCTACGTATTCGGACAGACAGGCCTGAGCAAACAGTGTAGACCCAGATCAGACGCCACAGAACGCGGCGTCTGATCAGGGTCTACACTGTTTGTCACTCACCCAGCAATTTTACAAACATTCACAGGTTATTAAAATAGACTTTTGAAGAGAAGTGTACGGAAAAAGTGCCCAAAATTTATCAAATTTATCCAAAATTTCCCATGAAAATGAAACTTTGAGTCAAACGGGGATTAGACTGAACCTCACATTCACCACTGGGTTTTGCTTTTGGGATAATTTTAATAACTTGTATATATAAATATAGACTATTTCGCAGTCCTACAATAAAAATTATCTAATGCATGCGCGGTGAAACGGTCAAATGAAGTTTATATTAATCGTTGACCTGCATAGGCGAAAAAAATAAATAAAAGCTTCTTTATATATAAAATTTTATGTATTTCCGCGGATGTTTTCGAGATGCGAAAAGACAAGGAAAGACGTCTGTCCATTTGGACAAAGGCACGAATTGTCATAATGAGGCTTGCTGAGCGAAAATCATCCAAAACACACAATACTTACAGACAGACTATATGCATGTTTATCATCGCCTTCCAGGGGGCTTCGCAATTTTCTTTGTACTTTCTAGGTGGTCCAAGCATTATTTCCAGACTGCGCATCTGCACAGTCCAGACTGGGTCTTCGCTGATCGCATATTTTGTGGAGTTTTTCCTATATTGTGTATGGGAGGTTTTCCTACAGCGCTGCTCGTTATTATCATTAGGGATGACAGCTGTGCCCCATATCCGTCACAAAATTAATGTGTCGCAACTTGAGAAATGTACCTTCTGACATGTGCGGACAACGAAAACTCAGATCAGACTGCGCATCCGCGCAGTCTGATCAGAGTCTCCGCTGTTCGCCTGATGATTCTTTATATCCTTTGCTATTCACATACCGCCCAGTGAAAATTCTGATCGGACTGTGCAGATGTGCAGGCTGATTTGCGTCATCGCTGGGCGTATATGTGAGAAGGTACATTATCTCGCGTTACAGCCCAATTAATCATAGACAAAAGTTGTCATAAATGCAAGTTCATCCTGTCTTGTGTACTATAAGACGGGATCTGAGACCTTAAACAGCTGACTTAGCACATGTAACAAAATTATGAGACCTAAAAACAGGTCAAAACAGTAAAGAAGAGGTCCAGGTAGAGCCACACTCATAGAACATAGCCTGTCAATGACATCAGAGCCTCGTTGCCCACCCCCCCACCCCCTCCCCACCCATCCCCCCACCCCCCCCCCCCCACCCCCCCGAGACCAAAGCACATATTACAAACCGGCGAAATGATGCAAAGCAACCAGCTTTCTCATCCCTAACGAAGTGATCGCACAATGCAGTACAAGTACTAGCCTTGCCCAAGGCTTAGAAATATACATATATATATATATTGGCTTATTGAGCTCTTTGGCTAGTCTATACAAAATATGGTCTGGATTTCAGAGACAACCACAGAAATAAAGTTCACCCATAGACTAGCTAAACATTTGATTAAAAAGTAGAATATAAATGAAAAAAAAAAGTAAAAAAAAAAAAAAGTGACAAACATACTTATATATTGGCCTAGTAGCTAGGTTATACAAGTACCACCAAATACAACAATAAGGCCAAATAAAAAAATAGGGTAACCCTACCCTACCCTAATTTTCCTCGTGAAACCTAGCAATTTTTTTCTGTTTTGCTTGGATTAAATTTTTATGCTAAATATTTCGGCAAGTAGGTCTGAGCAAACAGTGTAGACTCAGATCAAAGTGCTCCTACAGGAGCAGTATGATCAGGGTCTACACTGTTAGCCCTTCTATCAGTGCTTATAGGCACATCTAAGGATAGCCAAGCTGACTTAGTAAAATAGTATGTGTGTAAAAAAAAAAGAAAAATAATCCCTACCTACTCTACTTATTTGTTTTTCTAACATGTTACCCTAAACACAATTTTTTTTTATTTGGCCTAAGACAACAAACAGGATAAAATACGAAAAAAGCCACGCAGCGAGCAACCAACCACAAGGCCAAATAAAGAACGGACAACTCTAGAACAACCCTTTAGAACAGTTCGTAGTAAAAAAAAAAAAAAGACCTTGCTGGGGTAGGGGCGTGGTTACATTGATTTACTGATATCAGATCTTCAGCTTTAGTCCAAATAGTGTCCACAATACAGTGAACCCTCGTTACAACGACAGCATTTGTTCCCAAAGTCGCTGCCATTAATATGAGTTTACGGTTGTAAAGAATTCTGAATGGACAGAATGATATGTAAGAATGACCTTGTTTTACCCTTATTTCCTCCTAGAACAAATGTTTTGGATATTTGTTAGAATCACCTCAGTGAGGCGATTCTAACAAATATCCAAATCGTATGTTGTTTGCAATATTCTTGCATCATAATTTCTCATTAAATGTCACCGCTTCAGCGAAGGTTTCGTGACATTCAAATTGTCATTATAACGAATTTTGTCGTTGTATCGAGTAACGGTATGAAGAGAGTTGAATGTACATACAAAACAAAGCACACATAGAAAAAAAAAACGGAAAGTGAAATGGACAGCAATTGTGCATGCGCAGTGCTAGCAGCAGAACAAGAAAACAAGACACAACATAACCAAACAGAAAGCACAGGGCCAACAACCTACGTCACCTGTGATATGTACATACGAGCGTAGTCGCGACTGTAAGTCTTGTTCGGATTTATGACAAAATCACGAACCGTGCATAATGCAGCATCAAATTACCGAGGGCACAAAACATGTCTATTTTAGTACTGCGTTTTGCCAAACAATGCATTCTCCATACATATTCTAATTACTTTAGATACTTCTACCAATTATGCTTAAATTATTAGTGCTATTGAATGTCTACATTGATGGTCGATGTGTCTGACTATACATTCCACTTCAGATGCCCGATTTTTCAAAAGACAGACAGTTCGAATTAATATCACAATGAATGTGGTCCACTAAATGAATACGTGTATTCGGAATTTCATAAAACTCTAGTTAGTTCAGCAAGATTCCGTAAAACTAGTTAGTGACGAAAATAGATGTCTACATCACCGTTATGACGTAGGTTGTTAGGGGTGAAGCAAGCTGAGCAGCCGTAGAGTTAGACTGGCTCCAGTCTCCTCTCCAGTGACTAAGTATTTTTCTTATAAACTGTTTGATAATCCACTAAAATAAAAACAAAGAAATATCATTACTATAGAGGCTGGTTACTATAGTGACCAGACTCTATGGTCATGATATTTTTTTGGTTTTATTTTAGTGGATTATCAAACAGGATTATAAGAGAAATATTTAGTCTCTGGAGACTGGAACCAGTCTACCGTATAGTGGGTGACCACAATGATAAAATTCAAACATGCAGCGAGGGACCATAAAACCTTACAAAGAACGGACAAGGTAAAAGCAAAATAAATAAATAAATAAATAAAAAATAAACGCCGCGCCAGAAAGGTCAGTAATTAAAAAAAGAACCTACCCGGGTTTGAATTGATTTTTAACTGGCGCCAAATATTCACATAGGTTCAAATGTTGTTAAAAAGATAGAAAAATAACTTACGTCAGCTCTCATTATAACAATACTCGATACAACGACATAATTCATTATAATGATTATTTTACTAGCACGATACCTTCGCTCTAGAGGTGACAATTAATAAGAAGAATATTGTATTCAATACTTCGTGAAACATATGTTTCGAATATTTGTTAGATTTTATTCGAAAAAAAAAAAAGAAACTGTTCCAGACAATTAATGGAACAAATAAAAAGTTTTCTCTCACACACACACAAACGCGCGCGCGCGCACGCACATGCACACACACTTCAAAAGCGTCTTTAAAGACAATAAAATGATTTTGTCTGACTGTAGTGTCTGAAATGATCTTTTGTGTTGTTGTTGTTGTTGTTGTTGCTGTTGTTGTTGTTTAGATACAAATAGTGTTCACCCTGATCAGACGCCGCGTTCTGTCACGCGGAAAGGGATACCATATAGTCCCTATGTATTCGGAAAGACAGACGACCAATCACGTTTGCATTTTAGGTACATCACAAGGTGGTCGAAATGACTTGTTCATGTTTTAGGCTTTAAGTTTTATACCACTCTCTTGGCAAATGAGCAGATGACAAATTGATATTTTTTTCTTTTTTTTTTTTTTTTTTTTTTTTTTTTCCAGAAAATAGTCTTATTAGGAGACGATTTGCATGGAATGTCAAAGCCTATTTTCTGGGGAAAATAAGAAAAAATATTTCAACTCAGGTATCAGACTTTTAGACTTAACATGCTGGGAAAAAGACATGTCTTTTTCCCAGCATGTTAAGTCTAAAAGTCTGATACCCGAGTTACTGCTGATAAAAAAAAAAAAAAACACCGACTATCGCTTTTGTTTAAACTGTTTTCCCCTGATAGTTGTTTTGACTATTATAATCTCGTAGAATTAATTATAAGTATAATAGGCGGTCTCGAAGAGCGTCTGAAAAATATGCGGATTCCATGTGAAATAAAAATACATTCTTAAACGAAATTATATAAAAGTACAAATGTGTGTGTGTGTGTGTGTGTGTGTGTGTGTGTGTGTGTGCGTGCGTGCGCGCGCGCGCGCGCGCGTACGTGCATATTGTGTGTTGTGTGTGTGTTTGTTGTGTTGTTGTTGTTGTCGTTCTTGTTTAAAAAAAAAGCTTTTATCATAACCATGATTTGACTAATAGTATGATTAACTCTGGACATAACTTGGCTACGTAGCTTAGCTGGAAAACTACATATTTAGGCAGTATTATTATTATTATTATTATTATTCTTATTATTATTATTATTATTTCAATAATGTTTCATTATCCTTTTATATTAGCCTTTACCACTCTCTAGGCAAATTCAGCAGTCGACAAATTGCTTATATTTTTATTTTCCAAGAAAACAATTTGCATGAAAAGTCAAATCCTTTTTCCTGGGAAAAATAAGAAAAAATATTTCAAAATGTCCTCTGCTAAAATATTATCCAGAGTGCTAAGCATTAAACTAGGAGCAGCTACATTTGCATTTAACACAATGTATGTAACTAAACTGAAGCTATATCTAGCTCAGGTATAAAACTTTAAAGCGCCAACCACATTGACGATTCACATGAAATGTCAAGCCTTATACTCTCTGAAAAATAATAAAAAATGTCGTCTGCTGAAGCTGTATTGACTCATTTATGCCTGGCATCCTATAAAAGGGACACTGGCAAACAGTGTAGACACAGATAAGACGCCGCAGAACGCGGCGTCTAATCAGGGTCTACACTGTTTGCATGTAAGTGCAGGAATTTCTATAAACTCTGGTAATAAAACCTAACAAGGCTTCCCCTTATATTGGAAATGGACCAGTCCGAAGGGTGAAGGTAGAAGAGTCCATTCGTCATAAATGTGTTAAAGACACTAGGGTTTCTCTACCTTCGGACACACCGCAGGCAGAAAGCTACCTGGGCGGTCGGTCGGTCTAGTAGATTGGCTTCAATCTCCGGTGACTAATAGTTTGTTTTTTTGTTTTTTTGTTTTTGTTTTTGTTTTTTTTTTCTTATAATCTTGTTTGATAGTCCACTAAAATAAAACTAAAATGATGTCATTGACCAGCCTTTATAGTCGTGATATTATTTTGGTTTTATTTCAGTGGATTATAAAACGGGAATTTTAAGGGGAAAATAGTCATGGAGACTGGAGCCAGTCTACCGGTTTAGGTGTAGTAAAATAAGAAGGTTTGGTATCTGAATATTTAGAATAATTACCATATTTGATCTAATTACCGCACATACTCTATAAGTGCACGGCCAATCAATTTCGTCGTCTTCATTTACTTTTTTTCTACTGCTTTATAAAAGCTTATCTTGTGTGTACTCATTTGAATTGCCTCGGTAAGTTGTCGAGGCAATATAAATGAATAACAACAACATATGTTTTTATAATTTAGCGGTAAATGCTGATGGAATTGAATTTGAAGACGATGGTAAATAGTCGAGGCAATTCAAATGGGTACCAACAACATACGCTTTTATAAAATAGTGGTAAAGGTTGACTGAATTTGGAGACGATGATGCCAATGATAGTAATAAACTAATCATCACGAAAACATACCTATATAATTCTGACCCCCGTAAACCCCACTTTTATACAGTAAAACTGGGGTTTACAGGGGTACACATTATTTTTCTTATTTCTGCTTAGAAACATAGATTGTGGGTACTCGTTAGAACCGCCTCGGTGAGGCGGTTCTTACGAGTACCCACAGTCTATGTTTTGAGCAGAAATATGAAAAATAACAGTTTTTTATCTGAAAATTTTTAGTTTTTAGTGGCGAAATTTGAATAGGCGTGTTTTCGTAATGAATAATAATAATAATAATAATAATAATAATGATGATGATAATAATAATAATAATAATAATAATAATGATAATTGTTTATTTATTTATTTATTTATATATTTATTTATTTATTCATTCATTCATTCATTAATATCACCATTGTTATTATTATTATTATTATTATTATATTTATTACTATGATTATTATTATTATTATTATTATTATTATTATTATTATTATTATTATTATTATTATCATTCCAACAAATACCAACATTAAACGTAATAAATCCTACTCACCTGTAGAAAGAAAGCATACACCTTTCAAACCATGTTCCAATGATATAATGAAGCCAAGTTCATAATGCAACTGAACATATAATATTTTCATATTTGAGCCCCAGTTCATGAGAAAAAATATCTCATCAACTGCGCCTCCAGCGAAGAGTCAGGTCAGCATGCATTCGCACATTCAGACCAGTCTTCTTTCGCTGGGGCTCTGGTGAAAGCCAATCCTAAGCTTCTTGCGGACAGAGAAGACTCTGATCAGACTGCGCGGATGCGCAGTCTGATCTGAGTCTTCGCTGGACGTATATGTTAAAAGGTATGTTTTCCCGCGTGGCGGCACACTCATCTGTCTGCAGTATCACCGTTACTGCCAGAGGGCGAAGCAAACGCCGGAGGGTAACATAGTGACCTAGTAAGTGTAGGCTGCAGACGTCGTGGTTGACGTGGGGACAATTCATGCACAGCAATTTAACGACGTTGGTTTTAATAACACATTAATTGTGGAAAACTTTTATATTATAACTGAAGCTGCCGGTCTTGGATGAGAGGTGTTGGACGAGGGGAATGAGCGTGACAATGTTTATGCAAATGCGAACAAAAAAGTTCAGGAGAACGCACGACAAAATCTGTGTGACCAGCAAAGACTCAGACCAGCCTGTACATTCACCCAGTAAGGCAACGGTTCTAAATTGATCCTCTTTGAAAAGCCTGGATGCTGTAGAAGGCACATGCGATCATAGAAGACTCTGATCAGACTGCGCGGATGCGCAGGCTGATCTGAGTCTTCGCTGGTCTCATAAGTCTTATTGTAGGTGCTCAATTATTATGTAAGAGTTACGTTTGTTTCTAACCCTACTATGTATGCATGTGTTAATTCCGTGTATGTGACTAAATGAATTAATAAAATATTGTTGTTCTTTTTTCACACCAAAGGTTCAGGTAAGTCTTTTTACAGGCACAGTTCCATATAATCAAGGGGAATAAATACTCATTCAGGGGAAGCTACTCTGTCAAAATATTTTGGTCGCCATTCCTTCAAGAGTATATATCTTATCAGAAGGGACTTTGTGTGCAGAAATGCAAATAGGAAGTTGCAAAAGTTGCGTTCTTTTTTTGTTTGATTGTTTACAATCGAGCAAGAGTTTACATACTATACATAAAAGTTTCCTTATGGTTGTTGTGTACGTGATTATCATACCAATGGAATCAAACTGGGCTTTTGTACGAACAGACAGACAGACATATTTTTAACGCTGCCGGGCACCATAGGCACATAGGGGCAGTGCCGTGTTTTTGTACGAACTCCAGGTAACGCGCTGTTCTTGTCACCTCAGAGTTCCGTGTAAAGTATGTTATCTGTAAAACCTGGTCTGGGACATTGGCAAACAGTGCAGACCCAGATCAGACGCCGCAGAACGCGGCGTCTGATCAGGGTCTGCACTGTTTGCTTAAATTGTAGGAATCAAGCGTTAAATTAAGTTAAGTCCCCGGTCGGGGACCTTTTTCCAAGCCTATCATCAGAGACAATCAACCCCATCACGAAAACATGCCTATATAATTTCGACCCCCTTAAACCCCACTTTTATATAGTAAAACTTGGGTTTACAGGGGTATATTTTATTTTTCTTATTTTTGCTCGAAAATATAGATTGTTGTTCTCGTTGTACCTTGCCGAGGCGGTTCTAACGAGTACCAACAATCTATGTTTTGAGCAGACATATGGAAAACATCAGAGTTTATTATCTGAAAATTTTCAGTTTTTGGAGGTGAAATTTTCTATATATTTGAATAGGCGTGTTTTCGTAATGACCAGTGCTATCAGTGCTTTGATTAAAAAATGGCGTCAAATCTACCATACATATTTTAAAATCCACTTAAGTTTGCGATGACGAGAGAATCGAAGACTAATAACTTACGATTGTAAAACTGGCCCCGCGGTTAAAAAAAAAAAAAAAAAAAAAAAAAAAAAAAAAAATGTTTTTAATGCTCAACGCAGCAGAGCCTGAAATTTTCTGCTAATAAATATAAAAATGCCACCAATAGTTGGCATTTTCATGTTATTAACATAGAAAATTTCATACTCAGTTATGTTTAGCAAGAAAGAATTTGCAATTAATGGCACTTTAAGATTGTAAAACTGGCCCGAGATTATAAAGTTTGATTAATTATGCTTAACTCGGCTGAGCATGAAATGTTCTCTGCTAATAAATATGAAAATGCCAACAATAGTTGGCATAATCATATTTATTAGCAGACTAAATTTCATGTTCAGCTATATTTAGCGAGAAAGAAATTGCAATTGTTAGTAATTTGAGATTTGTTTGCAGGACAAATTTCATGCCCAGCTGAGTTGAGCATAAAAAACCTCGGGGCCTGATCAAGTGTGTAACACGTGCATTAAATCAAGAGTCAGGGAAATTTTCAGATAAAAAATTCTGATATTTTTCATATTCCTGCTCAAAACATAGATTGTGGGTACTTGTTAGAACCACCTCAATGATGCGGTTCTAACGAGGACCCACATTCTATGTTTTTGAGCAGAAATAAGAAAAATACTGTATACCACTGTAAACCCCAGTTTTACTACATACAAGTGGGGTTTAAAGGGGTCAAAATTATAAAGGCATGTTTTCGTGATGGTTGGACAGTAAAATTCTACTATTAAGACCATTCGAAATTTAGACCACTCCGCAAATAAGAGTAGATTTTGTGGTCCAAAATGGCGTCTTTCTTATTATTCTACATTCAATATTTAGAACATTCCACTAAGAAGACCACTTTTAGGCAGCCCCGAAGGTATTCTGTATAGCGGAGTTGTATTTCAGACAACCCTCTCTATACCGACACTCGATACAACGACAAAATTCGTTAAAATGACAATCTGACTGTCACGAAACTTTCTTATGAGGTAACAATTAGTCACAAATTATACAATAATATTATACTTATACTTTAAAGAAACATATGTTTTGGATATTTGTTAGAATCGCCTCAGTGAGGCGATTCTAACAAATATCTAGAACATATGTTCTACGAGGAAATAAGAACAAGACAAGACCTTTCTTACGTATCAGTCTGCTCATTACGTATTCTATACAACAGAAAATTCATTTCATTGGCAACGTCTTTGGGAACAAAAGTTGTCGTTGTAACGAGGGTTCGCCGCATGCATTTTGTACGAAACTCTACCTGTAGATGAGTGACCGGTCAAAGAAAAAGATGCTTCTGGAGCGGATACAAGACCGAAGAGAGAGAGAGAGATTCGCCATTAAAAACAACTCTCAGTAAATTCTGAGGGCTTCATGGCACTGAAACTTTTTCTGTCTAAAAAGAAGCATATCGCTTAATTAGTGCATACGTACGTACTCACTACGACCAACAGACGCGCATTCGGACCGCGAATTTTACGGCCTCAGAAGGATTGTTGCCGAGACTGAATTTTCGGAACAATTCTAAAACATTGTCTCTCGATACAAAACAGCAAAATACAACATAAAAGTCTGCGGCAACTGTATGCATGGTTCACCGAGCTCATTTTTGTTGATTTCAGCATTGAAAATCGCTGAACCCGGGTAGGATGACGTGAAGAGAGATGCACGTTACACTGTAGACTGGCTCCCGTCTAACTGATCAATGAATCAGTATAAAAACGATTTATATTTTTTTCAAAAATCCTATCTTTTGGAATGTCCTCCTCTCTGACCTGGGTGATCAGTTATGAGTTTCTGATTAGTAAGGGAGATGTTATTTGTAGAAAATAAACAAGGTGAAGTATTTTACCTTTGTAAGATCTCATAGTGTGGTGACAGGCTAGTTACACTAGCCTGGCACCACACTGTGAGATCTTACAAAGGTAAAATACTCCCCATTGACTATTTTTCATGAAGACTCAATGAAACCGGGTCCGCTGTTTTCCTTTGTTTGGTGTGTTGTTTGCTTCTAAAGGATCCATCTTTTCAAAATTTACCCGTTTACGTCACTGATGAGTTACATGACTCCTATGGGGACCGAACATATATTTGAGCCACAAGGTGAGAAAATATACTTTTTGACATGTGCACTTAATGTAGACTCAAATCAGCCTGTGCATCCGCAATGTCCGATAAAAATTTCGTTGTCTACATGAAGAAACTTTGCAGCCTTGGATATCCAAATTGATACTACGAAAACGTGCCTATTCAAATATGCTGAAAATTTTACCACCAAAAAATGAAAATTTTCAGAAAAAAAAAATCTGATATTTTTCATAGTTCTGCTCAAAACATAGATTGTTGTACTCACTAGAACCGCCTCGATGAGGCGGTTCTAACGAATACCCACAATCTATATTTTAAGCAGAAATAAGAAAAATAATATATATCCCTGTAAACCCCAGTTTTACTATATAAAAGTGGGGTTTAAGCGGGTCAACATTATATAGGCATATTTTCGTGATGGTCCAGTGAAGATTCTGATCAGACTGCACTAATGCGCAGGCTGATCTGAATCTTCGCTGGACGCACATGTCCAAAGGTCCGTTCTCTGGCGTTGAAGCTCATTTGTAATCTGGAATTGCAAATATTTTTTTCTGCTCACCATTCCAGTGCGATTCCTCTGAATATTCGCGGAACCGCCGTTACGTCACGAATATCGGCGCCTACTGAAAAAGCAGAGGTAATCCAAATACTTGACTACGGTGTATACAGTACGTTACTAACCATTTCTTATCCTCGATAAAAATCGTGGTTTACTGTTCGATTCTGAGTTGTTTACATTGAAATTATCATTTCGTTTTCTCTAAATTGTCACTGACAGTATCATTTATTATATAATTTTTGATACATTACCTACTTTTCTAACTCCTGACAATGCGTTTGCTAGTACAGATACGTGAGGTCAGTAGAACAAGGCAGGCCCCAAAAATTATCTTGTTTATAATTTTTCTCTAGGTATTTTTGCATTTTAACAGTTTAATAATCATATTTTGTGACTTCTTAAAAGGTTCTAAAAAAATCATCATATTTCTTTCAAATATATGATAGCATAATTGGAACATAAATATCCCTTTAAGGTAAATGTATATAGAAATAAAACAATTGTGTGTTATTTTAAATACCAAAATGTGTTATTGATTTTACACCTGTCAACCTTGTAGACCATTATGACATTCATTACCCTAATTAGGCTATTGTGGGGGTCTGAATGGTGAATTGCAAAATGGCAATTGCTCACCAGGACCTGCGACTGGTCCTTAGCCTAGTCTGGGCGGTTGAAAAACAAATCTAAATGAGTAATCAACCCTCAGTTTTATAATCTATTATTTTCATTACGAAAACAACTCTATTCAAATATATTGAAAAATTTACCACCATAAAATGAAAAGTTTCAGATAAAAATTCTGATTTTTTTCATATTTCTGCTCAAAACATAGATTGTGGGTGCTCGTTAGAACTGCTTCGTCGAGGCAGTTCTAACGAGTACCCACAATCTATGTTTTTTAGCAGAAACAAGAAAAAGTCAAGGCAATTCTAACGAGTGCCCACAATCTATGTTTTTGAGCAGAAATAAGAAAAATAAGGTATACCGCTGTAAATCCCAG